>CAMZMU010000049.1:1951366-2503137 GCA_947311845.1 Poa pratensis | reverse complement strand
GCTTGATACGTCTCCAACGTATCCATAATTTCTGCTGTTCCATGCTTATATTATACCATTTGCTACATGTTTTATATACACTTCATATCACTTTTATGCATTTTCTGGGACTAACCTATTAACAAGATGCCACAGTGCCAGTTCCCTGTTTTCTGCTGTTTTTGGTTTCAGAAAGTTACTTCTGGAAATATTCTCGGAATTGCACGAAACAAAAGGCCAGTCCCTATTTTTCCAGCACGTACACGGAGTCCGAAGGAGAGACGAAGAGAGCCACGAGGTGGCCAAACCACAGGCGCGGCTGGGCCCAGCCGCGCCTGGGGTTTTTGGGCCCCTCGGGGGTCCGCCGACATCGCCCCTTCGCCTATTTATTCCCCGAGACGTGAAAACCCTAAAACACCGAGCCTTTCATCCAGAACATATTCGCTGCCGCCGCCGTCGTCAACCCTAACTCGGGGGGTTTCTGAAGCTCTTCCCGGCACCCTGCCGGAGAGGGGAATCATCACCGGAGGGCTCTACATCGCCATGCCCGCCTCCGGAGTGATGCGTGAGTAGTTCATCCTTGGACTATGGGTCCATAGCAGTAGCTAGATGGTTGTCTTCTCCACTTGTGCCATCATGTTTAGATCTTGTGAGCTGCCTATCATGATCAAGATCATCTTATTGTAATGCTACATGTTGTGTTTGCTGGGATCTGACTTATATTGATACCTATGTGGAGCTGAATATTATATTATCATGTCTATGTCATTTGTGATCTTGCATGCTCTCCGTTACTTGTTGAAGCCTTGGCCAAGTGAATACTTGTAACTCCAAGAGGGGGTATTTATGCATGATAGTTGGGTTCAACCTCTATTTAACCTGGGATAGTGACAGCAAGTTCTAAGGTTGTAGATGTGTTGTTGCCACTAGGGGTAAAACAGCAATGCTTTATTCAAGGATGAATGTATTGTTTACATTACGCACATTACTTAATGCAATTGTCTGTTGCTTGCAACTTAATACTGGAAGGGGTACGGATGTTAACCGGAAAGTGGACTATTTAGGCATAGATGCATGCTGGATAGCGGTCTATGTACTTTGTCGTAATGCCCAAATGAATCTCATAGTAGACACCACAGCTCACACATGCATGTTATATGCACTTATCAATTGTCAATTGCCCAGCTGTAATTTGTTTACCCAGCATGTTAGTTATCTTATTGGAGAGACACCACTAGTGAACTGTGGACCCCGGTCCATTCTTTTACATCTGAAATACAATCTACTGCAATCATTGTTCTCTACTGTTTTATGCAAACAAACATCATTTTCCATTCGATACGTTTAACCCTTTGTTTTCAGCAAGCCGGTGAGATTGACAACCTCACTGTTAAGTTGGGGCAAAGTAATTTGATTGTGTTGTGCAGGTTCCACGTTGGCACCGGAATCCCTGGTGTTGCGCCGCACTACACTCCTTCACCAACACCTTCGAAGCAAACCTCGTTTTCCTACTGGTTCGATTAAACCTTGGTTTCATACTGAGGGAAAACTTACTGCTGCACTCATCATACCTTCCTCTTGGGGTTCCCAACTGACGTGTGACGTACAAGCATTGTTTCTGGCACTATTAACCTAGAGCCACCAACACGTTTTCTGGCGCCGTTGCCGGGGAAAACCGAATTGCTTCTGCAAGGGGAGTCTCTCACACCCAATCTCTTTACTTTGTTATTTGTCTTGCTTAGTTTATTTTTATTTAGTCTTGTTTGCTCTCTTTATCAAAAACACAAAAAAATTAGTTACTTGTTTAATTCGTTTGATTTTGTTTTTCAAAATGAATGCTCCTGAAGTTGAAGTTCGTTCTTTTAGGCAACTAGGAGGTGAAAATTTGAAAGATGCTTGGTATAGAATTAGTGATGCTCATCATAGATGTACTAAGAAACACTCTACCACTATCCTCCTTAGGAACTTTTATGTTGGTATCTCTAGTTGGTATAGGTATGTTCTAGACACTCTTACAGGTGGAAATTTCTTGGGTACTCCTGCTTTAGAAGCCTGTAATATTATTGAAAGTTTGGTAGGAACACCACCCACTAAAGATATTAAAATTGAGATCACCTTGGAGGATGTTATAAATAAGTTAGACTCTATGGAGAATTTTTTTCCAAATTTTCTTGATTGTATTGGTAAGACTAATGAATCAATAGCCACCATCAATGAAAGAATCACTGTTCTTGAGGATAATAATATCCATGACACCCAAAATCATAGAATTGATGAGTTAGAGGAAGCTATTGAAACCTTAAGTTCAACCTTTACTTCTCTTAAGTCTAAAAAGGAGAAAGTTTATGTGGGTAGAGAGCAAAAGTTTATGTATGTTCCTAAAGTGCCAAAACCAAAGACTCATTATGAGCTTAAAATTGATAAAACTTTTAGTACGGTTAAAGGTAATGAAACACCTCCAGGAACATCTAAGATACCCATTGTTACAAGCTGTGTGTTGGAAGAAGCTTTTGATTTGAATGATTTGCCTTGACAACACTTGATTTTCACTTTCTGCGCCTAGCTGAAAGGCGTTAAAGAAAAGCGCTTATGGGAGACAACCCATCGTTTTTATTTGCTGTTATTTTTGTTTTCTTTGAGTCAAGGAGTTTTGTTACTTCTGTAGCAACTCCTTTGTATCTTTATTTTATCGCAATGTTGTGCCAAGTAAAGTTCTATATTGAAAGTTGATGCAAGATTTGGATTTCTGCGCAGTGACAGATTTTTAGCTGTCACGGATTTGAGCTTATCTCCCTGTAGAAAATTCAAAAAATTCTGAGAAAAATCACGCATATTCCTGAGATATGTACGCAACTTTCATTATTTTAGGCCAGATCCATCTGAGCAACTTAAGTGCCTCGAAAAAATTCGTCATTCCAGACTGTTCTGTTTTTGACAGATTCTGCCTTTTGTTTTGCATTCGCTCTTTTACTGTGTTTGTGTGGATTTCTTTGCTCCACAAAGCATTGGTGGCTGTAGCTAATGTCCAGAAGCTTTGGGATTGATTGTATCATTACAGAATATGAGAATTTTTGATTATGCACTAACCCTCTAATGAGAACTGTCTTGAGTTTGGTGTGAAGGAAGTTTTCAAGGATCAAGCGAGAAGGGTGATATTATGTGATCAAGAAGAGTGAAAAGCCTAAGCTTGGGGATGCCCCCGTGGTTCATCCCAACCATATTCAGAGAGACTCAAGCGTCTAAGCTTGGGGATGCCCAAGGCATCCCCTTCTTCATCAACAAACTTATCAGGTCATCTCTAGTGAAACTATATTTTAATTCTTTCACATCTTATGCGCTTTACTTGGAGCGTCTGTGTGTTTTTATTTTTGTTTTGTTTGAATAAATTCGGATCCTAGCAATCCTTGTGTGGGAGAGAGACACGCTCCGCTTTTTCATGTGAATACTCATGTTCTTCACTTATATTTGTTGAGTATTCTTAACTAGCTACTGCAGTGCTTTTAGCTCCTGTTTTTCATGCATCTCTTCGAGCTGTTAGCACTTGTTTATAAATACTCTCTTGCTGCATTATATTATCATTTGGAGAGTTTATGTTTAAATAAATTATTGGTGTTTGTTTGGAAGAAAGAAAATGCTACATGTAGTAGTTGGTATTGGAAAAGACATATGCATTCTTGTAGATCATTGTCTTGTTTTGATTTGATGCTTTGCAATTGTTTTGAGCTCTCAAGTAGATCATGTTTAAGCTCTTGCATCATGTAGTTAAAGCCTAGTAGTGGAGAACTACCGTAGAGCTTGTTGAGACTTGGGATGCATATTTGTTCTCTCTAAGGTCTAGATATTTTCTGGTAAAATGTTTGAGCAACAAGGAAGACAGTGTAGAGTCTTATAATACTTGCAATATGTTTTTATGTGATTCTTGCTGTACCGGTTTATACTTGTGTTTGCTTCAAACAACCTTGCTAGCCTAAACTCTGTACTGAGAGGGAATGCTTCTCGTGCATCCAAAACTTGAGCCAAAACCCATGCCATTTGTGTCCACCATACCTACCTACTATGTGGTATTTCCTGCCATTCCAAGTAAATATTTCATGTGCTACCTTTAAACTATTCAAAACTTTATTACTCCTTATTTGTGTCAATGTTTTATAGCTCATGAGGAAGTATGTGGTGTTTTATCTTTCAATCTTGTCATTTACTTCTGACAGACTTTCACCTGGACTAGTGGCATATACATCCGCTTATCCAATAATTTGCAAAAAGAGCTGGCAACGGGGTGCCCAGCCCCAATTAATTACAACTTTCATTAATAATTCTCTTCACATGTTTTGCCCTGATTTATCAGTAAGCAACTTAATTTTGCAATAGACACTCCTCCATGGTATGTGAATGTTGGAAGGCACCCGAGGATTCGGTTAGCCATGGCTTGTGTAAGCAAAAGGTTGGGAGGAGTGTCATCTATAAAGAAACTAAAATACATGTGTAAACAAAAGAGAAGAGGGATGATCTACCTTGCTGGTAGAGATAACGTCCTTCATGGGAGCCGCTCTTGAAAGTCTGGTTGACAAGGGGGTTAGAGTGCCCACTACCATTCGTTGACAACAACAAACACCTCTCAAATAC
Source organism: Poa pratensis (assembly GCA_947311845.1). NCBI lineage: Eukaryota > Viridiplantae > Streptophyta > Magnoliopsida > Poales > Poaceae > Poa > Poa pratensis. The sequence goes on along the minus strand of CAMZMU010000049.1, from coordinate 2,498,535 downwards.
TTATTTTGTGCTCTCTATATGCTTTCGAAAACTTAAAAAGCTCTAGCACATGATTTAATCCCTGCTTCCCTCTGCGAAGGGCCTATCTTTTACTTTATGTTGAGTCAGTTTACCTACTCCTTTCTATCTTAGAAGCAAACACTTGTGTCAACTTTGTGTGCATTGATTCTTACATATTTACTTATTGCACTTGTTATATTGCTTTATGTTGACAACTATCCATGAGATATACATGTTACAAGTTGAAAGCAAATGCTGAAACTTAATCATCCTTTGTGTTGCTTCAATGCCTTTTACTTTGAATCTATTGCTTTATGAGTTACCTCTTATGCAAAACTTTTTGATGCTTGTCTTGAAAGTACTATTCATGAAAAGTTTTTGCTTATATGATTCATTGTTTACTCTTTATCTATTTGTTAGCAAACTATAGATCATTGCTTTGAGTCACTTCATTCATGACATGAGCCTTGCAATATATTGATCAAGATTGTGTGAAAGCATGTCTCCTCAGAAATTATTTGTTGTTATCGTTTTACCTACTCGAGGACGAGTAGAACTAAGCTTGGGGATGCTTGATACGTCTCCAACGTATCCATAATTTCTGCTGTTCCATGCTTATATTATACCATTTGCTACATGTTTTATATACACTTCATATCACTTTTATGCATTTTCTGGGACTAACCTATTAACAAGATGCCACAGTGCCAGTTCCCTGTTTTCTGCTGTTTTTGGTTTCAGAAAGTTACTTCTGGAAATATTCTCGGAATTGCACGAAACAAAAGGCCAGTCCCTATTTTTCCAGCACGTACACGGAGTCCGAAGGAGAGACGAAGAGCCACGAGGTGGCCAAACCACCTGGGGCGCGGCCCCACCGCCGCGCCTGGTGGTTTGGGCCCCTCGGGGGTCCGCCGACATCGCCCCTTCGCCTATTTATTCCCCGAGACGCGAAAACCCTAAAACACCGAGCCTTTCATCCAGAACATATTCGCTGCCGCCGCCGTCGTCAACCCTAACTCGGGGGGTTCTGAAGCTCTTCCCGGCACCCTGCCGGAGAGGGGAATCATCACCGGAGGGCTCTACATCGCCATGCCCGCCTCCGGAGTGATGCGTGAGTAGTTCATCCTTGGACTATGGGTCCATAGCAGTAGCTAGATGGTTGTCTTCTCCACTTGTGCCATCATGTTTAGATCTTGTGAGCTGCCTATCATGATCAAGATCATCTTATTGTAATGCTACATGTTGTGTTTGCTGGGATCTGACTTATATTGATACCTATGTGGAGCTGAATATTATATTATCATGTCTATGTCATTTGTGATCTTGCATGCTCTCCGTTACTTGTTGAAGCCTTGGCCAAGTGAATACTTGTAACTCCAAGAGGGGGTATTTATGCATGATAGTTGGGTTCAACCTCTATTTAACCTGGGATAGTGACAGCAAGTTCTAAGGTTGTAGATGTGTTGTTGCCACTAGGGGTAAAACAGCAATGCTTTATTCAAGGATGAATGTATTGTTTACATTACGCACATTACTTAATGCAATTGTCTGTTGCTTGCAACTTAATACTGGAAGGGGTACGGATGTTAACCGGAAAGTGGACTATTTAGGCATAGATGCATGCTGGATAGCGGTCTATGTACTTTGTCGTAATGCCCAAATGAATCTCATAGTAGACACCACAGCTCACACATGCATGTTATATGCACTTATCAATTGTCAATTGCCCAGCTGTAATTTGTTTACCCAGCATGTTAGTTATCTTATTGGAGAGACACCACTAGTGAACTGTGGACCCCGGTCCATTCTTTTACATCTGAAATACAATCTACTGCAATCATTGTTCTCTACTGTTTTATGCAAACAAACATCATTTTCCATTCGATACGTTTAACCCTTTGTTTTCAGCAAGCCGGTGAGATTGACAACCTCACTGTTAAGTTGGGGCAAAGTAATTTGATTGTGTTGTGCAGGTTCCACGTTGGCACCGGAATCCCTGGTGTTGCGCCGCACTACACTCCTTCACCAACACCTTCGAAGCAAACCTCGTTTTCCTACTGGTTCGATTAAACCTTGGTTTCATACTGAGGGAAAACTTACTGCTGCACTCATCATACCTTCCTCTTGGGGTTCCCAACTGACGTGTGACGTACAAGCATTGTTTCTGGCACTATTAACCTAGAGCCACCAGCGCTGCGCACGGCGGCCAGGGCGGCCTCCTGGTCGTGTGGCGACCTTCGGCGGCTCCAGATGGGCAGCGGCGGCGGCCGTGGAACGGCATCTCGGCCAGTTCCGTCAGCGGCAGGCAGCGGTTCCGGATGGGCGGCGGGTGGTCGTGGTTCTAACCGGGGCGGCAACTTGGCGGCGGAAGCGAGACTCTCCATGAGGTCTCACTCGACGGCGCGACGGCAGACCTAGGCTCCGGACCTCGGTCCGATCTGGTTAATCCGGCTGCCTGGGTTGGATTTCGGGGTGGCTCTGCGGGCCGCCTCCTTCACAGCTCCGACCGGCGGCGTGGGGGCCTGCCCGGTGTGCTTTGAATAACGGTGGCGGTCCTAGGGTTCTTCTCGCATCAAGGTTTCAATCGGCCGGATGACTATCCCCATCGATCTGGCTGACGGTCGTGTTTCGGAAGGCTCCGCCGGCGAACTCCACTGGGCGACTCATGCCTGGAGATTGTTGGATCGGATGGTATTCGATCGTGCGCACCCGTGTTTTTTTCTCTGACCGTTTGGTTTCAGAGGGAGCGCTTCGAAACTCTGCTGGCTGTTAATATCATGGAGCACGCTCTCGTTCCATGGTGCTGGCGGAGAATGACATGGAAGGCGAGATCTGAAGACTGACAATGGTGGTTTGATTCCTTGTGCTGATGAGGAATTGGCTTGGTGTTTTCATGACTTGGAGCAGCGCATGTAAGTGGGGGGCGACAACATACGTGAAGTCCAGAGTCCTACTTTTCAGGATGAAAATCTAAGGTCTGGCCTTAATTGGTTGTGCCTGACAGTGGTCTTTCTGAAGACATTGTTTTGAGAGCGAGGACTATCTTCAGGGTGAAAACCCAAGGTCTGGCCTTAATTGGTTGTGTCTGGCACTGTTCTTCTTGAAGGCGTTGCTTTTGAAGAATTGGGCATCAGGTGTTGTGTTGGTGGTGGTTGTTGCGGCTGCTGCAAGGACTGTAACTCTGTAGCGGGACTTTTATTTTTATTTCTTTTTCTTATTGTCTTTCGGCTGTGTGCATCCATAATAGGTTTGGTTATTGCGTTGTTGCAGAGGCTGGGTGTAATTTATATCTCCATAATATTAATATACACTCTTTATCTAAAAAAAATGTGGACTGCAGTGAACGGAATCATCCCGGGCAGCCTCCCACGCCTTCTCCACTATCTCACGATAATCCGGTGCCGACGCCAGCAGCCTGAAAACGGAAAGCCAGCTTGTAAGGTTTCCTGTCATTATCTCGGAGACGAATCAGCATGGCATAGTGATCAGACGTCGTGGTAATGATGTTTTCCACTGTCTCAGATAATCCGTGCTCGACGCCAGGCAGCCTGAAAACGGAAAGCCAGGTTTGGTAAGGTTTCCTGTCATTATCTCGGAGACGAATCAGCATGGCATAGTCATCAAAAAGTTCCTAGAATTCCCCATCACCCCGGCACGGTCAAGGCGGACGCAAACCAAATATTCACCATGTTGTTTGTTTGACCATGTGAAAACCCATGTCCATTAGAGCACAATCATCCAGACAGCTCCGAAACTGCTCAAATTGTTATTCAGAGCGAGAGTTATTTGCACTGGTGGTCACACAACTCGACAGCTATGTGCACTTAAGTCACACAACTGGATAACTGAATTTTTTGGTCACACAACTCGTCATCTGGTGCAATTAATCACTGACCCCACCTGTCAGGGGGGCCGTTTTCCGTTGAAGTTGATGCTGACTGGACACGTAATTTTGCAGAAAAAACCTGTATTTTTGTACATTTGCAAAAAAAACCCCTGTATTTTTTTCAAAAAACCCCTGAATTTTGAAATGTCCAAAAATACAGGGGTTTTTTTGCAAATGTACAAAAATACAGGGTGTTTTTGCAAGATTACGTGTCCAGTCAGCATCAACATCAACGGAAAACGGCCTGACAGGTGGGTCAGTGACTTAAGTGCACCAGATGACGAGTTGTGTGACCAAAAAATTCAGTTATCCAGTTGTGTGACTTAAGTGCACATAGCTGTCGAGTTGTGTGACCACCAGTGCAAATAACTCTCAGAGCGATCATAAGGCGCATTCCTCCTGGGAAAGAACTTCGTTAAAGTCCCCACAAACCAACCATGGCACATCCCTCTGGTCACGTAGCCGTCTCATCATGTCCTAGTCACCTAGAACTCGTGTCTCTTCTCTTCTTGTAGCTCATAGATAGACAACCTGGCCTATGTCATTGTCACTTGCTGCTGAGTTAGTTTTTTTTTTTGAAAGCCTACGTATATTCAACAAGATACGACGTACAGAGTACAAAGTACACGAACGAAATACAGCACACCATACGTAGGGGATACAGAGCCCGAGCAGATCGCAGCAGCTCCACCGGCGTCGAGGACGAAGGCTGCCGTCCCCCTTCTCACCGCGCCCCGAGAGCACCTTTCTTGCTGCTGATTAGTATTGTCATGATTTTTTCCGGATTGGTTCTGTTACTATCATTTGGGTTCCACATGGAACACTAATATAACTGACTCCATGAATAAAAAGTGCTAGTAAGGCAGTTAGAAGGAACATGCCAATCTGCCATGTGTTTGACAAGTTAATTTCGTTGGTGTTTCCTCTTCGCTGCGGTTGTTCTAGGAATATTACCCCATCTTCTCTGCATAAATAAGTGTGCCAACCATGGCAACGTGGTAACTTTAAACTAGAGCTTTTTCTGTCACTAAACCTGGCTGCATACGTATATTGCCGCATCATCAGTTCTAACGTAAACCGTCGTCTGATTGCATCAGAGGCGAAGCAATTTCCTAGAAGAATTTCAGATTGCCATTCAATCTAGTAGTTTATAGTTAACAGGTTCCCGCAGTAACATGTACGATGCTCATTATCAGTACCTGCGCTTTTAGTTTGTCCTGAACCAATTCGATTCAACCGCAAAGCATAGAAAGACATGGCATGCATAACACTATTTCTAGATACTTTGCGACTTGATGTAATGAGTATTCTGTTCTAATTATGCTATTCATTTGTGACCTGTGAAATTGACAGAATTTCTTGCTCGCAACCAGATGAGTTCAGCACTATCTGGTAGGTTCATCCTGTAGTATTCGAGTTGATGTTGTGGCATTTGATAGTTTCGGAAGAGATTTGAGAAGAAATCTATATTTGAAACTGCATTTTACTTGCAAGATGTGCATCTGCAGATCTGCTTACAAATTCTTAATTCGTCTTTTCGAGTTACTAAGTACAAAGTGTATCCCCTGAGACAAGATCCTGCTGCTTTTATTTCCTATAAATTATGTACTCCAGTGTCACACCAATACACCATAGCAACTGCTGCTGCAGTGCTGCTTAGATTCTGTAATCCATCGCTCGTCGCCGGCTAGATCTTCCCGCGGCGGCACGGTATTGCTTCAGCAGTTTCTTCAGTCCGAAGTAGCCGCCAATTAGGACCAGTATGGCGGCGGCGAAGACGGGCCCAACCACCAGGGCGCCCCCTTGAAGACCGGAGCCATCTCGGGCTCCGGCGGGGCGTCGGCGTTGAGGGTCTCGTCGGCCGTTGCGTTACTCTTGAGGCGGGCTGTGGCGCACGGTCGGCGGCGGTGTGGGCCCGTTCCGTGCGTCCGCTGGTGGCGCAGGTGGGCGGCGTGTGACGAGGTAGGGAGAGGAGCTCGCCCGCTGCGCCGTTCTTGAGGCGGGCGGGCGCCGGCACCTCGGCTGGTTTGGGCGCGGCCGCCGAGGTGGTGGAGAGGAGGCGGAGCTCGCCCGCCGCGCCGTTCTCCGTCGACGGCGCGGGCGACGAGGTGGCGGAGAGGAGCCGTCCGCCGCGCCGTTCTCCGTTGCCGGCGCGGGCGACGAGGTGGCGGAGAGGAGCTTGACCTTGCCCGCCGCGCCGTTCTCCGTTGCCGGCGGCGCCTCGGCCGGTGTGGGCGGGCCGAGGAGGTGGTGAAGAAGAGCTTGATCTTGCCCGCCGCGCCGTTCTCCGTTGCGGGCGCCTCGGCGTTGACGGGGCCGTGCGCCGCGATGGCGCCCAGAGGAGCGCCGCGGCCAGGAGGATAGGCAGCCAGAGCCCGCGGGGTGCCATTGTTCTTAGTGTGTTTAGGTGGTGAGCTGATGTTTAGGCAGGAAAGATGGCCGATATTTATAGGCGGGCCAGCTAACTAACTACGTCCTCGTCGCGAAACGCACAACCAATTAGTGGCTGACACGTAAGTACTAAGTAGCTCTCGCGCAGATTGATGGGACAGTGCACCAGGTGGAGTAATTGGTGCAGTTTTCAATCTACTGTGAGCTTGTGGTGGAAATTTTGATTAAACTGATCCATTTGCGATTTTTTCACATAAAATGGATCCAAATTTAAAATATTTCATGATGTAACCTTATTTCATGACGGCCGGCTCTAGGCCGCCATGCTACACGGAACGACGGCCCATCAAAAGTGTCGTGGACCTGCCATATCACCTTGACTGGACTTACACAAGTCATGCATGGCGTCTTAGAGCACCCACAATGTATGCCAAATGTAGGTACCAAATTGAGTTTTTGGCTTTTGACAACATTGTGCACCAAAATTTTGTTGTTGCCAAAACTAAATATTTGGGAGTAGGAGCACCTAGAAGAGCCGGTGCCAAATCCTTTGAAGTGAATATAAAATAGGGATGGAGGGGTGGGTAGTAGAGAGAGGTAAGAAGATAAAGTATATTTTATTAATACTTTTGACATGGTGGGTCATCAAGGAGGGAATTTGGCTTTGACACACATTGGAGACATGGTAGCAAATTAGCACCAATGTCAAACAAATTTACGTGGCAATTTTGACTTTGGTAACACTGTGATGCCCTTAGAGCATCTCCACCGACACCACCAAAGCATCCCTCGGAGATCATTGGTGCGAGACAAGGAAAAACGACCACACTGGCACACCCAACTGTCCGGCTGACCCAGTTTCTATCTAACACCCTAGCCCAACCCTCCAGACTTGGCAGCCTGATCAGGGGATGACGGACAGGGGCTGGACACGCCCTCCGATAGGTGGGTCCCCTTGTCATAGACATGAAAGGCAGAACGGTCGTGCAAGCAAAATATATACTTCCTCGCAGTTTCCCAGACGGCTTCACCTCTTTCCACCCACCGTTGTCTGCCAACACGTCACACCGACATTGATGTTGGTGGCGTCTCAGCCGCTTCATCTGTCATGCACCCTTTATTATAGAGCGGCGCCTTCTCGCCTGACAGCCACCCCACCGATCAGACCCCCCGCATTATAGTCGTCTTCCTTCTCCCTCACTCGCTCCCAAATGGTGGAGAACAACATAGGCGGCATTTCGAACCTCGATGCTTTCTAGGCCACAGCCTCATCATCGATAAGGCCTGGCTGTTCGAGCGCTTCGACCTCTACGTGCCCGTGGACTACCGCCTGCCGAAGCGGTGGCGAGTGAGCCACGCTGGTCGCGTCGTACCGCCGCTGCACACGGGGAGGGAGCTGAACCTGCGCATTATGCAGCAGCGAGACAACATGACGCCGGAGCAGTGGTACCACCCCCGACAATGCCGCCAACAACTACGATGCCTGGTTCGGGCTTCCGGTGGGAGAGGGATGACACCCTCGAAAGCTTGTACGGAACAGAGAGATACACGACAAAGCGACACCACCCCCACAACGTCGCCAACAACTACAACTCATGTTTCTAGCGCTCCCGACGGGAGAGGATGACGCCCTCGAACGTTGGAACAGTACGGAGAGGTAGGCGACAGAGCGCGCCTAACCATGCATCTTTTTGCTTTCGTCCACGTCCACGATGCCCTTTTCTTGGACGGGAAATGAGTACATTGTACAAGCAATGTCTTTCCACATAATCATACGAGACAAATACATCCACTTGCGTAGCAAGTCACCACATATCATGAATAGATTACTGGCTTAGTAAGATTAGTTGGAAACGGACAAGGATGGAAAGCCTTTGTCAATGCATGGCCCTGTGCGCATTGGCAGAAGAACGAGAACACCAAAATTGTCGGTGAAAATGTGAGGTGATTTAATACGTTTGTCGCACAGATTAATTTGGCTATTTGATTTGATTCACATATACGTGTGGCAGCTGCATGCGTGCTCCGGTCTTTGCGCAGCATGTGGTATGTGATCCAGCAAATATGCAGTTAGCACTATACGTCTCTAATGGCACTAGATGATCTTTAGGACACCTCGTTTTGGTCTAGGGCACCACTTTTTGATGTTTAGTGCAACAAAAACAAACACTAAAACGATATCATCCTTATAATTTACAAACTACATATATATTTGAACCAAAACATGCAAATTTAAACGAAATTCAAAACATACTACATCTATACTACATTTCTACCGAGCTAGCCCCGGTACTACCCACACTACATCATTGTCGCTATAGTCCAATCGAAAGACGACTTGGACGACTCCACCTTCACCACCGTCGACGAGCCTGTCAGGAATCTGAACCTGACGAACTGTTAACTGAACATAAGGCAAGTGTCGAATTCAAACACAGCCGTTCATCTGGCGATCAACGTCTCACGTGCTTCCTTACCTCTTCGTGCGGTAATGAATCAAAGAGAGCCGTTGATCCCCAAACGGACGGCCTACGAGGGCCTAGCCGTCGCTGTTTGAACCTAGCGCTGTAGCTTTATCTTCAGTTAGCTTTTCGTACCTGCTCCCTTCCTTGTCGCCACTCTCCTATGCTATTTAGCTCGGATCTGAGCATGTACTTGGTATTTGTATCTTGGGTTAAATTCTAGCCGTCGTGTTCCGGCTGGCCCTGTTTCCTTCTCTCTAAGAACCCTAGTTCGTGACAATCATTCCTCTGAATCCAGCTAATAAAGAGAGGGAAAAGTATGAACTCTGAATTTCGTGTGTGTTGCTTCCCTGATTACTAGTCTAGGCATAACAGAGCCAGCCTCGTCGGTGGTCTTCTTCTTCTTCGTTGCCGAGTTCATCGCCCACTAAGACTCTAGCTCCGCCTCACATAGTCCAAACGTTACTCCCGTGGCTTCGCCATGGCAAGCTCGGTGTGGCGGTGTTGCTTCTGCTCTTCCGCGGTCGCGAGCTGCAGCGGCGGCGCGAGCCATTCTGCGTCCTGCCATGGTGTGGATCGTGAAAAGTTTCCCGTGCTGCGATCGTTTGAACCCTAGCTAACTATGTACGTGCAGTTAATCATACAAACGAGAAGAGGTAGATGGCACGCCTTTTGCCAGGTGGACTTGTGGTAGAGGGTACAGGAATCTGTGAAGTGATTGCGGAAAACTAGAGACGACGGACGAGGAACTGAACAAGACATTTGTGCTGCTCCTCTCGACCTCTTTTGTTACAGATTCGGCGAGGAAATGGAAACACTCATCGACCATATTTTGGGTACTTCTTTTATTGGAGTCGTGGCCATAATTAAAGAAGCAATCCAACAAAAAGAAAAACAGTATTTAGAGAATGTTCAAGGATGTAAATAACAAATTATAGATTCGGCTTTCATACTCCGCAATGATATTTATCTTGAGAATTAATGTTTAAGGAGTAGTAGTTATCTTGAGAATTTTCATCGGAGACAACCAAGTTGATAGTTGAACAATTTTTCACATTCGCAATGATGGTGTAAACCGGTTATTTGATTGTTGTAGACAGTTTGAGCCGGTTGAACTGCATCCGGTTTGAAATCGTAGCATTCAATTGACATGACCAATGAAAGATATGTTCTTGGTAAATATATACATCAGTTACCCATATCTCTATCCCCCTTCCTCCTCTCGCCGCACAGGGGCTCTCCCCACCCTTTCATATCTACTATTTCGGTTTTCATGTTTACTATTTTGGTTAATCAGTGGATCTGGATGCGCATTAGCCTGGCTGTAGTTGTTAGATGGATGCATATGGTTAGTGGGCTAGCTTAAAGTTTTGGTGGCGTGGAGAGATTGTGAGTATGCTGCAAAAGTAATCATGACGATGTGGCAAATTGTTTTAAAAATGCAAGATACCAAGATTGGTTTGGAAGCGGACAAGGATGGAAAGCCTTTGTCAATACGACTTGCGACTGAATATTTTTATTACAACACGTGAAACACTACCTATTATAGTTGAATGACGTGCGTTGCTCATATAAATCAAGCCATGGAATATCAAATTCGTATGTAAATTGAGCAAGTTCCCATGAGATCGTGTTCAACATATCCTATCCAATGAGAGGATCCCAACTAGGAAGTAAAGGAGGAGACGACGTAGATATCAGAGAGGGTGAGTGGCCGGCGAAGTAAAGGAAGGTTTCCAAGCAGTTGTGCCACGTTTAATTTTTTCTGTTCGAGAGGGGCCTCACCACGTGGCCAAGTGATATTACATACATTTTGGGCTTTTCTTGATGTAGTCGAACATATTTTAACCCTGCTTAAGCTCAATGTTGAAACACGGTAGTTCCTTGATTCCACTGATGCTCGACACCAAGTGTAATCTGTCAAAGAGAAACCTACGGCATTATGAAACTAAAAATGATTTGGGAAGAAACCTACCCGCCCCATGAAGTTATTTCCCACCATGAATTCCAAGGCTGCCACCCTGACTCTCCAAGGTGACATCCAACACTTACCAGAAATATGCAAAGATTTTTCCTGTGTTAAGATTTCCAGATGAACTGATTGGCAGTTATATCTTCTCATGAAACTGCTTTGAATTAACCTCAAGGAGAAGATAGTACACGTCACGTTACTGCCTTACTGGGATTCCAGAAGCGGATCTCCAGAGAAGAAATTCCTGAAGAGTACTAGTTGCTAGCTGTAACTTTTCTGAATCCAGAAAAAGCTGAAACTTTTCTGAATCCTTTTGCTAAATGCTAAATCTGTAAGTAGCCATGGTGTGAAAATATACGAGCGTATTTCATACCCTAAACTGCTGCACTTCGCGTTTTTAGCATGCCTCTTCCAATATTGCGGGTTGTCCAGGGCCAGACGATAGAACAGGTGCTGTCATGCCATTCTGAAGCAGAGTTCTAGGTCTGTGAGTCACTCCACTCCTCCACCGCATCCATTCTTTTTCTCAAATTATCCCTGCCCAGAACTCAATTTCTAACCACTAACCAACAGAAAAATTTGATTCTCAGCGAAATCATAAATCCCATAGAAACTTATAAGGGAAATCTACTCTACTAGCCATCAGATAAGTATAACATAGACTTGACCGAGAAATCCCTAGATCTAGTCAGTAACCACTTAACTCTATCTGGCGAGTTAATCAACCTAACTGTTTCACACATATCTTTAAGCTTAACCCACATAGCAAGAGTTTCATCTGGAAGGAACGTCTTAATTTCAAACAAGACCACCCTTTAATAAACACTGTATTAACTGTAATGTTATGACTTAAAGTTAACTTATATAACCTAGGGAATAAAAGATGTAACGGTTTATATCCTAGCCAAAGATCTTCCCAGAATCTAGTCTTTTTACCATCCCCCAAAACTCTACTGGAGCAACTGTAAAATAAGTCCTTAACATCCATAATACCAGACCAGAAGTGAGAATGGGAAGGTGATGGTTTACGTTGAGTACTTGAGTTAAAGTCCCTTTTTCATGTACTTGGCTCTTATCATCTCCTGCCATTTTCCCTCCTCATTTTCAAACTTCCACAACAGCTTAGATAATCAACTAGTATTCTTAGTTTGGATATCAGTCACACCCAAACCCCCCTGCTCCTTAGGTCTACAAACATTTTTCCATCGAACCAAATGGTATTTTTAACACCTTGCTTCTCTTGCCAGAGAAGCCTAGCTCTAAAAAAATCATATCTCTTACTAACCCAGCTTATCATTAACCATGACACAAACACTACCATCTTGAACTTTAAAAACGAACATCATAAAACTTGGCACATTACTCAAACAAGTTTTAACCAGTACTAGACGGCTACCAATAGAAACTAAGTTCCCTTGACAGGACCCTGCCTTCTTCTCTACCTTTTCCTCAGAATCCTGCCAATCACTATTCGATAACTTTTTTATAATGCATAGGCACTCCTAAATATCTAAAAGGAAATTTACCAATTTTACACGTAAAGATGTGTGCGTATTCAAGCTGCCTCTCCACAGCCTTCCCAAAACAATTAATTTCACTTTTATGGAAATTTATTTTCAGTCCAGTCATTTGTTCAAAAATGTACAATATAAACTTCAAATTACGAGCACTTTCCAAATCATCCTCTAAAAAAATAGTGTTATCGGCAATACTGAATGATGGCTACACCGTCATCTAGCAGGTCAGAAGCTAAACCTCTAATCAAACCATTGTCTTGAGCTCTGGAAATCAGAGTTGCCAAAACATCAGCACCTAGATTAAATAAGATACGCGAAAAGGGATTGCCTAGCCGTAAACCTTTTTTAGTTCTAAAGTACGGTCCCAGCTTATCATTAACAATGACACAAACACTACCATCTTGAACTGCTGCTTTAATCCAATCAATAACAATCACCGGAAAACCTTTCATATCTAAAACAGAAAACATAAAATCCAAATTTATCTTGTCGTAAGCCTTCTCAAAAACTATTTTAAAAACCACTCCAGACTTCTTTTTTCTATGAATGTGATGCATAGTTTCATGCAAATCCACACTATCAAATAGAAAAAGCCCTTTAATGAAAACTGACTGAACTCGAGATTAACTTATCAGCCAACAGCATCACTCTATTATTAATAACCCTAGTAAAGATCTTAAAGACAACATTAAGCAAACAAATTGGCATGTACATTTGAATTTTATCAGCACCTTGACCTTTAGGCAGTAACGTGATAATGCCATAGTTAAACCTTTTTATATCCAGCTTACCCATGGAAATCGTTAAACAACGCAAGCAAACCATGTTTGATCAAATCCCAAAATCTTTGAAAAAAATCGGCAGGGAAGCCATCAGGCCCGGAGCCTTATTATGTTCCATTTCGAGAACAGCTATTTTAATCTCATTCAAAGAAAAAGGCTCAGCTATTCTGCATCTATCCTCTTCAGACAAGCAACTAGGCAAGCTCTCAGATAAAGAGATAAGAATCAACGTATCTGGACCAAATAAACTCTTATAAAAATTTGTAGCATAATTCAGAATATTATCATCACCTATCATTATACCTTCATCCTGTATTAGACTGAAAATTTTATTCTTACACTTACGCCCACTAGTATTGCGATCCCCTTCCAGCAGGTCCTTTTATTTGGATCTCTGCCTCCATTTCACCTCTTCCTCCTTCAAAATCTTACTTGTCCCGGAGAACACATCTACGATCATAATCAGCAACTGACAATCCAGCCATCTCACTATTCTTATCTACAGCATCTAACTCACAAGAAATACTAACTCTTCTTTTTTATGAGCTCCTTTGATATTTAAATTCCACCCCTTCAAAATTCTGCGTGCGCTAACAAAGAAGTTATGCCAGAAATCTATGTCAGCTTTGCCAAACTTTGTCTCATTCAAACTGTTAGCAACTAAACCACACAAATCGTCTCTAAGAAACCAGCATAACTCAAAATGAAAAGGCTTAAAGACCACAGGAGCTTTTACCCCATAATCTAGTAACAGAGCTGCATGATCAGAAACTCCACGAACCAGAGTCCTGACACTAGCAAGAGGATACTGCAATTCCCAAGAAGTAGAAACTAAAACTCTATCCAATTGCACAAACAGTGGATCTTTTTGGTTATTAGACCAAGTAAAGTTTCTACCGGAGATACATATTTCTTTCAAACCCCAATGCTCTAGAATTACGTTAAACAAGTTAGTCCACTTAGATCTTCTTTTCACCTTATTTCTATCACTATCTCTTCTGATGATATTAAAATCACCACCCAACATAATAGGAAAAGGATTACAACCTAAAACATGCACCAACTCAACTAGAAAATCAGCTTTACCACCCTCATGGGCGGCACCATAAATATTGACCAAATTCCATTTAAAACCATCTAACTTATCCATCATCAGCATTCTAGTGAAACACTGACCCTTCACACACTAAGGATGCGTTTGGTTGAGTGGCTATTAAAAACTGGTTGGGGGTACCCCCAACCACGTGGTTGGTGGTAGCCATTTTTCATGTTTGGCTGTGTGGGTTGGTTGAGCCAAGTTTTTGTTTGGTTGAAAGGATAAAAAGTGGTTAGGGGTAGCCATTTTATGTTTGTTTTGAGGACTTAAATATTGTTAGAGTTGGTCACTATTTTTAAGATGGTGAGAATACACCCATGATATATATATTAAAAGGGAAAGTTTGTTCAAATATTTATATTACAATTTGGTGAAGAAAATTTCTTAATGTATTGGGGTAAATATCAACATGCAACGTAACCTTTGTTCAAATATTTAAAAGAAAAAGTTTGTTCAAATGTTTAAAAGGGAATATTTTGTTCAAATAATTAAAAGGGAAAAGGTTTTTCAAAAATTCTTAATATATAAAAAAGAAAAATATTTAAATATTTTAAAAGGGTAATGTTTTTAATATATTTTAATAGGAAAAAGTTTGTTTAAATATTATTAATATATAAAAAGGGAAACGTTTGTTCAAATATTTAAAAGGAAAAAGTTTGTTTAAATATTCTTAATATATAAAAAGGGAAACGTTTGTTCAAATATTTAAAAGGAAAAAGTTTTTTTAAATATTCTTAATATATAAAAGGGAAATGTTTGTTCAATTATATAAAAGGGGTAAAAATTCTTAATATATTTTAAAAAAGAAAAGTTTGTTCAAATATTTAAAAGGTGTAAAATTTCTATTTAATGGGTGAGATGAGCATGCGGCAAAACGTTTCGCAAGTGACCGCATCAATTCGCCCGCAG
This sequence comes from Poa pratensis, assembly GCA_947311845.1. Classification (NCBI taxonomy): domain Eukaryota; kingdom Viridiplantae; phylum Streptophyta; class Magnoliopsida; order Poales; family Poaceae; genus Poa; species Poa pratensis. The sequence goes on along the minus strand of CAMZMU010000049.1, from coordinate 2,483,520 downwards.
GTGGTTGGCTTCAACCACCACTTTTGTGGTGGTTGATATGCTTAAAATGTGGCTACCCTCAACCACCCCACACCATGAACCAAACACATGGCAACCACCCAAAAAATGGCTACCACTAACCACTTGAGGGATAGCCACCCAACCAAACGCACCCTAAATGACATCAAACCTTTCCTCCCTCGCACCCATAAGCATCCCCCTGATGCCCCATTAGCAGGAGCCCAGAGGCCAGAGCCAAATAAAGACACTACTGCCGCCAACATCTCTCAAACGATAATCAGTAAAATTTGCTTTCTTAGTTTCCTGCACACAAACAGAGTCTAATTTGTGATCTACTATCGCATTCTTAAGGAAACCAACCTTACAGTCTTTCCCTAATCCTCTACCATTCCAAAATGCACCAGACATAATTTTATAAGAAATAACTATCTACATTTACTTCTACACTTGGGTTTCACACTAAAAGCTGAGTGTGAACCTCTAGGCAAGCTTCTCCTACCAAAAACAGTAGCAAGCTGAATGATATTTTCATTTAACTCCTTATCTTCATCATCTAAACTAGCATCATCATCAGAAAAACATCTTCTACAGCCTTAGGGTCAAAACTATCAGGTTTTGGCCCCCCTGTCCGTTTCAATCAACTCATTCTTTCTTTTCTCCGACAAGAAAAGATTACATCTAGCTTTTTCTAAATCCTGAATCATTAAAACAGTTTTACCTGTTTCTACATCAATTTGTCCGAGACTTACACCTATGCAATTAGTAATGTACGACAAATAACTAGGACCTGTGTTAAGAACAGTAGGAAACGTTTCCTCACCTGGTAACACTTCGAGATTCCTGCCCTTGGCCATGTTCTCGGCTTTATCCATAGCATGTGTATCTTCTGTCTTTTTGTTCCTTGAGCTTCTTCTCCTCACCAATTCCTCCAGATCAGCTTTTGCCTTTGCCTTCTTAATCCTATCTACAGCCTCTGCACTAGCTTTTACTTCTATTGCATCCATATCCTCACCAGCATCTCTGTATTGATTATCCCGCATACCACCATTTGTTGCTGCACCTTTGGGAGAATTATTTTCTTTTCCTTCTTCTTCCTCCTAAAGGTCCACCTCACCATTGATCTATTTAATCCTTTGTGTGCTGAGACCCACCTTTCTCGCAAACGTCTTAGTATCCTGTGTACAAAGTCATCATCATCTGTTTCAGCACCAGTCTGCACACCTGACATGCTATCATTTGGCTGCCTTTATCCTCAGTAATAGCTGCTTCCCCACTTCCTATTACTTCCCCTGACTCCCTGAGATACTTTCAACTTTTTTAACTGCTATTTCCTCCATAATTTTCTTATCGAGCTCGTATTGACTGGACGCCACTTCAATAAGATCCTCCATATCAGTACCAGAGTCTTTTCAGGAGATTTCACTGTCCCGCTACCTCAGCAATCCCAGCATCTCTCTGTCTCTTCTGTTCTTTGTTTTTGCCAATGTTTAAACACCAGTGCGCTGAACAGGAGCTTGTTCTTGATGTATTACTAGATTCCCTGTAAACATAGGTCCACCTTGCCCAACTATGTCTTCTAATTCAAACCAGATATCGTACAGGAAGTCCCCAACATTCAATTCAGAAGATGCAGCTATTTCCCTTGGATCCTTCACGCCAACTTTGACTCTAATGATCAGTTTTTCTGTAATTTTCCATGTCCACTTCCCTCGCCTTTCCAATAAGGGATGCAGCTTCACAAAATCCCTGATAATGCATCATATCATCAGGGAGCCCTGACAGCCTAACCCAGACAGTGTACAATTTATACTTTGTCATTGAAGCGTTATTCCAACGACTCACTTTCACAGATGCATCCAACCCTGACAGCCCAATATATTCATAACCCTTCATTTCGTCAATATTCTGAGCAGATTTGACCAAGTAGCTATTCTGAAGGTATGGTTTGACTTTCCACTGCCATCCCCACTGAAACATTCTGCAGAAAGAATCAACCAACTTTTGAGCATTGATAGAAACTGAGCGTACTGTGACTAATGCTATTGCTTGCTTAGCCTTGTCTGCATCCACCTTCTTGCTGGTTAGAGCAGTGAACATTTGTAACCCTTCTGCTCCGCAACCAATCAACACAGCTTCTGCCTTTGGTTGATTAGGTAAAGTACACTTATATGTCAAATGTGACTCTTTTCCACAAACATCACAAAACAAATCTGTCTTGCATTCCTTGATTCCGTGTCCGGACAACTCACATCGATAGCACAGACCAATGTTTGATTTAGCAATTGCAGTACCAGTTTCGCGAATCGTCATCTCAATAAAAAGAAAGAAACAGCAGATAGCGAGCTACCGCAACCGCGAAACAATTTCAATTTCGCGAGCGAGTCCCAGATCGTGGCTCACCACCAAGCAGATCCTGTGTCTTGCCCAGCAGATCCCGCCGTCAATCTCGCACCCCAGTAATCCAGGCCGTTGCTGCTTGCTTGCTTCTCGGCGCCATCTTACCGAGCTGATCGCCAGAGGTACTGCAGATCACCGCCCCCCTCCCAGGGCCTCGTCATCTTGCGCAGCAGATCGCCGGAGGGGGACTGGCCAATGTCCAGCTGCAGATCGCCACCCTCCTTTCGCCCCATAACGGGTGGTCGACGGCGATCACTCGTAGTGGGTTTCCTGATACTGCTCCAACTCGTTTCCCCTCTCCCTTTGCTTCCTTTTTCCCTGTACTCCTGCTGGCTGTAAGACATTGTGGTGATCTTTCCGTTTAATAAAATGGGAAGGGGCGGGAAGCCCGGTTGGGAGATCGCAACCCTCCTCCGAGGGCCTCGCCAGCTCCTCCCAGCGGCAGCTCGCTCCCAGGTCCATCACAACCTGCAGCTTGCTCCCAGGTTCCCCAGGCTCCACCTGCAATCAGATCGAGCTAAACATCAGAGCACGGCACGACACGGAGCATAGCATCGAGCTAAACATCAGAAATTCATCAACCTACCAGGTTCATCACAAGAAGTTCACACTCTCACGTTCCCATGTTTCCAGCCCCAGGCAGAGAATGAACCAGCTCCAGATCATCAGCTCGAGCCAAACATCAGATCATGTTCAGTATCTCAGCAACAGAAGCATCAGATCTTCCGGCCAAGATCCCGGATGGCACGGCTCCGAGACGGCTCCTGTCCGGCAAGGCGCCTGCAAGAGTTGGTGATCAACATGGTTCTTCTCGACCTGAATAGAACAACATGCATTTTCAGTTAACAAGTTTCATTGCATATCCAAGCAACTGTATTTTCAGTTAACAAGTTTCAGTGCATATCCAAGCAACTGTATTTTCAGTTAACAAGTTTCAGTGCATATCCAAGATTCAGAGCAAAATTTACTGTCAAGGCTAAATGTTCAGTAGAAATATTTTAAGTAGCTACACTTGGAGTAGAAAAACTTGCTGTAGAAGGCACAATTAGCAATAAAATTCAAGATGAAATAATACTTGGAGTACTACCGAATTACTGCTTGTTAATGCAAGTGGGAGCACAAGTCATCTGGACAGTAACCTATGTTAGTCTGGTACTGCTTCTATTCTGTCCTTAGAAGCAAAATTTATAGCTAAGCACGGCACTGCACTATACTGAATCAAACAACAGCAAAAAAATATTACTCCTACTGCAATAAGATCAGTAACAAGAGTACTCCAAATGCACAAGCACAAGTATCTTTCTACTGCTCCAAGGATTTCATTAAATTCAGGAAGCATACTCACTTACAGGAGTATTCTGTGCAATGAATGCTACTGCGAGCAAGCAATCAGTAAAACTGAGCACAGATTCCTTGTAAGTTTTTAAACAAACCTCTCAGGATCACGTCACTACCTGACCTGAAATAGTGTTTCAGAGTAGAGGATAAACTACACAGCCAGCAGAGTAAACAAAATTGACCACTACGACTCTACCTAATCCGGAGTAAGCAAAAGTGGCCAGCAGAGCCACAGAGTAGATCAAAACTGTTATCCATATGACCACTTACCACTGTACACGAGTAGAGCTAGAGAGCAACGTGGAAAGGAGAGAGCAACGGGAACCGGGAACTTAGTAGAACCGGGAACGTTGAAGAAGATCCAGGAGCTCGCACGAGGCCAAGGCAGCAGCGGCAACCACCGGACCGGAGCACCAGGTGCACGAGGCCGCCCAGCTAGGCGCCTGTGTGGGTCACGCCGTGGTAGACGATGCCCTTGCCGAAGATCCTTGAGCCACTCCACCACGTCACCCTTGCTTCTCCGCTCCAGATCCGACATCCTCTCCTCGCCATCCTCGCTGGCTCGGCCTCTCCATCCTCCGGCGCGCGCAGATCTCGTATGGAATCTTTGACCTCCAGATTCCAGAGAGGAAACAAGGTGCTGGGGAGCGGCGGCGGCGGCGGGGAGCCACAGGAGAGGGCGTCGACGGGGAGAGAGAGCGAGTCGGCAGCGCGCGCGTACATGATGAAGTATACAAACTATACAGAAATACGATATACAAATTACACAGAAATCAGAGTACAAAACACACAGCGGACGGTGTACAACATACATGGAATAGGGACTACAAACTACACATAAAAGAATACTAGGGAACTTGACGCAGCGACACGCCGCGCCCGTGTGGCTGTTAATTGTGCTTATTCTCGTAAATATAGTTAGTAAACCAAATTGTTATTGAGTGTGGGAACATCGGAGAGGAGATCATGGAGTTATTTTGTTGTTAACTATACTATGAGGCTTAATGTCCATTCTTCGCACGGAGGAACATTCAAACAAATTATGTATGTGATCAAATTTCAAAACCCGATATCTCAGGTGAAGGCAATAATTTTCAGCATGTTATTTGTTGTGAACAGTGAGGAGATTAAATTCTAAATATAAGCAAATTAAACATAATAACATCTATTCCCAGTATGGATATTAACATTCCCAGTATGGCTATTAACATGATGCAGTTACCAAAACATATTTAGTAATATCAAAATCATCATATCAGAAAAATGCACATAGTGCTCAATGAAAGCTAAGCAAATCTTTAGTACCTTTTGTATAGAATTATATCATTTACATGCAACAATAAAACCCATCTGCCATTGACAAATGTCTTGCTAAATTACCTTATACCGAACAACGTAAGAAAGTAAAGATATCTCACTCTTGATTATCTCCTTCCTTTCCTAGTATGTAAGGGGAAACACACAAAGTTAGCCATAGGTGGATCTTGAATGAAAACCATCATACATTCGTTGGCCATGTTCCTCTTCTTGGTGCATGGTCCTCTCTTTTAACTATATTCCTGCAAAATAGGGCTAGGTGATGAAAACGCACATGGAAGAGTAATTGATTAGTACAAATCACCCTGGTCCAGAATAGTTAAGTTTATCTATATTTCCATTAGTGTTAACTCTACTGGAGGGTGAAACAAAAGTAATTAAGCAATTAAAAAAAATCAGATGCATACTATGCTACCAATTTTTAGTTGGCATGTATTTTCTAATTTTTTTGTTAAAGCTGAGAGTTTCTCACTAAATTTAACTTAGAAGAAAATACATATAAATCTGTCAAATAGCAACAGTGAGGAGATTAAGTTCTACCTATAAGCAAATTAAACATAATAGCATCTATTCCCAGTGTGGATATTAACATTCCCAGTATGACTATTAACATGATGCAGTTACCAAAACATAATTAGTAATATCAAATTCGTCATATCAAAAAAAATGCACATAGCGCTCAATGAAAGCTAAGCAAATCTTTAGTATCTTTTCTATAGTATTATATCATTTACATGCGACAGTAAAAACTATCTATTGTTGTTACCTTATACCGAACAACATAAGAAAGTAAAGATATCTCACTCTTGATCATCTCCTTCCTTTCCACGCAAGGGAAAAAACAGAAAGTTAGCCACAAGTGGATCTTGAATGAAAACCATGATACATTGTTTCCCCTGTTCCTCTTCTTGGTGCATGGTCCTCTATTTTAACTATACTCCTGCAAAATAGGCAAGGAAACGCACATTACAATGGTGAACTATGCACATAAGGCTGTGACATCCTGTGACTAATCCGGAGAAAAAATAACTGGGCATAATAGTACACAATCAGCAACCCCCTATTCCTCTTCTTGGTGCATGCCATCTATCTTTTAACTTTATATATGATTAAAAAATATGATGCTGAAATTAAAATAATGAACACTAAATCATACTATCTGAATAATAAGACCAAGAAGGAAAACCAAAGTAAATTGCCCTTTGAGGCATCACCTGATCATGTATCCTTAATTGAAAATTACCAAGTTGCTCGACCGGTTGCTCATAAGTCGTTTCCTCTTCAAGCACTGTATCGCAGCTGCGACAAATTAAAAATGGTAACTATTAGCTAATCCATTATTCTCACAAGAATTCATTAAGTTCAAAAGGAAGAAAACTCATGTCATTGGGCGACATTAGAATATTCAGCAAATGAATGCATATGGGTGAATAGAAGAAGGAAATACGTCTATGTGTTTTGGACAATATCAGGAGCAAACATGGAGCTGTTGAGAAAAACAATAATTTGTAGGTAGGTAATTGCAGCACAATATTCAACAGGCATGGGTGGTGCAATTTTCAATGAATAGTTGAAAATTGAGTAATAGAGCACAAGAGGAATACTTGAGGCATCTTGATAGAACTTGCAATGTTTGTCTAGTAAGAAAAGAGATCCATATACCATAGGAGAAAAGCGCCCAAACATTCTTTAGAAGTAGTAGCTAACCGAACATCTTTGTTTTTATTCCATGACCACCTCGTTTGTAATTCGAATCCATAGTATGGTATGTTTGCATTTGAATTCTAACCCGATCGTAATCCGCTCCGTGCCAAATTGGAGAAAACAATATGGTAAAATCAAAATCCGATCAGAGGCGTTTAGTTAGATGTGTGAGGAAAGAAGTTTCATCAAGGACCTCTTTGGTTTGTCATTTTGGAGGATCTCAGTTGAAGTTTTTTCTTTTCTAGGAGGGCATTTTGGATCATATAATAAGTGTAGGGTTTAGCAAATTTCTGTCCGGCATCAAAGATATTGAACAAACAATGTTCAACCAAAACATTATTTGCGTGACACCTGAAAAGTAGAGATAACGCCGAGTCATGATAGAAATTGTATTAGCGCGAGCAAAAAATAAGTTCCAACAGTATTCCCCTCCTCGTGGTAAGCATGCTAGGATGAGGTTTTATTGATAACCAGAGACAAATCAAGAAATCATAGACTTACTTGGTCGTCCAGACGATAAATCTTCCTCGTCAATGGGTTTAAACACTACAACATTCTGCTGGCCTGATAATCCTGCATGAAGTAAACACCACCTGAACCTTCAGAATAATTTACATAATTGTCGTATTCCCATTGTCAACAGTATAGTAGTACTATGGTACTCTTCAGAGCACCCGTAGCCTCAAAGTATGCTCGAGGTCGGACATGCATGCACTGCTTAAATTGAAATCAAATGTAAATTATTCTGATAACGAAAAGTTAACAAACAAAAGATGCGTTGTGTTGGAGCATGGAAGTTTTCTTGCTGATGCTTTTTAAATACATGCTCACATTTTATATATGATAACTCCAAGGCAAGGCATATAATAAAGAGATAATATCTACACAAATGAGACGGGAGAATGTTGGTGTTTGAGATGGGAGAATGTTGGTGTTTGAGTTAATACTACCTCCAAGTATCATGGTGAAAAACTACATTATCTATGAATTCGCAGTTATACCATTGGTTCAATGACCACCCCCGCCAAAAATAGTACATGCATAGAGCGTGACTGAAAATAAGAGAAAGCATGGATAATATTCAAGAAATATTAAAATCATAGTATCACACTTATATTGAAGTCCTGGACAGCATGCCATCCTTCACTTTTTAGACTGCACTCCCATCTTCGACTAATTCCATAAATTAAATTGCAATTTATTTAAATGAAAAAATGGGAAATGCGAGAACCATATTCATCATTGAGCACATGAAATACAGCAGCACCAGCACATCGAGGGTAGTAGAATACCTGGTACGTAATATCAATACACAATACAATTTTGCTACTTCTGTTACAATTTTCCTTTGAACTTGAAAACCCCCAATGTTTTGGCAGCCTAGAGCCATGTTTAGAAGAAATAGAGAACCATCAATTTACTGAGAGCGGCGTTTTGGCTCCCGGGAGCATATGCTCCTGGTATTTTCGAAAAAATTGAACAATTTGAAAACTTATCAAAAAATTCCGAAAACAATCATGCACGTACCTGACCATGGTACGCACCATCGTGTATTTTTTTCGCGTCAAAATGACAACGTATGCTCCCTGTACAAAAATGACAAATTTCTGACAGGAAAATGAGATCTAAAATTTTGAATTTCTGACAGGAAATTTGTCATTTTTGTACAGGGCGCGTACGATGTCATTTCAGCGCGAAAAAATACACGGTGGTGCGTACCATGGCCAGGTACGTGCATGATTTTTTTCAGAATTTTTTGATAAGTTTTCAAATTGTTCAATTTTTTCGAAAATACCGGGAGCATATGCTCCCGGGAGCCAATGCGAATTTCTGCAATTTACTATCATACTTTATCTAAAAATAGGGTAACCACTATAATAATAGTAATCTTCAGGACACATTAAAACAAACCTTCTTTCTGAGAACCTTCAAGCTGTATAAACGTCAAGCCTGCCTGAACATCGATGATGATCTCCATAAATCACCCGTCAAACAAACGAAATGTTCCATTTTTTTTTACTGATTCTGTGACATGTATAGTAATCTGCTTCCTCTTTTCATACTTCAAGATCCCACAATATACAGCTTATATATTTCCATTGATCGCCCAGGCCTACAATAAGCAAAACATCAGAAAATTAGATCGTGTTTGTAGGTCAGAAAATAATTTGACTGTCAGCATGAGCATTGGCCGGATGAATGCTTCCAGGGAGAGTCCTATCCATGAAGGTAGGACTACGATTGTCATAGCAACTTGATCAACCTGTATGTCACACTACTTTCAAATCCAATCATCCCTGTACATGGCCATCATCCAAGCACTAACAGGTGTTGAGGATATCGCCAAGTTGTGCCGCAGATGGATTACGGCCTTGCACCGGCAAATCAATTGGAGTACATATGGTCCATTAGTCTTAGTTAGGACTTTCATCAAACGCATTGTAAGCATAGGTAAAAACGAATCTTCAAAATAAATGATGAGATTTTTCGGAGGTTAAATGGAGGCTTCCTCCACTGTCACCTCAATCTCCAGGAAAAAGAGAACCACCTGCGGCATGAGCGGCGACCTGGTGTCCTACCTGCTATCGAAGGAGCGTTTCTCCGAGAAAGAGAAAGATCCGGAGCGGAGGGGAATAAGGCTGGAGAGAGAGAGAGAGAGAGAGAGAGAGAGAGAGAGAGAGAGAGAGAGAGAGCTAACCTTGCAGGCTTGCACATAGCAGATAGGGAGGTGGAGGCACGCTGCTTGATGCCGAGGAAGACGGTAACGGCGCCGCCGATTGCTGCCCGCCTATTATTCGTCTAGTGAGCGAACATCAGCATCTTCGCAAGATGGGGAGGCGCGGGAGGGGAGATGTGGGCGGAGGGCACCACGCGCTGACTTCTTCCACGCGCGGGCCTCCCGCCAGCACTCCGCGTCACAACTCCACGCCGCCGGGGATCCGTCACTCCAGCCGTGCGGCCGACCTCCACCGGCACCGAAGCCCAGGTGAAAGGATCGAGTAGGTTGACTAGAGGGGGGGGTGAATAGGCAACTACAAATTTTCTTTTTCTTTTAATACAAATTCGGGAATTGCTCAAATATAAGTTCTCTAGATATGCAACTAGATGAACAATCCTATATGATGAGCAATAAACAAGCTAGCAAGATATTCTACACAAGATAGGCTAGCAATACAAGTAAAGGAAGGTTAAGAGATAACCACACGGTGACACGGAGATGTTCTACCGAAGTTCACTTCCCAATGGAAGCTACGTCTCCGTTGGAGCGGTGCGGAGTCACAAAGTGAACACCGAATAGCCTTGATATGGCACACCGTATCTCCCTCGTGTTATCCTCCGATGAGGAGATCCACGAGCCACTATATGATGCCCTCGAGGTCGGCAACAAACCTTTACAAGGATGAGGCACACTCCACAACCGAATTGGAGGCTCTCACCAAATTCCCGCGGCTCCCAAAGCCACAAGAATCACAAGGCCGGGTCGCGTCTCCACAACTTAATTGGAGGCTCCCGGCTAATCCTTGTGGCTACCAAAGCCACAAGAATCACAAGTATCTTCTAGGTATCCAATGTATCAAGTTACACAAGATCTACAAGTGACTAGGTCGATGTAGACAAATCGGCTCGGTGGAGATGTGGATCTAGGGCTCCTCTATCACTCCTCAAAGTATCAACGAGTTTGAGTGGTTGGAGTGGGAGCACTAGTAGATTGAAGCTTGCAACAATGGTGGAGAGAGAGTGAGGAATCAAGCTTAGTGAGCCGGAGGTAGGTGGAGGGGTATAAATACCCCTCCCAGAAATCTGGCCGTTGGAGCTGTAAACAGCCCGCAGCGGTAGTACCGGGCCTCGCCCGGTAGTACCGGCTGACAGGGAACGGACGGCCTGGCGACAGACTGGTCAACGCCTCCTCCATGCGCGCATCGGTAGTACCGGACCGCCTGGTCCGGTAGTGCTCCCCACCCGGTAGTACCGCGCTACTACCGGGGCTACTACCGGATTAAAACGAGCGAGTCCAGAGAGCATTTGGAGATCCGGTACTGGGCCCGGTACTGGGCCCGGTAGTTCCGCATGGCAGAACACCCGGTAGTACCGGGGTGAACCCGGTAGTACCGGCTGACGCAATGAAGACTGCTTCTCTTCCTTTTCTTGAGACAAAACCTGTGCAATATTAATTGATACAATCCTGCACACTTTTAGCACACACATTAGACATCTAAGTGTGTTGTCAACAAACATCAAAACACTTTGGGGAAGGATATGCCCTTTCAATCTCCCCCTTTTTGGTGTTTGATGACAACACACTTAGGAGAAACAAATGATTTGCAAAAGATAGACGGGGCTCTCCAAATTGTGTGTTTATTAGGAATTTGCTTTTGAATGCAAAAACACACCATATAAAATGGGCTCAATCTCATCCTCCACGAGACGTGGCTTCTTGCTACCACGGCGGCTACCTGTGAAACGCATATAGGTAGGGCAGGGAATAGATGAGTGCACAAGTTCACAGATAAGGAATCAAAAACTAGCCAATAGATGTAAAGAAAGGTTGAATCGAGCAAATTTGGAAAACCCGGTAGTACCGGGCTTAGCCCGGTAGTACCGGCTGAGCCGATTCAAGACTGAATGGCACAAAATCGAGAGATTCAACCATACATTACACTAGATGCTAGCTAACAAGGCCTAGGTGATCATCCATCCAACTTTAACCGTTGCCAACGGAGCTACCAATGTTTCCTCTCCATACATCTAGGTTTCAAGATCTAGAAACAAAGAATGCAAAGAACGGGGAAATACCGGAGGCCATGGAGGAGATCGACGAGGGGATCGCTCCCACGGAGCAGATCTGGCCGGAGATGGCGGAGACCGGCGGCCTAGGGCGGCGGCCGGAGCAGGGGACAGAGGAGGCGACGGGGTGGTTCGTGCGGGTGGGGAAAATGGGGAATAACCCCCACCCTGCCCGCACGGTAAATATTTGATACCCGTGATTCCCGGTAGTACCGGGGCGGACCATCCGGTACTACCGGGGCCTGAATCTTTGCGAGCAGCAGAACTGCTTAGATTCAGAGCCCGGTACTACCGGATCCCACCAGGCGGTACTACCGGGGCCTCCTAAGAAACCCCAGTTTTCTCTTTTTGTGTAAGGAATTTGAACTTGTGCAAGATGGAAGTTGTTTTGAGATAGATGAAAGGCATAGGATTAGATCAACACACTGGAGATGGTACTTCATACTCAATTTGCAAGAATCAAACACACAAAAAAACAAATTGAGCATGTTTTCCATAGGAGCACTAGAAAACCAATAAAATCCAAATGAAACCAACTCTTCACAAGGAAGAGGGCGGTGGCCGAGGCCACCATGTATGAGTATGTGGTGTGATACCGCGAAGATATATCTTGGTCCACGGCCACTACTCGTCATTTAAGCTCACAATTCATAGAACGAATATAGAGATGCAAATGAATTCTTACTATCGGCATAATGGGGGGAGGGATGGTCCAATGGATTAGGACCGCACTCCCCCTATGTCCATGCCTACATCTAAACCAAATAAGTATCGTCTAATATGGGTAGGTATGCAAGAAATCCACTAAATCCAATTGGATATGTCCACCACATTTAGTTCTCCTCTCAACTCCTTGAATCTTGCTTCACCAAGAGGCTTCGTGAACATATCGGCGAGTTGATGCTTGGTGTTGACATACTTGATTGCAATATCACCCTTCTCAACATGGTCTCGAATAAAATGATACCGAATCTCAATGTGCTTGGTCTTGCCATGAAGAACCGGGTTGTGTGCAATTTTAATAGCACTTTCATTGTCACATAAAAGAGGCACTTTGTCACAAATGACACCATAATCCTTTAAAGTTTGCCTCATCCATAATAATTGTGCACAACAACTACCGGCGGCGATGTATTCGGCTTCGGTGGATGACGAGGCCACACAATTTTGCTTCTTGGAAGACCAACTCACAAGGGACCTACCAAGGAATTGGCATGTACCCGAAGTTGATTTTCTATCCATTTTGCAACCCGCCCAATCCGCATCCGAATAACCAACAAGATCAAAGCTTGTACCATGGGGATACCAAAGACCATAGTTGGGAGTATCCAACAAATATCTTAGAATCCTTTTGACCGCGGTTTCATGACTTTCCCTAGGACTTGATTGGAATCTTGCACACATACCCACACTAAACATAATATCCGGTCTAGATGCACAAAGGTAAAGCAAAGATCCAATCATAGAACGATAAAGCTTTTGATCAACTTCCTTACCATCCGGATCTAAGTGAAGATCCGCCTTGGAGTCCATGGGAAACTTATATGGCTTGGCATTGTTCATATCAAATTTCTTGAGCATGTCCTTAATATACTTGGCTTGACATAAGAATGTTCCTTCTCGAAATTGGTGGATTTCAAAGCCAAGAAAATAATTCAATTTTCCCATCATGGACATCTCAAATTCCTTGGTCATTAGCTTGCCAAATTGATCACTAAATTCACGGTTAGTGGAACCAAAGATAATATCATCAACATATATTTGGCATACGAAAAAATCTCCATTTACCCTTTTTGTAAAAAGAGTGGGATCTATTACCCCAATTTCAAAGCCACGGTCTACTAAGAACTCCTTGAGATGATCATACCAAGCACGTGGAGCTTGCTTGAGCCCATAAAGAGCCTTATGTAGTAAGTAGACGTGGTTAGGAAATTTAGGGTCTTCGAAACCCGGTGGTTGTTTAACATACACCAATTCATTTAGTGGACCATTTAAGAAAGCACTTTTAACATCCATTTGATATAAGACAATATTATGAGTAGATGCATAAGCAATTAGTAAGCGAATGGATTCAAGTCTAGCAACGGGGGCATAGGTTTCACCGTAGTCGACTCCTTCGATTTGGGTGTAGCCTTGTGCAACCAATCTTGCTTTGTTGCGAATGACTTGACCATGTGAGTCTTGCTTGTTCTTAAATATCCACTTGGTTCCAATGACATTATGGGAGGAGTCATTGGGTCTTTCCACTAATGACCATACTTTGTTGCGCTCGAAGTTGTTCAACTCTTCATGCATAGCCGCAACCCAATCCATGTCTTCAAGAGCATCATATACCTTGAGAGGTTCTAAGCTAGACAAACAAGAGACATGACCACAAAAGTTAGATAATTGATTGCGTGTGGACACACCTCTACGGATACTCCCAAGGATATTTTCTTTGAAGTGTTGTTGGTAATCCAATTTTGATGCACGCCGGATGACCCGGCGTTCCGAGGCTTGACCAATTGTTTCACCAACACAAATATCTTCATCATTGCCTTTATCTTGCTCATGGTCAACCCGAAGTGGAGTTCTTGGAGTTGTGGGTTCATTATGTTCTTGTTCACCACTAGAGTTGGGTGGGTCTTGACCATCTTCTTGATCAATATTTGAGGTGGATGGCTCAACTTGAGTAGAACTTGTTCCTTCTTCTTGAGTATCATCAATGGGTCCTTCAATAGGAATTAGTTCTCCAATCCCCATAGTTCTTATGGCTTGAGATGGAGCATCATCACCTACATCATCATGATCAATATGCTCCGCTTGGGAGCCATTATCCTCGACAAACTCCACGTTCATAGATTCTTCAACACACCCGGTGGATATGTTGTAGACCCTATAAGCATGAGACTTTGCGGCATATCCAACAAATATACCATCAAAAGATCTAGATTCAAATTTAGCAATTTTGCAACCTTTAATGTAAACATGGCATTTGCATCCAAAGACTCGAAAGTAAGATACATTTGGCTTTTTACCGGTGAGGAGTTCATATGGTGTCATGTCCTTGAGAGGACGGAAGAAGAGCCGGTTTGAGTAATGACAAGCGGTGTTGATGGCTTCGGCCCAAAAGTTGTATGGGGAATTAAATTCGGCCATCATAGTTCTTGCCATATCAATAAGAGTGCGGTTCTTCCTTTCGGCAACACCATTTTGTTGGGGAGTATATGCAGCGGAATATTGGTGTTGAATGCCCTCCCCACTTAGGAAATCATCCATAGTGTAATTCTTGAACTCCGTACCATTGTCACTTCTAATTGCCAAAATCTTGGAGTCATATTGGCGTTGAACTAGGGTTGCAAAGTCAATGAATATCTTTTGAGTTTCACTCTTCTTCTTGATGTAGAAAGTCCAACAATATCTTGAGTAATCATCCACAATCACCAAACAATATTTCTTGCCACCAAGACTATCATATGTGGGAGGCCCAAAAGATCCATATGAAGGAGCTCCAAAGGCCTCTTAGTGGAGATAATGGTCTTCTTGGGGTGATTCTTTCATGCATCTTTCCGGCTATGCAAGCACTACAAGGACGATCTTTGGAAAAATTAACATCGGTTAGTCCTACCACGTGTCCACCCTTTACAAGAGTTTGTAAATTTCTCATACCGACATGGCCAAGTCGGCGATGCCAAAGCCACCCCTTGTCGCCTTTAGCCATTAAACATGTAGCGATTTGAGTGGTCTCTTTTGAGAAATCAACCACATACAAACCGTTTTCACGAAATCCAACAAAGGCGACATTGAGTGTTTGAGTGAAAAGGATGGTCACGTGGTATTTATTAAAAATAACGGTGTAACCGGCATTGCATAATTGACCAACGGAAAGTAAATTGTATGAAAGAGATTCAACAAGGAGGACCTTCTCAATGGATAACTCCGGAGTGATCACCACTTTACCAACTCCCACTACCTTGAGTCTTGCATTGTTGCCAACGGTGACATGAGAGAATGAGAGTAGTTGTTTCAATAAGTCCTTTACTAGTTCTTTGCTTCCGGTCATATGGGATGAGCATCCACTATCAATGAGCCATGAAGATCCACCGGAAGAGAAACCCTACAATAAATCAAGTCTTTGATTTAGGTACCCATTTTGGAATGGGTCCTCTTTTGTTAGTCACAAGGGTCTTTGGAACCCAAATAGCATAGTGATAATCATCTCCATATGAAGAGCCAACATATTTAGCAAAAACACAACCATTTGTAGATTTCAAAAGAACATATGAGGGGTTGTATTTTCCCGCAAAGTTATTGTGAGTGGCATTGCCCCTAGTGACATTACCACTCCCAATAGAGTTGTCATTTGCTTTGGCTAACTCCCCCTCCTTCACAAAAACAATATCTTTGGAAGGGGGAGTCGCCTTCTTCTTCTTGTTGTTGACCTTCTTAGAGTTGGGTGTGAACCCAATTCCTTCTTTGCCAACCACTCCCTTTTGATTGCTCAAAAGATCATTGAGGTTCTTTTCCCCTTGGATACAAGTGGCTAGGCCCTTCTCAAGTTGGGCCTTCAACCTAGTGTTTTCCTCAATAAGAGATGCCTTGACACATAAAGGGTTAGTGGTACAAGAATTTGCATCTTTATCATTATGAGAAGTGGTGAAGCTAGCATAGATAAATTGAGCTTGTAGTTTGGCATATGACTCCTTGAGTGTAGTGAGCTCACTTGAGGTCACCTTGTGGGTTTCCCTAAGTTGCTCAAAACCCTCAAAGAGTTTGTTATGACTCTCTACAAGTTCCTCATTTTTACTTTTTAGATCAATAGCAATTTGAATAGAGGTTTCACGAGTTTCTTTTGCCTTGGAAAGATCCATGGCATGTGTCTCCTCAAGTTGCTCACGGAGCAATTGTTCCTCAACAAGTTGATCTTCTAGCTCACCAATTTGTCGGCATGATCACATGCATGCCCTTCGAGCTCACAAATCCTAACATCCTTCTCATTAAGAAGATGCTTGGCTTCTCCATATTGATACATGAGGGCCTCAACCATTTTCTTGGTTGGACCTTGGAGCTTGCTAATGAAGATAGAAATTTTATCCTCTTCTTCAATTTTCCCTACATCCTCAACACAATCCAATAGTGATGGGTTAGAGGAGATAGTAATTTTTGGTGGGGAATTCACCTTTGTTTCCTTGGCCATGAGGCACATGGGCTTGGAGATCTTGTCGTCGTTTGGAGATGAGAAGAGGTTGGCCAATGATGGAGGAAGGGTGCCCATTGCAAGAGCCGCCATTCCTACTTCTTCACTTGGTTCTTTATCCTCCTCACCTCCGGACTCGTATTCCTCTTCATGGGATGCCACAAGAGCCTTTTGAGGTGATCTCTTCATGTAGGTAGGCTTGGGGTGGTACTTGTTCTTCTTTAGAATGAGTTGACCACCATTATCCTCTCTTCTTTCATAGGGGCAATCCTTCACAAGATGAGTGTCCTTTCCACAATTGAAGCACATTCTTTTTATTGGTGAAGGGTTGACGCTCTTGTTCTTCTTGTTCCAAAACCGGGTGGCGGCAAGTGCAAGAACTTCATTGAGCTCACCCTCCAAGTCTTCTTCACCTTCATAGACCGGGCTTTCTTCATATCTTGGATGGTCTACCACACGAGCCTTCAAAGCAAGAGTCTTTGGGCCACGGACTTGGTTGAAAGACTTGGATGTGGACTTCAATGTATCATAGTGACAAATTGAGCCAAGATGTCATTGGGAGTCATTGTTGTGTAATCCGCTCTTGCATGGAGGTTCATCACCATAGTTTCACTATATGGCATAATTGCTTGAAGGAACTTGGCCTTGACCCATTCATCATCCATATCCTTCTTTCCATTTTCCCTACATGTCACCACAAGCTTGTAGAGTCTTCGGTAAAGTTCGGTCGGAGTCTCTTCGTCTAGCATGATGAAGTTGTCAACTTGATGTTGAAGGACGGCCGCATTGGAGCGTTGAATGCCCTCATTTCCTTCATACACGGTTTCAAGATAGAGCCAAGCCTCATTGCAAGTTTTGAGATTCCGCACATGATCTTCATCATTTGCGGTCATAGCACTCTCAAGAATGTACTTGGCATTTGCATCAAGTTGCTCATCAATCTCTTCTTGCTTGGTCAAGTTGTTGGGATCAACTGGGTTGAAACCATGTAGAACCACCCTCCAAAGATGCACCGATGAGCTGCGAAAATAAGACTCCATAGATTTCTTCCAAGTGAAATAACGAGTATTATCAAGCTTAGGAGGGGGTCTACCAAGGTTGGTTATATGAGGTTGAGTGAGTGAAACTTGAGTGAGATAAGAGCTAGGTGGAGCAAAGTTAAGAGAAGGCTTCTCATTAGGTTTATCATTTTTATCCTTGTCACTAGCACCCTTAATAGGGCTAGCGGATGATGAGGAGCCATTTTGATTAGATACCCGAGTATACACCTCATCCACCATTTTGCCTTTCATGAACCCAAAAAGTTCAATCATGGACTTCATGGTGATTGGGGCATCACCCTCGGGAGGGATTATTCCCGCTTCGATTAGTTCTTTGTCAAGTTGTTCTCTATCAAATTTTTCTTGTTCCTTAGCAAGTCTTAACTCCTCATCTTTAGCACGTTGTACATCCTCCGCACTAGCCATCCTCCTCTTTAGGCGATTAAGCCCTTAATAAAGAGACCTTGCTCTGATACCAATTGAAAGGATCGAGTAGGTTGACTAGAGGGGGGGGGTGAATAGGCAACTACAAATTTTTTTTCTTTTAATACAAATTCGGAATTGCTCAAATATAAGTTCTCTAGATATGCAACTAGATGAACAATCCTATATGATGAGCAATAAACAAGCTAGCAAGATATTCTACACAAGATAAGCTAGCAATACAGTAAAGGAAGGTTAAGAGATAACCACACGGTGACGCGGAGATGTTCTACCGAAGTTCACTTCCCAATGGAAGCTACGTCTCCGTTGGAGCGGTGCGGAGTCACAAAGTGAACTCCGAATAGCCTTGATATGGCACACCGTATCTCCCTCGTGTTATCCTCCGATGAGGAGATCCACGAGCCACTATATGATGCCCTCGAGGTCGGCAACAAACCTTTACAAGGATGAGGCACACTCCACAACCGAATTGGAGGCTCTCACCAAATTCCCGCGGCTCCCAAAGCCACAAGAATCACAAGGCCGGGTCGCGTCTCCACAACTTAATTGGAGGCTCCCGGCTAATCCTTGTGGCTACCAAAGCCACAAGAATCACAAGTATCTTCTAGGTATCCAATGTATCAAGTTACACAAGATCTACAAGTGACTAGGTCGATGTAGACAAATCGGCTCGGTGGAGATGCGGATCTAGGGCTCCTCCTTCACTCCTCAAAGTATCAACGTGTTTGAGTGGTTGGAGTGGGAGCTCTAGTAGATTGAAGCTTGCAACAATGGTGGAGAGAGAGTGAGGAATCAAGCTTAGTCACCGGAGGTAGGTGGAGGGGTATAAATACCCCTCCCAGAAATCTGGCCGTTGGAGCTGTAAACAGCCCGCAGCGGTAGTACCGGGCCTCGCCCGGTAGTACCGGCTGACAGGGAACGACGGCCTGGCGCCAGACTGGTCAACGCCTCTCCACGCGCGCATCGGTAGTACCGGACCGCCTGGTCCGGTAGTGCTCCCCACCCGGTAGTACCGCGCTACTACCGGGGCTACTACCGGATTAAATCGAGCGAGTCCAGAGAGCTTTTGGAGATCCGGTACTGGGCCCGGTACTGGGCCCGGTAGTTCCGCATGGCAGAACACCCGGTAGTACCGGGGTGAACCCGGTAGTACCGGCTGACGCAATGAAGACTGCTTCTTCCTTTTCTTGAGACAAAACCTGTGCAATATTAATTGATACAATCCTGCACACTTTTAGCACACACATTAGACATCTAAGTGTGTTGTCAACAAACATAAAACACTTTGGGGAAGGATATGCCCTTTCACCAGGGCAGGCCCGCAGGCCCAGATCCAGTCCTAGGTCAGGGACCCCATCTTCCATGTGATAACCCCCAAGAGCAAGGGATCACTGTAGCACCTCTCAATGTGGAAGTAAGTTATCGATCCGCAGGAGCAAGAAGGAAAAGTTATCTATTTCCTACAACTAAAGTGTCACAAGTTTTAGTTGATTATGCACTAAACAAGTTTAAAGAACAAGATGGTTAATTTAATGAATGGAAGTTTAACGTAACAAAATAAGAATGTAAAAGTATCCCAATCCTCTTCAATGCAAGAGGACAAGACAAAGGTTTTCTCTTATAGGAACAATGGACATGGGTTCATGGGTTCACTCAATTCTCTCTCCCATCTATGGTGATTATCATGTTATAGATAAAAAGTACACAAAATTGTCATGTTTTAATGGTAAACTTCTATGACGGCTACATGTCCTAAAACACATAGTTGAAAGAAATACTCATTTGTGTTGCTAGGTCACCCTCGTAAGTCTAGCGTGGTTGCTGTCACTCCCACATCATACTCTTCCTTTTTACCCCCAGATAAAGGATGTTTGGCTGTATTTCACATGTCACTCAATACATATGCCGTTGTCACATCGGCCATCCCGTACCTACATACATCATACTTCATAATGGACAATATTCTAAACACTAGTGCAATGATTCATATTTCGTGTGCATGACCACATCTCTCTCATCTATCCACACTTGGTGGTGTCAATCACCTCATGACAAGGATAAACAAGGCATTATGCATAAATCAAACCATCACATGTATCATAGAATATCTCCAAAGTATGACAAACCATAGAAATCCCAACATGACGGTAAATGCATAACATAATATCATCTCATACCACAATATCCACCATAGGAATTACAAAGATAGTTCCATAATCATGCAAGGCACATCATATGGACTTCAACAATGATCATACATAGAGAGATTGGATCAAGTTACCACCACAAACCCAAAGTCCAGGGGGTGGACTACTCCCCCTTCATCATGGAGACGGTGGAGAAGTCGTTGGAGAAGATGGAGACCACCCCGGCAGCGCCCCGCCGGAGTTTTCCCCCTCCAATCTGCAACTCCAGGTCTCTGTTTCGTGGTTTCTGTGTTTCTGCGGCGCTCCTTTTCGAAGGGCGTCGGGGCTATTTTTATAGTCGGTTTTAGGTCAAGACGGAGTCGTGGGCGAAAAGATCGACGGCAACGGAGCCTCGAGGCTCCAGATGGTGGGTCCCACGCGGCCAGATTCCTTGGCCGCGTGGGCCACCCTCTTTTGGGCCTCGGGCCTCCGCTTGTTCGCTTCCTTCGCTCCAAGTCTTCTTCCTTCCAAAAACTGATGCTCGTAAATTTCCAGGTCATTTGGACGTCGTTTGGGTCCCTGAAACATTAAAATATGGAAAATAGGGTTTTCTGCCTGCGCAGGGTTAATTCCATAAAAATAGGAAAATATGAAATATTCCAAAAATCATTATAAAACATTGATATAACCCTTATATGATGCAAATATGATTGAAATATAAGTAATATAGTGCAAAGTTCATGTATGCATTTTACATGCATCAACATCCCCAAGCTTAACCAATACTCGTCCTCGAGTATGAAGGTGATAAAACTAACATGGACTTTGCATTTTAATACTATCAATGGATATCAAAGATGATTACTATTGCTACATAGAGTCAAATGATTCATTCTTAAAAGGAGTAGCAATATGCAAGATAGTTTATGAAGTGATATCAAGTATTCAATGCAAGGATGTTCAATGATAATTCACAAAGTGTAACATAAAAGAAAGTACTATGGACCACAAGTATGCATAATGATAAGTAAGAACATCCTACAATGGTCATAGAGTATTGATGAAAATCTGAATATAAAAGGTGGACACTTTGGAAAGATATATATGAGTAGAGGTAAAGCATGCATAAGTTTCATCTAACTTCCAAACTCTTCTACTTAAGTTAATGATTGCAATGTGGTAATCCTTGGTGTCAAGCTCTCATTACCCTATCATAGCATCTTGAATGATTAAGTTTAAAGTGAAAGCAAATATGAGTAGTGTGCTTGACAAAGTATAGGTTGAATGTCTCATGCCCCTTGAATACAAGTACCTACACCATGTGTTACTCAACTTGGGACACAAAGCAAGTTCAAGTTAAATATCATTGTAAGTAATAATAGCATCATTAAGAGCGTCAACTGGGGTACCTCTTGTCCCAGGATATGGAACAAGCCCATATCAAAATGACAAGACAAACAAACAAATGAACAATCTCAACACCCTTTTTATTTACCATTGGAATAGCTTTTTATTGTAAGGTGTATCACTGAAGGTTCACCATAGTATGTAAGTAAATTTCCACCATGAATGATGCATGGCTTAGATTAGCGGCCCAGGCGTCTCTCTAACCATTTATACAAACTCATTTAAACTTGCTTTATCTCCACATTTATTTCACCCATGATAAGCATCCATAAACAAAAGTACATGATATCAACTAAATGAAATGAAGAGCATGTTGAAAGCTTGCCATGTGACAGCACATATGAGCTAACTCCAACCAAGACATTTGTCAAGCCCACAACATCATAATTTTAATCACAATGGGTCATATTTTATTAATGCAATAAAAGTAAAGTGTGCATCAAGTTCGTGAGAGCTCTATAACCAACTTTTCCCATAACAATCAACAACATAAGCATTTTCATTCAGAGGTATAGATAACAAATAACATGATAAACATACTCGGAATAGCATAAAGCTAATAGGTAGATATGGTGGACTCACTGGAAAAACTTTGGTTGAAGGTGTTGGAAACAAGTTTTTACTTGTTGGAATTTTTGGGCTAGCAAGAGGGAGAAAGTTGACCGTCTAAATGCATGCATGAGTGTCCATAGAACTAACCAATCCATGTTAAACAAAGTAAATAACATTCAGCATCAAAACATGAATAAAAGATAGCTCTTGATAAAACACTTGCAAATTATTACTCATTAACAAGCATATGAATCATGCAACTATATGTATCTTTTTGAATCAACTCAAACATCCCTTTCCCAATCTTTTAATAGCATCCAACTTAATTCAACCCAAATTTCCAGTAGCTCTCTCATATATAAATGATGTGTGGTGGTCTCACAAAATAAAAATCAAACCAAAAAAAACAAAAAAGACGCTCCAAGTTTATGCGATAAAGTGTTTGATCGAAAAACAGAAGTTAGACGTGTGCAAACCGAGAGTGTGTAGGTCCAGTGGGGTTGTCTTCACATCCCCAAGCTTATGGTCTTCACCATCCTTGGATAGCTCTTGGTGCATCTCCTCTAATCCCTGTGAAAAAACTTCAAAACACCGTTTCTCCATTTCTTTTCTGTGGGGTGCATTAGTAGTGATAAACAAATAGATTTCTTGCTGCATATAATCCTTGAACAAAAATTCATATGAATGTCCAGAAAGTGTATAATGTTGTATGCCTACTCATAAACTCAATTGGATCAAAAAGATTCAAGTTAAAAGTTCAAAGCATGCATCAAACAAAATGGGACAGAATCTGTCCAGAAAAACAGCAGCAGCAAAACGTATTTTTCTACCCTACTAAACTTTGTCGAAAAATTCCGAAAACATTCATGCATACAGAGGATGAAAAGTTGCAACTACAGTTCAAATATGAGCTCATTCGGAGTTACAGAATAAGAATTAAAAATCATACCGTGCACAGATTCGTGCAGGAATAAAATCTCCGAACGCTATAAGCAACTTTTCAAACCAAAATGAGTAAAACTTGGCACTTTATTAAAAATTCCAGAAACTAAACTAAAAAAAGTCTCTTGTTACAGCAAGAGGACACAAAGAAAATCACAAATAAAAACAACCGGGTTGCCTCCCGTAAAGCGCTTTCTTTATAGCCATATAGCTAGGCTTCTTACTTGATATCAAGATGGTTGGAGTGAGGTGGCTTGGCATCCCCAAGCTTGAATTCTTGTACTTATTTGATATATGTTGGGTGAGTCTAGGGGTAACATCCCCAAGCTTGAGTGGTTGTCCCTCTTGATCTTTGTTCATCACCCTCAACTCTTCCACTTGAAAATTCTCTTTACACAAAACTCAACATAAAACTTGATTAGAGGGTTAGTGTCTCCATAAATTAAATCCTCATAGGTACAGCAAAGACATATCATGAGTTGATTCTAAACATTAGCTACTGTTACTATGGTTGTGCATTGCTCTTTGATCAATAGAACTACACAAAACACAAGTAATGAGAGTAATGCAAAATAAAGACAGAATCTGTCAAAAACTGGACAGCCCGTAAAGAGTGAATTTTCAGAGGCACTTACGTTGCTCAAATCAGAAAATTTTGAACTAATGAAATGTGTATTAATAACTGAAGATTGCTGTCGTAAAATTTCAGGTCAAAATTCCTTTTCTGTGATTTTTAACATTTTTCGCAGTGAAGCTTAGGAATCTGTTTTCTGGACAGCCATGATAGTTTTAATGATGCTCACATAGGAACAAGAATTGAAATGCAAAAGAGAGCATCAAGAGAAAAATATGAAACACTTTTAAGTCTAACCCACTTCCTATGCATTGGGATCTTGTAAGAAAATAAATCATTGAAACACAAAGCAAGTAGCATAGGAAGATAAAACAAGAGCAATTTCAAGACTTTGAACTTAAAGAGAGGAAACGTAATAATATTGAAATGTTTAGAACCATGTTTTCCCTCTCATAATAACTTTCAGTAGCATCATGAATAAATTCAACAATATAATTATCACATAAAGCATGTCTTTCATGATCTACAAGCATAAAAGTATTAGTACTCTCCACATAAGTAAAATCCTTCTTAGTAATAGTGGGAGTAAAACATTCATAATCATCATTGTAATAATCGTAAATGGGAGACATAGTATCCTCCCCAAGCTTAAATGATTGCAAGATATAAAAAAATAAATTTAAAGTTTAGTGCACACAAGAATAGAAACTTAAGCGCTACGCTCCCCGGCAACGGCGCCAGAAAAGTACTTGATAACCCCCAAGAGCAGGGGATCACTGTAGCACCTCTCAATGTGGAAGTAGGGTATCGATCCGCAGGAGCAAGAAGGAAAAGTTATCTATTCCCTACAACTAAAGTGTCACAAGTTTTAGTTGATTATGCACTAAACAAGTTTAAAGAACAAGATGGTTGATTTAATGGATGGAAGTTTAACGTAACAAAACAAGAATGTAAAAGTGTCCCAATCCTCTTCAATGCAAGAGGACAAGACAAAGGTTTTCTCTTATAGGAACAATGGACATGGGTTCACTCAATCCTCTCTCCCATCTATGGTGATTATCATGTTATAGATAAAAAGTACACACAATTGTCATGCTTTAATGGTAAACTGCTATGACGGCTACATGTCCTAAAACACATAGTTGAAAGAAATACTCATTTGTGTTGCTAGGTCACCCTCGTAAGGCTAGCGTGGTTGCTGTCACTCCACATCATACTCTTCCTTTTTACCCCCAGATAAAGGATGTTGGGCTGTATTTCACATGTCACTCAATACATATGCCGTTGTCACATCGGCCATCCCGTACCTACATACATCATACTTCATAATGGACAATATTCTAAACACTAGTGCAATGATTCATATTTCGTGTGCATGACCACATCTCTCTCATCTATCCACACTTGGTGGTGTCAATCACCTCATGACAAGGATAAACAAGGCATTATGCATAAATCAAACCATCACATGTATCATAGAATATCTCCAAAGTATGACAAACCATAGAAATCCCAACATGACGGTAAATGCATAACATAATATCATCTCATACCACAATATCCACCATAGAAATTACAAAGATAGTTCCATAATCATGCAAGGCACATCATATGGACTTCAACAATGATCATACATAGAGAGATTGGATCAAGTTACCACCACAAACCCAAAGTCCAGGGGGTGGACTACTCCCCCTTCATCATGGAGACGGTGGAGAAGTCGTTGTAGAAGATGGAGACCACCCCGGCAGCGCCCCGCCGGAGTTTTCCCCCTCCAATCTGCAACTCCAGGTCTCTGTTTCGTGGTTTCTGTGTTTCTGCGGCGCTCCTTTCCGAAGGGCGTCGGGGCTATTTTTATAGTCGGTTTTAGGTCAAGACGGAGTCGTGGGCGAAAAGATCGACGGCAACGGAGCCTCGAGGCTCCAGATGGTGGGTCCCACGCGGCCAGATTCCTTGGCCGCGTGGGCCACCCTCTTTTGGGCCTCGGGCCTCCGCTTGTTTGCTTCCTTCGCTCCCAAGTCGTCTTCCTTCTAAAAACTGATGCTCGTAAATTTCCAGGTCATTTGGACGTCGTTTGGATCCCTGAAACATTAAAATATGAAAATAGGGTTTTCTGCCTGCGCAGGGTTAATTCCATAAAAATAGGAAAATTATGAAATATTCCAAAAATCATGATAAAACATTGATATAACCTTATATGAAGCAAATTTGATTGGAATATAAATAATATAGTGCAAAGTTCATGTATGCATTTTACATGCATCACCATGGCGACCACCTTCATCCGCTGCACGGTGGTCGACCGCATCCGCAGCGCATGGTCCAGCCCGTGGTCGCCCGCATCCGGCAGCGCGGCCGCGACCCGCGCCATCGTCCTCGCGACGCCATCCGCCGTCCGTCGCTTGCAGGTCTAGCGCTGCGAGGAACCAGCAGGGAACCGCCCCGCCGCCGCCATCCTCGAGGCGCGAGCGGCAGCGCATGGTCCAGCCCGTGGTCGCCCGCATCCGGTAGCGCGGTCGCGACCCGCGCCATCGCCCTCGCGCCGCCATCCGCCGTCCGTCGCTTGCAAGTCCAGGAGGAGACCGGGTTGGGGGAAAATGGTCGGGACGGATACGTATTTTCGGAGAAACGCGAGGTTTTTTTTGCAAAACGTTCACGCGAACCGTCCGGTCCGCCCGTTCTTGACCGGACGGCGCGGAGGCAAGTGACCGGGTGACCGAGTGGGCGCGGGGAGGTGACCGGGCGACGTGGCCGCACGGGATTGGTAGAAACTCCAGTGCTACAGTAGCGCGCGATCTGGGGGACGACGTGGAGCGATCTGGGCCATTCGTCACGGCGATCGGACGGCCAGTGGTCATCGCGTGACGTGGATAGCGGGAGAGGCCGAGGTTTCTTCCAACTTTTATATATAGTACCATGTACAAAGTAAACAGAACTGAAAGTACATATCACCCAGATGATGGCGTACAAAGTAAAACAAAACATGATGTACAAGGTAGACAGAACACAAAGTACAAAAATATGTTGACAAATGTAGTACAAGTAAACACTAAAACATAATACAAAAGTACACAAAATAGGAAGTACAAATTATATGCAAGTGGGAGTACAAAGTACACAGAACAGAAGTACAAATTATACATACCTGGGAGTACGAAACAAAAGTTCGTCAAAACCTATCAACATGTGATCTAATTTTGAAAATCACTATGTGAGAATTTCCAAAATAAAAACTGTTCGTAATTTAGATAAGCGGTTTTTAAGATATTTTGCTTTGAATTTGGTTTTAAACTGCCCCAGCGACAACACACACGGTTCCCTTCGCCAAGGGAACCTTTTTTTCTGCTGATTTTCAACACTTCTCATCATGCTGAAGGAACTAAATGGGCCGGGCCACACTCAAAATACTTCAACGAAACGGCAACACCGCATCGCTCGGGCGATACCGAGGGAAATTCCTAAAGGGCCGCTAACAGGATATCGGCAAATCCTATACGGTGGTGCTAGTGTGCCTGGACCATTTGGTGGGTTTTTTCGTTTACCATTTTTCTTAATTGTTTTTATGTTTTTCCTGTTTCTTTCATTTAAGTTCTTATTTTCAGATTTCAAAAAAGGTTTAGATTATGAATGTTTATATTTTCAATTTTGTGAAAATTTAAAACTTATTCCGATTTGAAATTTGTTCAAATCTAAATTTTCCAATTTAAAATTTGTTAAAATTCAAAAAAATCAAACTCGAAATTTGTTCAAATTTGAAATTGATCATTTTTTAAATTTTGTTCAGATTTTAAGCATATTTACTTTCTAAAAAATTAGAAAAGTAAAACTACCTTTTTGATTGGATCGCTTGTTGAAGCGGCCCATGAGGCCATAAGGCATTTCCTTCGTGCGACCGACGCTCCGTGCGGCGTTGCATGATCTCCCCTATAACAGTAGCTCCCATGTACTTGCCTGAAGGCAATCCTTCATGGCGGCTTCAAAAAGGGGTCCCTAAGAAAGGTAAAGTTATGTTTAGCTTTCTATTTTTTGTCTTATTGTTTTTAACAAATATGAACAATTTCTGAATTTGAACAAATTTGAATATGAACAATTTTAAAATTTGGGTTTTTTAAGAACATGAAATAAATTAAATTTGAACAATTTCCATTTTAAACAATTCTAGAATATGAACAACTTTCAAATTTGATTTATTTATCTTGAACATTTTCAAATTTCAATATATATTTGTATTTGAACATCTTTTCAAAAAACAAAAAGGTTATAATATCAAAAAAATCAAAAACTAAAAAATTATTTCGAAAACGTATTTTTTAAAACAAATGAAACAACAGAAAAAAAAGGAGAAACAAACAGAGAGCGAAAGAAGCTGAAAAAGTCGCACCAAATAGGTCGGCACATCAATGGAATCCTTTAGGCGACGCTCGCATCTCGCATCGCTGCACGGCAACACATAGGATTTACCCCGTGTAACGCACGTCGCAGTGCTAAATGGGCTAGCCCTCATTCCTTTTTCATATGACGAGGTATTGCTGCCCTTTTTTTTTATGGTTTTCTACTATAGGTTCCGTTTTGGTTTGTTTGGGTACGGTATTTTCTCTTCTTTTTCTTTTTCCTTTCTGAATTAAGTTCTTTTGTCCTTATTTTTATTTTTCTGTTCATTTATTAAAATTGTAATTTTTCTTTTATCCCTTTTCCAATTTTCTCATTTTTTATTTTCTTTTCATATAAAACAAAAATTTATATTGTCGAAACAATGTTAGTAGGTTTTTATTGTTCAGATAATATAATATTTTATAGACAAATTGTTCTTGAGAGCATAAATAATATAAATGTTCATATTTGAAAACTCGTCTTTGTTTTTGAAAACTCATCTCATATTAAAAAAATGTTCGAATCAAATAAATGTTATTTTTGAAAGATTGTCGAAATAATATAAATGTTCATATTTGAAAACTCGTTCAAATTACATAAATATTCATTTTGAAAATAGTTAAAATAAATAATTATTATTTGTAGAAAAATGTTCAAATAACATAAATGTTCGTATTTGAAAATTCGTTCAAATTGCATAAGTGTTCATATTGAAAGATCATGTTTTGAATTTGACCACTAATTTAATCAATAACATATGTGTCACTTATTAATTAGAAAAAACATGCCAATTGATACTTTATTGGAATACAAGTTCAATGGTATAAGTTCATATACGTCATATTTTTATTGGGCAAACTAATGGCCAAATTTAGACCTCAAAAGGCGCATGACTACGGGGCGAAGCATGGTGAACATGACGGAGAGTGAGATCCAATGGTCCAAAGTTTCTACTGTTGGGTCACTTTGACGATGCAGAGGCGGGGATTTCCCATTTCGAAAAAAAAACTTTGACGGTCGTTGTCCCATGTTGGGAATGGTCGCCTTCCCTTTTCGAAGGCCGACACGGCCGCTTCCAACGAAAACAAAGACGAGAGGCTGCCGGCCGGCGTTTCGCGCGCCGTGTGGAAGGCCGCGCGCCAAGGCTGCATGCATTCTACTAAGCCAGAACGAACGGCCGGCCGGGACGATCGATTCAAAGACCGGGAGCACATAACACAGCACAGGCATGCAGGCATGTGTTAAACGACGTGCGAGATCTGCTTCGAGACACTGCTTTCGTTGCTTTGCTTTGTACCTAGAGTTGTCCACCAGTAGGCAGTACCTGGTTTCATGGATCTTCCTTCACTTTCTTCTTCGCCTGGATCGATCGATCGATCACAGTGGCTTCATGGTGATCGAGGGAGGTGACGCACGCGCGGGCAAAGCTATGGCGGATCGTGCTGGTGTGCGCGTGCAAGTGGCGCTGGCGAATGATCAGCTGGATCCATGGATCGGCGCGCGCATAGCTGTGTATAGGTAGCTGGCCGGGCCTGGGCGTGCCTTGCTGCTTGCAGAGTTGCTAGTAATAGGCTTTCTCTTAGGTAAGTACGTACAGCTGATCTGGCTGACCTCTCTTCAGCTAGCGAGCTATCTCTTCTTTCCTCCCCCTCTCTTTCTCTTCCCGTGTTTTGAGAGTCCACCGTCGGTCCCCGGCCCCTTCCCCCCTGCTCTTCGCCGGCCTCGCCGGTCGGAGATGTTGGGGAGGAGATGGCCGGCCGTTTCCTCTGTGTAGTAGTAGTCCTAGGTTTGTTTGTCCCTTTGTGGCGAGTGGGAGTAGGTCGCCGGACCTTCTTGGCCAGATCCGGCGCGTTCTTGTTGGCTTCTTCGTTGCTGAGCTACTCAGGTGGCTGGAGTGGTCTCAGGCGGCGCGGAAGCTCCAGGACATCTCCGACAATAAGGCCTCGTGGTGCCTGCTGCGGTTGCTATCGAGCGGCAACGGCGGTCCCAATCTGCTACATCTCTGCAAGTTTCTAAGGTGGAGGATGTGGGGAGGGAGCAGATCGGAAGGCCTGTGCTTGAATAAGCTCGTGGTTGCTGGTTTCGTTCTCCTCTTGTTCTGTGGTTCTACTGTGCTGCTGCTCCTTCTGGCCGGCCGTGGCGGCGAGGAGAAGGAGTTGGTGGGGGCGGTGCTCTGCGGATTCGGAGGAGGATGGGGAAAAATATGGCTGCAGATCTTTGGGAGTTCTTTCTCAGCGGCGCATCCTCGACGGCCGACGGCTGTCCCGCTGCTGAACCTAATGGCTGTGAGGCAGCCACTCCCTCCCTGGTCGCCGTCAAGCCGGCGAAGGGCGTTGTTCAACCTCCTGGTCGTCGTACCATGTTGGAGGCCCTTTGGCTCCGAGGCGGTTTGCTCCCGCCGCCGCACCCCAAGTGGCAGAGTCCCCGGCGGTGCTGCGGTCGATCGTGCTCGGTGGCTTCATCAAGAAATCGGTGGAGGAGGAGCAAGAAGAAGATCCGGGCTTGATTGCTTTGGCTTGATTGCTTTTTCCAGTTTTATTCCAGGGTCTTTCGTGCTAAAATTTCGGACTATGTTGTAATTTTCTTTATTTCTGAGGTCCCCTGTGTAAGTTTGGCTCCACCGACGGTAATATAATTGCAGCTATCGGGGTCCTTCGAGACCCCTCCCCCTGTTCAAAAAAAAAAAAAAAAAAAAAAAAGCTAGCGAGCTAGGCATGGGCCACGCACTCCATTTGCAATGGCACGCACGCATGGCGTAGCTACACTATTCTACTAGCAGGGAAGCTACGATCGATCGATGGATGCGTTGGATGGATCATGGCATATGTCACTTAATTTGATGCGGCCATGCATGCGCGCGAGCTTCGTCTCATGATGAGTGGCCGGCATTGGTACCTCCCGTGCGTGCGTGCGTGCACTGCAGCAGTATCATTCGCAGAAAAGTGGCATCGGCTTCCTAGTAGTGATCCTGATATTTTTCAAAAAATCGAAAACATATTTATGAGTTATTGAAATAAATGATAATAAATGCAGGATGTAGCCAATGACGTATCCCAGTGAAAAAATTAACTTTAAATACTTTGTATTTTGCGCTACACAAAAATGACAAATTCTGAAACTATGAATATTCAGATCAACATTTTTGTCATTTTCTGTGTAACCCAGAGTACAAAATATTTTAAATTTATTGTTTGCATGTTTATGTAATACACCATTGGCTGCATAAAAAAAAATCAATTTGTAACGCATAAATATATTTTCCGATTTTTAAAAATACTAATATCACTGAAACTCGAAAGCACAAAATCTCCTCTCCTTTCTTTCATTCATTCATATACAGGTAGTTTCAAAATAAAAATTCATACACAGGTGGCTGTTTGAGTTGCCGGAGAGAGACCGGCCGGGCCACGGCCATTGCATGGAATGAACAGACAGATTCCTGCCCATCATTATGTCGGAGCCTGTGACCTGTGGGCCCCATCTTCCATTGTCTTCAGCTAGCTAGGTTCTTTGTAGCTGCTCATCTCGGCCAGAGCGCCGCGCTCCGGCCGCCGGCCAGTGTCACCTCATGCTCCTACGACGACAGGCGGCCCCGGCCGGATCGTTGGCTGCGCACGTCACCTTCATCGATCGCACTGCGTTTGCGCTGCATTCGATACTAGTACTAGTATATTCGCTTGCAAACGGTATGCTTATTTCTCGTTTTTCTCTTTCTTCGAGAATGCACGATTGTTTCTTTTTAAAAATTGGGGGTAAATAATAAGGATGCGAAAGTGGGATCCCATTTATAGCGTATTTTAGGGTTTTTAGTTAAAAACTTGACAAATTGTTGAATTAAAAACTCAAAATTCAATATAAGTGGGATAAACTCAAAATACAATATCCGTGATGAAGTAAAAGAGCTCTATAAATAAGTTGAAGAGTATTCACCAACACCGAACAAAGATAACCATGCATGAATGGTATGGCCTCGCGATCGATCATCAAGTTATTTCCACTCCAAGCTTTAGCTAATGATTCACTCATGTCACCACTAATCTGTTAATCTATCAGCTGCACTTCTATGACCAGTACGTGCCCACTTACTGACTTGAGTACCTCAATTAGCAGCTAGCAACTTGACATGAAGTGAAGTCCACGTCTTCCATGCATTTAGTGTGAATTGTGATCAATTTGGGCCGACGGATTAAGCATGCATGCATGGCACGCATGGTGACAACTCATGATGATCACTTGCAATTAAGTAGCGGATGCATGAACAGTGCCGGGATTCAAAATTTTGAAAAGTTTGTCAGATTTGTCTTTTTTTGTCCAGGCCGAAATATTACGAATTTTTTGTTGAGATTTTGCACAACTATAAATCTCAACATTATCTTCACTCAAAATTTCTGTTTTAATTTTTTGGAAACTCAAAAATGCAGATTAAAAAAAAAGGAACCATATAGCTTGGCCTATGTTTGGGGTTTCTGATGCATGAACACCCATGAAGCGTTTGAAACAAAAGATATAGAGCTAGAGCTTGCACGCACGCACGATGAACAAATGTGGAGTGCCCGGCCGGCCGGAACTTTTGTGCGTGCAAATGATGGATGATATGTAGAGTGCCGTCATGCATCGCGAGACCCACATGTGGGTTGATGAATGTCTCCGGCCGGCCCTAATCATGCAAGTCGTGTAAAAGGATGTCTTCTTGGGCCCGGCAAGAGCACAATAGACATTTTTTTTAAACCACGTAATTTATGGCTCATTTGAAACAAAGAAGAAAATGTGAACTTTAGATGACTATAAGATAAATGGAACAAGTATTTGATGACATTCATTTAACTATTGATCGAGATGAAATGAAACTTTCCCATAATGCATACTCTCTTTGTACCTATTTAGGTGGCACAGGATGTTTTAAAATGTCTGACCACCAGTTTGACCAATAAAATATGGGTTATATGTCACGAAAAGTGTATCATTAAATTCGTACTTGAATAAAGTTTATAATATTATAATTTTAATAACCGGTGACACATGCATTACTAGTCAATAGTTATTAAAACTAAAACACAAAAATGAGGACACTACACGCATTGGGATGGAGTAACAAAACATGCTTGCTTTCTTGATTTTACACTTTGAATTATAAGTTTGAAATTGGGAATCCATGTGTAATTTCATAACATGTTAGACGAGTTAAAACTAAATATTCAAAAAAACTAACCAGCACAACTAGTGCTAATTGTTTGAGTAGGGGCGCATTGCCCCCCCCCCCCCCCCCCCCCCCACCCCACCCCAATGCTCGGGGGAGTAGCCGGCGAAGAAGCGTGCACCATCATCGGAATTTGAATATTAATTTTGAATTGAAATTTATAAGCATAACCGCTCATGCTAACCTCGTCGCTGGCGTCGACCCACCACCAGGACAAAGATGCGACCACGAATATGAGGCCACCGCCGGCGAAGGCATGCTCGAAATGGCCCATACCACCGGCTGGTTGTTCGTGTTGGTGGCGGATAATCAGCTCCACTGGTCAGAAACATGTTTAGCGCTCGTTAATTGGACATGCAGTGCACTGTTACCTAGTAGTGGTAGTTCTTTGAAAGAGAAAACACATCATGGACACTTTTAAACCTAACCCCAAAATTGGTGTTTTTTTCTTAGCAAATTTCTCTGTTTGGTAGTGCTAAACAGACGAGTTAGACGAGTTAAAACTAAATATTCAAAAAAAAACTAACCAGCACAACTAGTGCTAATTGTTTGAGTAGGGGCGCATTGCCCCCCCCCCCCCCTCCCACCCCACCCCAATGCTCGGGGGAGTAGCCGACGGAGAAGCGGGCACCATCATCGGAATTTGAATATTAATTTTGAATTGAAATTTATAAGCATAACCGCTCATGCTAACCTCATCGCTGGCGTCGACCCACCACCAGGACGAAGATGCTACCACGAATATGAGGCCGCCGCCGGCGAAGGCATGCTCGAAATGGCCCAGACCACCGGCTGGTTGTTCGTGGTGGTGGCGGATAATCGGCTCCACTGGTCAGAAACATGTTTAGCGCTCGTTAATTGGACATGCAGTGCACTGTTACCTAGTAGTGGTAGTTCTTTGAAAGAGAAAACACATCATGGACACTTTTAAACCTAACCCCAAAATTGGTGTTTTTTTCTTAGCAAATTTCTCTGTTTGGTAGTGCTAAACAGACGAGTTAGACGAGTTAAAACTAAATATTCAAAAAAAAACTAACCAGCACAACTAGTGCTAATTGTTTGAGTAGGGGCGCATTGCCCCCCCCCCCCCCCTCCCACCCCACCCCAATGCTCGGGGGAGTAGCCGACGGAGAAGCGGGCACCATCATCGGAATTTGAATATTAATTTTGAATTGAAATTTATAAGCATAACCGCTCATGCTAACCTCGTCGCTGGCGTCGACCCACCACCAGGACGAAGATGGTACCACGAATATGAGGCCGCCGCCGGCGAAGGCATGCTCGAATGGCCCAGACCACCGGCTGGTTGTTCGTGGTGGTGGCGGATAATCGGCTCCACTGGTCAGAAACATGTTTAGCGCTCGTTAATTGGACATGCAGTGCACTGTTACCTAGTAGTGGTAGTTCTTTGAAAGAAAAAACACATCATGGAGACTTTTAAAACCTAACCCCAAAATTGGTGTTTTTGCTTAGCAAAATTCTCTGTTTGATAGTAAATACGGTATACTAGTAGTGGTGAATGAGAATCCAGCGCAAACGTGCTATATATGCATGAGGAAGTTGATGAGGCGCACTCTCCCAAGGCGCCTGTCGTGATAGCCTAGCTATTACGAATAGAGTAGATGCGGATGGGGGATGAAGAAGAAGCAAGTGTAACTAGAAGTGGAAAAAATCTCAGTTGGCCATGCTCAGTCACAATGTGATTAATAGGTCACAACTAAGGGTGACCGGTCGACTGTAAATAAACCATTAACCGAAAATCAGAATTCAGTCGGCTTCACAAGCAAAAATTAAATAAAAACAATTATTTACACATAAATAATGTTGTTGTTGATGCACATTCGAGAGAGGTGCTTTTACGTTATGTCGGTGGATCGACGGATGGTCCGGTGTGCTGTACTATAGTCTCTATTGGTCGACACTAAGTACAGTACGGCGTGTTGCGGCGTAGCCTACTATAACGGCTACAGAGATGGATGTAGTGGCCTGCGTACAATACGTACATCTAGCGGCCGACCAGTAGGAAGCAAATGAAAGCACAAACTAAAGCACGCGGATCGATCGATGTAGATGAAAGAAAGAAAGAAAGAAAGATCCTTATTAAGGCTGCGTCGTGTCGATCTGGCGCCAACGAAAACAACGAAAGCAGAGTGGTAGCAGAAGCAGCAGCAGCAGAAGCGGCTATTCGATTTCGATGGATCCTATAGCTCTTCTTTTCTTACGGGCTTACCGCAAGGTAACAGTCGTCACCACCACGCCACCGCTAGTAAAGTTGCAGAGCATCGAGCTGAGCCAGCATTTGCCCAGAGCGCCCACTGAAAGCACATGAGAGCAGAGGAGAGCAGAGCACGCATGCCATCCTATCCTACTCCTTCGATTCCCATTCCATTCCTTGGTATAAATAAGAGCATCTCCACCGGACCTCCAAATGACCCTCCAAAGGTCCATTGGGGTTTGGACGCCTAAAAACGTCACCAGCGACACCTCAAAGGGTCATCTCGAGCAAACATATGTCCGGCACTCCCGAAGAGGCCTCCAAATTAAAGGCCCATTGGGGGTTCGGACGCCTAAAAACGTCACCAGCGACACCCCCAAAGGGTCACCCCGAGCAAAAACATGTCCGGCACCACCGTCGGTGGTGCCGGACATGGGGGCGAACATGCGCCTGACAGGGCTGGCTCGCCCGTCATACGCACAGCGCCTTCAGGCGTCATTTAACGCGTCGTGCAGGAGGCCGGTCTGGCCGCGTTAATGGCGCAGTCGGCGGCGGTTTCCAACGCGACGTGACTGGACGTCGGGCGCCTGCACACACGCATGCCGGGCGACGCGACGGCTCCCCAGGTCACGCGGCCGGCATTTCGGATTCCCCACGCGTCGCATTTACGCCGGCCGCACCGCCCCTCGCCATGTTAAAAGCCGGCGCCCGTGGCCGTGTTTATCCACCCCGCCCTTCTCGCCCTCCTCTCCACCTTCTCGCCCTCCTCTCTACCTCCGGCGAGCCCGCCATGGCGTCCAGCGGTCGCACCATCGTGAGCGAGGACGCCTGGGAGCTGCACCGGTACGGGCTCCTCGTGCCGCCCGACTGCCGGCTGCCCAAGCACTGGTCCATCTCGGCCGGTGGCCTCCCCATGCCACCGCTGCCCGAGACGGACGAGTAGATGAGGCGGTTCATCGCTCGCCGGCGCAGCTGGATGACGCCGGCGGAGCGTCGCCTCCCCGAGAACGACGACGGCGAGCCCAACTGGGGCCACTGGATGGAGCGCTTCGAGCGCGAGCGGGCGGCTGTCATCGCCAGCAACGATGGCCCCAGATCGCGCGCCACGCGCTACAACACCGCCGGCCGCAAAGAATGGTGGGAAGCAACCGGCCACACAGTTGCCTCCGCCATCGAAGCTGCGCGCCGCCACGCTGCCACGGGCAGCGCAATCCCCTTCCGCCTCCTCCCGCCGGTGCCGCGCTTCCCTCCGCGCCCCGTGCCGCGCCATACTGTGAAGGTGGAGCGGCGCTCACCGCCGCGCGGTGGTGGCGGCGTCACCATCCGCGAACGCTGCCAGCGTTCGCCCCCACGCCCGTGCGGGCGCCTCTTCCTCCGTCACCCCAGGGCAGAGGCAATGTCGGTGGAGGTCATCCCCTACGGCTACGACGTGCCGCCCGAAATGTGGAACGAGCACGACGGCGACAGCCCGGGCTTCCTGGCGGCGCTCTCCGAGTCGGCGGTGGACATCGAGCAGGACTCGCCGGGCCTCTTGGCGACCCTGGCGATGACAGCGTCCTCCTCCTCCGGCGACCCCTCCACCAGCCGACGCGCCGCGCCACGACGGAGCCTCCTCCAGCCGTGCTGCCTCCTCCGCGGCGGTGGTGAAGATCGAGGACGACAGCGACGAGGACAGCTGGTGGGACGAAGTGTAGGCTAGGCGGCTAGGGTTAGGGCTGTCGTTTTCAAATTTCATTTGAAATCTTTGTAATATATTAACAAATATGAATGAAATTTGAATCGTTTCAGTTTTTTTGGAGTCAATTTGAACGCACCGAAGGTGTTCGAGCCTTTGCTCGCCTTTGTGGGTGGGCCTTTGTGGTGCGCCGCTCTGGGCGGGGTCAAAAACATGGGCGGACACATGTCCGGCACCCCCAATTGGGTCTCGATTGGGGGTGCCGGACACGAATTTGGAGGCCCCGGTGGAGATGCTCTAAAGTGCAACACGGTACAGTAATCCTACTCGGCAGCTCAGCTCGGCTCCCTCTATATATAAAGCCCGATCGAGATAGCATTCTCTTTTGTCTCTCTCTCTCCCAAGTCTCAACACAAGACAGATGCACGGTGGGGTGGCTGCCTGTCGAGCTGGAGTGTGCCGGTGATCCAAGTAAGATCGGTCGAGCAGAGGAAGAGAGGTTGAGGTGAAGAGAGGGGGAGGTGGAGAAGATGCTGGCCTGCGTCGCGTGCGTGAATAAGGATGAAGGCGGAGGCCGGGACAGGGACGGCGCCGGCGGCGACACACCGACGTGCAGGGACCCCGTCAAGTCGCTCACCTCCCAGGTACCTAACCGGCCAGTCTTCGTAGCTACTGTCGCTGGCTCCATCCGCCGTGTATTTTTTGAATCTATGTTTTACCTTGGCATGCCGGCCGTGTTATTTGCATCTTGCCGATCGATCACAAGCTAGCTAGCACAAGTTTCGATTCTACTAAGTGGGTACAGAGAAACCACAGTGGAGCTTGAACTAATGTTAGATTGCGCGTACACGGTAGCATCGTGGACATACTCCT
Organism: Poa pratensis; assembly: GCA_947311845.1. Classification (NCBI taxonomy): domain Eukaryota; kingdom Viridiplantae; phylum Streptophyta; class Magnoliopsida; order Poales; family Poaceae; genus Poa; species Poa pratensis. The sequence goes on along the minus strand of CAMZMU010000049.1, from coordinate 2,445,387 downwards.
GTTCGATTTGGTTACAGCTTACTGTACTCGTTCACTGCATTGAACAAATTAGTTGATCTATTTACACACCCCCGTATTGTTTCTTGTTTTTGCTTTGTTTTGAATAATCAACAAGATTTGAACTAAAGCAAGCCGTGATGATGATGACGGTCGTGTAGAGTGCGAACAAAAGAAATAGCTAGTGGTGCTTGGTTGCCGGGTGCGGCGGGCAGTAGTGATTAGCGCAGCGCGCGTGGCGTCGCTTTCTCATGCACACGATCCAGCTTGGTGCCATGGTCAGGTCAGCAGCGCCCCCGAATCGAGGGAGGGAGGGAGCGACATGTCGCCGTCCTCCGCCCACCACCACCCTGCTTTCCGACCGTCTTGTCGTCGCGCCCCCCGAGGCGGCATGGGAGCAGCCCAAGCCATGAGAGCCAGGGGACCCCCAGGCGAGCAAGCAGAGAGACCGCGAATCATGGCGCGCAATAGCAGCCGCGTGCGTCCAGCTACCATAGCTTCTTCTCCGGCCCTACAAAGCTACACTGCATGAGACTGTGCGTGCAGACGCCAATCCCGATGATGTCCCTCGCCGGCCGTGGGCTCCATATGGACCATGCACTCTTCCTCCTCCTAGAAATAGAATAGCTGCTGCTACGAGCAACACTGCTACCTGGCTGGCTCTAGTGTCGTGCTGTTCCCACAGACTATCGCTGCACATTACAGGGACATCTCGCCATCGTCGCCTCTTTAATTCATCGGATCAATGCATTACGCATGGATCAGCGCATCAGCTCATGCCAAAAGCAAAAGGAAATGAAAAAAAAAAGGGATCGCATCGATCCATCGGGATGGGTCTTTTTCTTTCGGCATGCATGCCAAAGCTCCTGCCCGTCTGCTCCACCTCTCTTTATTCTACCTTCTCTTTTTGTTAGTATATAGTTCCCTTGTGACTTCTACTATACACATATACAACGTGCGAATATAGTAGTATAACCTCATCATCCATCTCCGCCTTTAGGTTTGCAGTGCTTCCGCGCCTTTTATTTTTCCTTTATTCTTTCTCCCCAACGTCTGGTTTGAACTTCAAATAGTACTATCTACTACATGTTCATCTACTACTTTCACCCTTCATCATTGCAAATAATAAAGAACGTGCCTTTTTTTGTAAAACAAAACAAAAGCTTTGCGTTTATGTTGATATAGGAGAAACAAATACAACCCAGCCTGGGCCAAAAGATCGATACAGATATTAGCCGATGATTTCTACCAACTTCTTTGCTCCTGCTAAAATCCAATTCTTGCTCTTGCTTTTCACGCACCTTCAATGCTTAACCGGGTTAATTAATCACTTGTCAACAGTCTATCAAGCCTGGAAAAAATAGTCAGTGTGTTAATTTCAAAGTCATAGTAATAGGTCACTCTGTTCCACTACATACACATACCCTGATCATCCATCTATGCCTTTAACTTCAAAGCACATACATGGATGCCACGTGCACCTTTTTTTTCTTTACTCTTTCTCCCCAACGTCTGGTTTGAAGCTCAAATACATGTTCACCCATTCATACACTTCTTTCATTCTTCATCATTGCAAACAATACAAAACGCACCTTCAATGCTTAACTATGTTTAATTAGCTCACCTGTTAATATTATACGAAGTCTAAAAAAAAGTCAGTGTGTAAAGATTCAAAAAGTTCAAAGACATAGTACTAAGCTTACTTTGTTCCGCTTAGCTCAATTAAAATATTTTAACCATAAGCTGTTTAGGTGGATTGATAAGTCCCTGCTGCTGCAGTAAGATGTCCAGGATTCTGCGCAACAAGTAACAAGTTGGTTCAAAGATGGTCAAAATAATGGGACAGATCGACAGATAGTGTAGGCCATGGCCGCATGCATGCCCGGTGCATATATAGCTATGTATGTAAACCAACTTTCGCTTTGCGTCATCTCCTTGCAGAGGGATTCCTGGAACAAAGCATCAGCAGAAAAGCACATACTCATTCGTCTCTAGACTATATGTGTTCATCAGACACTTCTTTTGATTCATATGCCTCTTTCCAGAAAACAAAATGCTGTGTTGGGATGCACAAAGAGTGGCCATGAACTATTCATTCCCTTTTCTTTTGTGACAAAGACGCTTTGATAGTTTGATCGCCTTCAAAACACACACTACGTGCCTTTCTTTTGATTTCTTTGGTCATTCTTTTCTTTTCTCTTTCGTGGAAAGAAAAAGTAGTATGTATCCCCATGTTAGATGTAGATAGATTGATGTACAAGGATAAATGGGTTCATGCTTTCTTTTCTCAAAAGGAGAGAAGACTGTGACTGAGGGAGCGATCCACTGCAAAAGAGATCCCCTGGATGGATGGACAGACAGGGATGTGGCATAGTATTTGCTGCTGCCTCCAGCAGCAAGGCAAGGATCCAATTCCTTGTCTAGGGATCTTCAATTTGTGTTCCCTTTATCCTGATAAAAGAGGCATCAAAAGATGTGTGGTATCATGGAAGGAGGCTCTGTTCATGAGGCATGCAGCAGAGTATATAAACATACTGGACAGAGATGTGTATGTATATGTTGGTTAAAGATGACAAAAAAGGAAAAGCCAAGAATCCATCCAGATTTGTCTCAACTGGCTTGGCCCAGGCAGAGACAAACAGCATGGTGTAGTTTAGTATATAGTACCTTGGCTCCAGATGGAGTGACTGATCATGATGTGGATTAATTAGTTAGTCAGTGACCTCATGGTAGAATCAACATTTACCACTTTACTGGTATGAATCAACTAAGCAAGTGTGGAAACAGCTAGCACTTAATTAGTATCCTTGTCCACCACTTCTTCTTCTTTTTTTTGAAATTGTCCACCACTTCTAGCAGTATTGCTTCGTGAGTGAGAGCAAAAGGCATGGCATTGTGCAGTCTGAACTGAATAGAGACTTTGATTACTTACAGTGTAATTGATTGGACATAAGGTCAAACAGGGGATCCATGGAGTTGTAACATAATCTTTGAACATGTCACTGTCTGACCCTAAAGGTGCAGCATCACATTTGACCGTGGCCTGCACTATAAAATGCCATGCCATGTCGAATGCACTCTGTCTGAACTTCATGGGTGAATCTTGGTATCCATGAAATTACAGTGTCTTAAGCAGTTGATTGGATAGTTGTTCATTCCACTTGTTTGGTTGCTAATTAGTTAGTGCCTTCAGTTGCTCGGAGAGATGCAGTCCTGCAAATGCTACAATCTGGGAGTAAGCTAGCATGTTAAAGTCTGAATTTTCTCTCTCTGAAGCTTTGTTGTATTTGATGCATGAATATGAATTGCCGTATCCAAATCTCAGGTTTATTCATCTGGAGTTCTTGTTTGCTACTACTAGTAATTAGTAGCAGTAACTACTGTTACCAGTGACTGATGTGTTCGTGGTCGATGGTGCAGCTCAAGGACATGGTGCTGAAGCTGTCGGGGTCGACGACGCAGAGGCAGTGCGGCCAGAAGCGCGGTGGCTCGCCACCACCGAGGGGCCGGGCGACGACGTCCCTGTACCGCAGCGGCTACTACCGCCCCGGCGTGGTGCAGGATGACATGGCCGTGCCACCAGCCACGTACCTCGGCCACGCCGGCGCCAGCGGCATGTCGAGCGCGAGCTCCACGCCGGCGTGGGAGAACCGGACCAACGGCAACGGCAGCCTGGGCGAGGCGGCGGCGGTTAGGGAGTGGGTGGCGCAGGTGGAGCCCGGGGTGCAGATCACGTTCGTGTCGCTGGCGGGCGGCGGGCAGAACGGCGGCGCCGGGAACGACCTGAAGCGCATCCGGTTCAGCCGGGAGATGTACGACAAGTGGCAGGCGCAGCGGTGGTGGGCCGAGAACAGCGAGCGGGTCATGGAGCTCTACAACGTCCGGCGCTTCAGCCGGCACGTGCTGCCCGCCACCCCTTCCCACGACGGCGGCGGTGATCAGCAGGAGAGGGAGTCGTTCTACTCGCAGTCGCAGGTGGACTCGACCACGGCGGCCAGCAGCCCCGCGGCCACGCCGGCGCCGTCCTGGGCCCGCGCGCCCCCGTCCTCTGCCGTGTTCGGAGGTGCCGGCAACGGCAATGGCAATGCCAATGGCGGCGCGGGGAGGCAGCAGAGCTTCCACGGCCCGCTGTCGCCGCCGCCGCCGTCGTCGTCCAACCCGTCGGAGCGCGCCTGGCAGCAGCAGCGGATGCAGAGTGGGGGCGGCGCGGGCGAGGTGGAGCCGGCAAGGACGACCACTGCCTCGGACGACGTGTCGGTGAGCAACGCCAGCGAGGCGGAGGTGACGGAGTGGGTCATCCAGGACGAGCCCGGCGTGTACATCACCGTCCGCGAGCTCCCCGACGGCGCGCGCGAGCTCCGCCGCGTCCGCTTCAGGTCCTCTTATGATCTCTCTCTCCTCCCACCCATCTTGATCAATTTCCTTCTCTGAAACCAGCCATAATCTTTAGAAGATCTTCATTGCAGCTACTGAAAACCATATGATCTTCTCAATGTTCTTGATTTTATCCTGTGCACTTGTAAAACTTGGAGGAGATCAGATTATGATCTCCACCTGCATCACTGCAAGCACTGAAGATCATATGATCTTTGTCTTGCACTGCAACTACTGTTAACTGTTTTCCATTAGATGATCTCTGAAACTGATCATAATGTTGAGATGATAATATACTGCTGCAATCACTGATAAATTGCTTATGTTTCTTAAATTTGTTATCTTTGTGCAGCCGTGAGAAGTTTGCGGAGCTGAACGCGAAGCTGTGGTGGGAGGAGAACAAGGAGAGGATACACGCGCAGTACCTCTAATCTGAACATCTGCATTGGTAAATCAGCTGGGACATGGCTGCAAGCTTTGTGCAATTAATGGGAGGGGAAAGAATTAGTATCTGATACTACTAGTACTACTTTATTACAAGTATATATGGAGGGGTTAATTTGTGTTTTGGGTTTGGAGCTGGGAAAGAGTTATACTGGGGAGAGAGGGTGAGGGGGAGAAATGTTTATTAGGGTTAATCTAGGGCATGCCTTGGTCTTTGTGACTGTCACTGCATGCAGGTGTGTATCAAGTTCATGTTGAGGGAGAAGAACCTGTCACATCCTTGGCTGAGTGTGTTTATTCCTCATTTTCTAAGCATGCAAGAACATTTTTTCAGAGTGAGTGGTACTGATCTATCTGGTTACCTATTTGTTTATTTATTTAAAAGCAATAATCATGTAGTAATAGTAAACACAGCAACACCCTGAGCATTGGAATTCAACATCTTGGCTCAACAAATGCAAATTTACATAGATCAGTAAATAATATTCTTACAGACTAACAACAAGACTAGTAGGTACAGTTCTGTGGATCAGAGAAATGAGCTAGATACATACAAAGACACAGCACAGCGAAATCCATCACAAGCAGACCCACCACATGTACACACTACAACCCAAATATTTTTTTAGATCCAACTCTACCCGAATGAATCATAGAAAATGGGACATAACCACTATGAACCGATCGAAACTCTATGTGCAAACTGAATGTGCACCCTTGTCCCATGGAGTTCTTGACAGATACCTTGATAGATGCTAAGAAAAGTGATCTAGAACATACATGATCAAACTCTGCGTCAAAACTTGATACCAAGAGGAAAAGAAGTACGGTTTTTCATACATCGAAATTCGATCTGAGATTTGGCATGGTCTTAGATCACTTCTCTTCATGTCTGCCAAGGGCTGCAAGAGTACCAACTGAGAACAGGGAGCTTGATGGTCTCACATCCTGAACTTGTACGCGGTAATTTACCCCTATTGATGTACTGCACTCGCTCATAACAAAGTCAGAACCACACCATAACAGCAGTCGGCTCATCGAACGACAGACGCATAGGGAGACAGGATGTACTCCCTGATCCGGGACGCCCCGTCCTTCGCCAGCATGCCCTCCAGGTCTCCCAGGATCCTCGCAAGCCAGATCTCCAAGCTCCTTTGAATCTCCTTGAAGTTGTTCCTCACTGAACTCAGCGCTCTTCTAGTGCTCATTTTGGCTTCGGCTGTCATCTCGTCGCCGAAGCTGCTCTTCGCGGTCTCTGCTTGCAGTGCGCTGAGCTTCTGTCTTGTTTCCGTTGCTCGGTGCTGGAGGTGGAACGCTTCCAGCAGGTACTCTGTCTGACGCTGTGTTCTGAACTCTGAGTTGAGTGTGGAGTCACATGGGTCGCTTGCTTGCTGCCCAAATGCATATGTTAGTTTTTTTCTTGCAGTAGTGGGGTAAGGCTATAAGCACTAACTATATTGGCAATCCTAAGCAGAAACAGGAACAGACTTCAGAGTCAGAAAAAGAGTCAGCGAGACAGGAAAAAAGGTACTTCCGTGAAGCATGATTTCAGTGACTCAAGGAAACTATTGCTACAACTATCCGAACAAAAAGCTTTGTCAGTCTAACCGAGGGATGGTCTTGCTTGCTGCCCAAATGCATATAGGTTAGTCTGTACTTGCTGCAGTGGGCTAAGGCTATAAGCACAAATTATAATGGCAAATCCTAAGCAGAAACAGCGACAGACTTAAGAGTCATTTCTCAAGGAAACTATCGCTCCTACTGCTATCAACAAAACGCGAACTAGTGCAAGTCCTGGATAACTCCAAATATGCCTCTATGCAGTACTAGTTCGGTCACATGAATGTTAATCATGTAATATGTCAGACTAAATGTTATAGACTGGATGCGCAACACCAAAGCTATAAGTAAGAAGATGCCATATGAGATGAAAAGACCTACCATTCGTTTGCAAAGATCATCAATCTTCCCAGCAAGAGTTTGGTATCTTTTCACTTGCTTTCTCATCACCAGTGGGATCTTAGATAGATCTCCATTTCCAACCTTCTCCAGATTAATTAACTCCTGCTCAAGCAGCCGAAGCTTTCCAGGAACTCCTGATGATTCTACGTCCACCTTCCAAGGTGATTCTCTCCTGTTTAATAAAAAGATGATTTAGAGAAGGTAAATGGCAAGTAGCATTTCTTCAGTTGCTATTTCACAAAATCATGTGCTTCAATTAGACAGTTACCGTGGTACAGCATGCTTTGTGTTGTACATTGACTCAACCGATTCGTACTTCATGTCCTACAAGATGCAAGTTAAAATAAGTGATACCATACAAACCATGATAGTTTCTGTAGTTTTTGCAACGGTTTTGTTGAAGTATCATCAATGGCATGAGCTAAAGATCACAATCATAAGAACATGAATAGTAAAATGTGTCTTTTACTTTATGTATGACTGTTTAAACTACAAAGAAACGATTTTATTCAAACTGAGCAAGATGACGACTGCACACTAGCAATGGCATTCAGATGAAGGCTGCACACTAACAACGACAATAGATTATGCAAGCACACATTGTTTGGAGCCTGTTGGCAGGTTGCTATACAGATTAAAATGATCAGGTCTCATATAGATCCATGCCAGAGCTCGGAAGCTCCTTGCTCCTAGAAACAGACACATGCAAGCAAGGAAGTCCTTGCTCCATAGAAACACAAACACGCAATCAAGGAATATATAAATAGCCGTTGAAATAATAAATTTCATAGATGAGGTTATTATTTTCTACATTAGCTGAGTTTGTAGAAGTAGGTGAACCTGTCATATCTAGAAGCAAGATTGAAAAATCAGAGGCATAAATAGTCACCTAAACTGAAACGACATTAGCAGGCAATTCGTCCTTCCAAATGAGTTGATTGACTATTCAGATGTTTTGCTCATTCAGCTAAATATTTGACTACGGAGTATTTGGCTGGGTAATTAAGAACTGAGTAAACGTTGAATAATGAACAGCAAGGTCCACTTCTAATGATTACAGATGCACACAATCAACAACTGCTTTGCGATCTCTCCTTCAGCACCCCGGCCCCATCTATCACAAAATTAAAGCAAAGCCACGTGTGACTGTCCACTCAAAGCTCCTATCCTTTGGATATCACCAGGGTTCATTTCTGCCTCTGTATAACACTCCTGTCAATACATCTTTTAGCATTTGGTTCTTCATATTTGAAAGTTGCATTGCAACATATTTGGAATTTTTCAAAATGTGGTTGCTAGCTTTAATGGCAGCTTGCTAGTTTTGGAATATCGAAAGAGCACCAAATGATTGACAATAGCAGTTTTAATTGGTTTTGGAAAAAACGGTCTATCAAATTCAAAACGAGTTTTAGGAGATCGCAATGCTTAATTATCATCTCTGAGCATCATGTGAAGCAACATTTTAGACACTACAAATCAAAGGAAAGATAGAAGAAGACAATCCTAATGTCCCACACATTTTGAAAATTATTTGCAAAGGGAAAATAAGTAACAGTTCATTTTTCCTTCAGAGAAAGCAGGGATGGATCCCACCCGTTTACGCTGGTTAGTACCTTAAATGCACATGTAGTCATAAAAGCCTATACTAACAATGCACTGAATCTTCTGCATAACCAAAAACATAGGCTGAAAGAATACATGATATGATATTATTACAAGAAGAGGACAGGGCTAAGAGAACCTATGTGTTTTCTTCGTATACAGTAACTCGGTGACCAAGGCCAGCAGCCAATGATGATTGAGATGATTTCAGTCCAGCACTCATCTTCCAGGGCACTGTTACCATGACTCCATGAGAAACAACAGGACACCTGTGATCATGGGTTTACTCTAGAAATGGGCCAGACGAGATTCTTTGAGGTAGTTTTGTTGGAGACGCCGACGCAAGCACGCTAAACAACAACAACAACAACAAAGCCTTTCATTCGCAAGAAAGTTGGGGTAGGCTAGAGGTGAAACCCACAAGATCTCGAAACTAACTCATGGTTCTGGCACATGGATAGCTAGCTTCCACGCACCCCTGTACATGGCTAGTTCTTTGGTGATATTCCAATCCTTTAGATCTCTCTTAACAGACTCATCCCATGTCAAGTTTGGTCTACCACAACCCCTCTTAACATTCTCATCACACTTTATCCGTCCGCTATGCACTGCCGCTTCCAGAGGGCTGCGTTGTATATGCCCAAACCATCTTAGACGATGTTGGACAAGCTTCTCTTCGATCGGAGCTACCCAACTCTCTCCCGTATATCATCATTTCGGACCCGGTCCATTCTTGTGTGGACACATCCATCTCAAAATGCGCATCTCTGCTACACCTAACTGTTAGATATGTCGTCTCTTGATTGGCCAACATTCTGCGCCATACAACATCGCAGGTTAAATCGCCGTCCTATAGAACCTGCCTTTTAGCTTTTGTGGCACTCTCCTATCACAGAGGACGCCAGAAGCTTGGCGCCACTTCATCCAACCAGCTTTGATTCGATGGCTCACATCTTCATCAATATCACCATCCTTTTGGAGCATAGACCCCAAATATCGGAAGGTGTCATTCTCATGTACCACCTGTCCATCAAGGCTAACCTCTCCCTCCTCATGCCTAGTAGTACTGAAACTGCACCTCATGTACTCAGTTTTAGTTGTACTAAGCCAGTAAGCCTAAAACCTTTTGACTCAAGAGTCTGCCTCCACAGCTCTAACTTTCTATTAACCCCCGCCCGACTATCGTCGACTAGCACCACATCATCCGCAAAGAGCATACACCATGGGATATCTCCTTGTATATCCCTTGTGACCTCATCCATCACCAAAGTAAAAAGATAAGGGCTCAAAGCTGACCCTTGGTGCAGTCCTATTTTAATTGGAAATTCATCGGTGTCGCCATCACTTGTTCGAACACTTGTCACAACATTATCATACATATCCTTAATGAGGGTAATATATTTTGTTGGGACTTTGTGTTTCTCCAAGGCCCACCACATGACATTCCGTTGTATCTTATCATACGCCTTCTCCAAGTCAATGAACACCATATGAAGGTCCTTCTTTTGCTCCCGGTATCTCTCCATAAGTGATGGCTTCCATGGTAGACCTCCTAGGCATGAAACCAAATTGATTTTTGGTCACGCTTGTCAATCTTCTTAAGCGGTGCTCAATGACTCTCTCCCATAGCTTCATTGTATGGCTCATCAGCTTGATTCCACGGTAATTAGTGCAACTTTGGACATCCCCTTGTTCTTGAAGATTGACACTAATGTACTCCGCCTCCATTCTTCGGGCATCTTGTTTGACCGAAAAATGAGGTTGAAAAGCTTAGTTAGCCATACTATCGCTATGTCTCCAAAGCCTCTCCACACCTCAATGGGGATACCATCAGGGCTCATTGCCTTGCCTCCTTTCATCCTCTTCAAAGCCTCCTTAACCTCAGCCTCCTGGATACGCCGCACAAAGCGTCTGCTGGTATCATCCGAGGAGTCATCTAGCTCAATGGTAGAGCTCTCATTCTCTCCATTGAACAGGTTGTCGAAGTACTCTCGCCATCTACGCTTGATCTCTTCATCCTTCACGAGGAGTTGATACCCCACGAAATTCAGTGTCGGGAATCTAATTGATCGAAGAGGACTGCTCTTGAGCATTGGTTTTGCCCCAGATGAGTATCCATTGGCAGACATTAAACAATAAAGAAATCCACTCAATTTGTGGTCTTCAGAGTATATATTAAGGCGAAGGTAGCAATCAACTAGAAAGATTGTAATTAAATTAATGAGGGTACTTGGTAAGTGGAGACAGCATGGAGCATGTGCAAGATTGTAATTAAATTGGACTGTTTTTTTCCAAATTCCAAGACACAACCCCGGAATTCAGTAAGCTGGTACGACTTTTTTTTTCCGCAAAAACTTGGATACACCAAGAGAAGTAGTAGAAATTAGGCAGGAATGCTCTCGACCATTGATTTTGTCCCAAATAAGTATCCATTGGCAGAGATTATTAAACAGAAAAGCAACATTATGTCTGCGTTCTTCAGAGTTTTAGTTAAGCAAAGGCAGCAACAGAACAGATGTGAGGTCAATGATGGGGAAAAGGGGGAAACTTTTCGTCGCCTTTACCTGCCACCCTTTCGATCGCGAGTCCATCCAAGGCGGCATTCCCGACGCCGACGCTGCCGACGACGTGTAGTAGTCGTCTCCGCCGCCGAAGCCGTCCTGCTGCTGCCGCTGCTGGGCGTAGAGCGCCGCGGCCGCGGCCAGGGCCTCCGCGTCGGTGTCGCCGTAAGCCTCGGCCGGATCCGACGAATGCCGCCGCTCCTGGTGCTCCGCCTCCCGCGCGTCGGCATCCTCGTGGAACTGGGAGTGGACATCGCCGGCGCCGGCGCGGGTGGCGGCGAGGAGCGCGGAGAGGAGGCGGTCCCGCTCCTGCGCCTCGCGCTCGAGGCGGTCGGCGCGGGCGCGCTGCGCGGCCGCCTGCTGCTCGGCGTCGGCGAGGCGCGCGCGGAGGTCGGCGGCCGCGTCGGCCCAGGAGGCGCGGTGGCCCGCGAAGATCTCGGCGGCGCAGGCGTTGGCGCGGGCGTCCTCGCGCCTGCGCGCGCGCAGCTGCCGCAGCTGGTCCTCGGCGGCCAGCAGGCGCGCCGCCAGCACGCGGCCCCGCGACTGCAGCGACGCCACGTGGCGCGCGCCGGCGCCGGGGAGCGAGGCGAGGAATAGCGCGAAGGATAGGCCCAGGTAGGCGGTCAGGGCGGCGTCGGTGTCCTCCTGCGGCGAGGGCGAGGGCGGTGGCTCGTCGGCCGCCATTTCGCTCACTGGAGAGTGGTTTCGGTGTGGAAGAAGAAGAACAGTGAGTGTGAATGTGATGGCTGTTATTGACGAAAATACCCCTGCGTGTGTGGGCCCGCACGTGGATAGTCGATTCACGATTAGGATAGTCCACTTGTTGTTGCGAGAGTGAAAAATATAGTAATTCCCGATGCTAAGTCCAAAATGAAATTATGCATACATAGGATTAGTACATTGCAAAGTGTACATTTTTTATATGTATACAGATTGAATCTCCATCGATCTCTTAATGTAGTCCTTCCGATGTAATCCCTCCATCCGTGAATATGTGTACTTCTAGGTTTTATTATACTTTAACGTTTAATTTTTTTGACCAACTTTATACAAAATAATAGTACAACCTCCGATCCATATTAATGGTCTCAACTTTATCTAGATACGGATGTATCTAGTTAAGTGTTTAGACTAGATGCATCTGTATCTAGACAATGTTGAGACCATTAATATGGATCGGAGGGAGTAACATATATGACATCAAATTGGTATATTATGAAAAAAATTGGTACATTACGGAAGTACATTTCTAAACGGATCTAGTGATGCTAATTTAGTGTAATAAATGCAGCTATGTTTCCTTATAAACTTGGTCAAAATATTAAAACTTTAATTTAGGACAAAAAATAGATGTACACTTATTCTCGGGAGGAGGGAGTATATTTATTAATTGTCGTTGAGTATCTACCACTAAAATATTTGTAGATACATTATGCTAGATATATCCGATTCAACGACAATTATTATGAATCAGAGGGAGTAGTATTATTACGTGTTTCAGCTTTGTGCATTTTTTTTTTTGAACTGAGCTATGTGCAGTTTAGTACGCTATCGAATATCCTCTTAGGCTCTCTATTGCATTGGTCTCGTGTGCCAGGGTTCGAATTACAGGGAATGCAATGGAGCCTAGGTAGAGAGCAGGAAAGTTCAGAAAGAGATGAGTTCAGGTATTTCTTCAGCTTCTCCTTGCAAGCCCTCCTTCTTAGTTAGAGCATCTCCACCGGGAGCCTCCAAATGAACCCCCCAAAGGCCTAGTGGGGGTCCAGACGCCAAAATCACCCACCAGCGGCACCCTCCAATGCCTCGCCCCGAGCGAAATTATGTCCAGCACCCACGAAAGGGCCTCCAAATTCAGGGGTGCCGGACATGGGGCGGACATGCCCTCCGACAGGGGTGGCCCGCCCGTCATACGAAGAGCGGCCCGTGCCCGTGTTAACTTAGGCTGTGCAGGAGGCCGTTCCGCCGCGTTTAATGGCGAGGCGACGAGACGGCGGCTCGCTTGTCAGCACGCCTCGCAATAACGCCCCGCCCGTTTCCGTGGCGGGCGCAGACCGAAGCGAGGCGACGCAATAAACGTCGCGCCTGTCCCCATGGCGCAGACCGAAGCGATGCGTCGAGCGGCGCCGTCCACGTGTTGGCATCGCTGCGGCTTCCAGCGACGGCGCCCTGCACACGCCTCATCGGCGTCAATGCGTGGCCAGGCGAAATGCTGCTCGGCGTTAATGCAGGCCACCCAACCCCGCTCCTCCAGCCGCCTTTATAATGCGGCACGTCGCGGCCCTCCTCTTCCCACACCACTTCTTCTCCCCTCTCCCAACTCGCCACCAGCAGATCGGAACGCGCTCACCGCTGCAACGAGCGTCGCGGCCAGCAACGCAGCGAGCAGATGGAGGAACGCCGTCACCACAACGAGGAGGCGGAGATGGGCAAGGCGTATCAACACGAGCGGTGGCTCGAGGACGCAGCCAACGCGCCTCCGTACGTGGTGTCGCCGGAGACCGCGCAGCTGTGCAGCCGCCACAGCGTGCCGGTGGAGGAGGACGTGTCCCTACCCGAGGGGTGGACGAGGAATGCCATCAGCGTGCCGGTGGCACCGCGGCTCGGCGGCAAGGAGCGCGTCGACTTCATCATGCGGAAGTGGCAGACGATGTCGTACGAGCAGAAGCTGGACCCCAAGTACTCCATCTCGGCGCCCTACTGGCACGTCGTGGTGGACGCGGAGTACGAGGCGCGCTGTGCCAGCGACATCATTTGCAATTAACAGAATGGCATTCACATAAAGTCTTAGAAATGCCAGCAAACTCCAACTTTCCGAGGACGCGGAGAATTTCTTGGCACAGTAAAAGAAACATTAAAACAGAGTTTGCAATAAAAGACTTGGGCGAAGCAGTTTACATATTAAGTATAAAGATCTATCGTGATGGATCAAGCCGTCCGAGCTCAGCCAAATCACATACATTGACAAGGTTTTGAAGAGGTTCAAAATGGAGAATTCCAAGAAAGGATACCTCCTAATGTCACCGGGAACAGTGCTCAGCAAGATCCAATGTCCTAGGACAGCAGATGAGCTCAGCGGATATGAATAGAATTCCATATGCAAATGCTATTGGGTCCATGATGTATGGATGATATGTGTGCATAAGTGCATTACTGCATCTTGTGTCCAAGATTAAACTAAATGAACACCCCAAATTTCATGACCAAAACGGGAGCTAGTTTACAGACTTTCAACTGTAGCCATATGCAAGCGAGCAGTTTCCTGATAGCCATATGAACCTGTGAACAAACACTTACTTGATGTGCTGGGCGTGACATGATCTTTATCCATGGCAATAAAGACATTCAGCCAGTTTGCTACAAAATTACTGCACAACATATAGTTTGTATTTCTGCTTCCAAGTTCAATCTTCAGTTTACAGACTAGCACCATTCAAAAGAAAACTTGGTAACAGGTACAGTTTATCAGCAAGCGCCATCCGGTGCATCTCAGGTATGGATAAATTACAATGCACCCGTCATTCATATAAACCAAAAAAAATTAAGCAACCAAAACCTACTACATCCATTTTTTAAAAATTTCTGGACATTTGTCCAAATGATGATCCAACCACTGAATACAACATAACTATCTCTTCTTTCCTTTCCAGAGAACAAGATGACTTAGTTCAAGAGCATGGCTAAATTTCATGGTAAACTCAATTTTCCTGGTTTTGTCAGTCGTACACCTTAAAATAATGTTGAAGCAACAAATCACAGTTGGGCAACCGATAAGATCTACAACACAGCAGCAACAATCTGGGAGCGTCTATTTTCAACAAATTGCTTCCAGAAGAGATCAAATTCTCCAACTCTGATGGCCTCTCGTATCGACCGGAAGAAACGAAGATAATGATGTGTATTATGTCTGCAAAAATTGTAAAACATAAGTCATTCACCCGGGATATCTTATTGCTCTACTGGAATGCATGACTAGATTTTGACTTGGCTTACATCTCCAGTAGAATCTGCGCCAACATCTCATGGACATTGAGCAAATGATTGAGATAAGCCCGGGTGTGATTCTGGCATGTGAAGCAGCTACAGCTATCAACTATCCGTGACGTGTCTTTCCTGAAGGAATGTACCCAAAATTCCGCGTCACTTAGAAATCAACACATTAAATATTTAAAACTAAATTGTCTTCGATAATAGCTCACACCTCATTGCATTTTGCAAAGAAAGCAGAAAGGTATTACAAAAACCAGTAGACATTAATATTTACATGTGCAGGGTTTTTCTAAGCGTTGTCCGGGCTTCTACTTTCCAAGTGAAATCCAGCTAACTAAAAAATTTAACAAGAACTCTAACCTTGTTTTGTGTTCAAAAGTATCACTACTAGGCCCTTAAACATAGTGGACAACAGAAAAGTGTATTTGAAATACTCCGTATATTTTTCTGGAATCGTAGGGTAATAAGGTACTTGTAAAGCAACTGAATTTGAAATGATTTTTCTGGAAGAATAGGCTCCTTGTAAAGGATGGAAAGATTACAGATTTCCCCATAGGATTAATGTGCAGGCAATAAACATATGCAGAGTGCATATAGACATTCATTGAGCAACTAACCAAGAAGAATTTTGTCCACACGCCAGAACAATAGCCATTTAAAGAATTAAAGTTGTGAACAACATAAATTAATGTCCCAACACATAACCTAGATTATTTCTTTCTAAAATTTCAAATTCGTCAGTAGTATACAAACAAGTAAATTCACATCTATCTTTTGAAACATATTGTTGGTTGTGGTAGTTAACAACTATCAATAGAAATTCAATACGACATAAAGATGCTATTTCCAGATAACATGTCACCTACCGATATGTTGTTGCACGCAGGTTAATCTTTGCAGAATCTCCAGCACTACTGTCGAATACACCATTCTGCGTCTCTCTTTCGACCAAGTCAACAGGAAAGATCAATGCAAAACCACCCATAGTAAGTTGGTAAATGTACCTGCCATTTCAGAAGTATGAAAAGAAAACAATTTGATAACCAAGCAAATGGAACTAAAAATGATGTAGGACAAGATGAATGTGCATACGTGGAGTCGAAAAGGTCGATACCAGAGGCCACACCCTCAAGGACCTCCTCTGGAAGACATAAAGTACTGAACTGTCAAGCTTGTAATAAACAGATAAAGATGTAACAATAGTGCTCCAATACAAACAAATTTGCAAAAGGGGTAGGTGAAGCTCATCAGATTGGAAAACAAACATACGTCAATCTACTATAAAATAACCACCATTATTACAAGTTATAAATTTGCCCCAATTTTATCAGCTCTATCCTCTAGCTTACAGATTTTGATGATGTCATGGTAAGACTAAAAGTAATAACACAATAGGTGTGAGACCAAAAAGAAAGCAAAACTTTCAGACATGACCCGGTTAAACAGAGAAATAGATAAAGAAACTAGTGATATCAAGATAAGAGCCATAGGGTATCAACTTCAATTAATTAACACATCAAAGATACATTACGGGCTGTTTAAGAAAACAAAGTTGAATCACAGGCACCTGGAAGACCAAGTCTAGAGACAATCCGAGGTTTCTCCGATGGCAAGCAATCCTGAAATAAAACCAAATGAATAAAGTTGCATGGACACAAAACAGAGAACACTTCTCACCAAATTTAAAGAATACTTCTAGAATGTACGAACAACAGCTTCAATTTGTAACCACAAGCAAAGGCTATAGGAAGTGAGGACATATGGGCAATCCTAGACCAATGCAAATTCTTGTTTGAAGTCTTCATGGTACTCTGCCTCGTCACACGTTGACTCCGACGAGGTCGAACTGGACCCGATCGGTAATATAGCACACAAAATCTCTCTTCCCATCTCCATTCTCCCATTTCTCTTTTCTTAGAGTGCTGCTTAACCGGTCGATTTACTCGGGTTGTACCCCCTAGGCTACATTGTTAGGTTTAGGTTCTACAAACGTTTTTTGTAAGGGGCAATGTTAGATATAACTAAGTGTGTTATCATGTTAGAAAGAACTAAGTTTGTGTCATGTATTGTCACATGCCAAATATTATATCTCTATTTATAAGCAGCATCTATACCAATATAAGAAGAATGTGTTGGTTGGAATTCTATTGATCAGAGCCATCCAAAATCTATAATCAAATCTTTTAACTATGGATCCAGCAGTTGTGGACAAATATTATCCTCCTCAAAATCAATAGCTGTGGTTATCTAAATATCTACCAAAAGTTAGTGGTTTTCTGAAACCCATGTCCCAACAGCTGTGGTGCTGTGATATTCACTCTAAACAATTAGCAAAAGCAGAAAGGTAACAGGGCGGCAACTTTGCACAAAGACCATCACCATTTGACGAATATAGCTTTAAGCATGGCCTTTAATAACTTTTCTAATAGGACTCAGACAAGTAACCAATGTCATAAGGGCATTACATAATCGTCCTTGCACTAAGAACTTATAGATAAAAAACTCAGTTCTTACTGTTACTGCATTGAGCAAATTGCAACGTTCTTCCACACTCTCTCCAAGGCCAAACCCTCCAATCCAAAAGCCTGTACCAAACTTCGACACAAAACATCAATAGAAGAAGCACGCATTGGGCTTTTCAAAGTAAATAAGCAATTAAGAATTAACTCATTTTCTGAATTAAGAAAGTGAAAACTTGAGCAAAGGTTAGGCTCCATTCCTGTTCCAGCAATGTGTAAATAGGCAGTAACACTAGTGGAGGTTAGCTGCATGGATTCATAAATGAAAATAACCTGATACATTCCTCTTTGATACTTCAGTTGCACACAGTTTTCGTTGTTGTACACTGGATCCCCCGACAATTACACCTAAACTGTTTGCTCCAGCAGCCTGAAATCGCGAGGAACACAAAAAAAAGTCAACATTGAAGATTTGCATAAGACCTACAGAACTTTTTCATCAATAGAAAGCAAAAAACCAACACACGAGTCCTAAAGCAACATTATAAGAGAAAATTACATGTTATTTCACAGTTTTTCTACTGAGAGGCTTGTAACAGAGGCAACTAGTAGTGCAGTCAAGTGCCACTCGGGCCAGCTTAACTTATAAATTAATTCATAACTATCACTTCGGCATTTGCATTATTTTTAGCTCTGCTCAACGAAAGCGAAAGGAAATCGCAAAACCTACAATGGAAAAAGAAACATATTTTCCCCAGAAAAGGGTTCAGAACAAAAAACCTCAACATCAATACATCATACCGCATCTAAGGCAATGCAGGCGTCGAGCCAGCGCAATGTCCGGTCAACAGATGTTTTATTCCGTTTTTCATTAACCCAGGCTGGAACCTCATCTGCCAAGCTTGCCCACAAATTAGGTTTCATGCCGGAAATCAACTCCATATAATCTGATGGTTTCACCTAAATTGTTGAAGGAAATTGAATTCAGAAGAGCGTACCAAAAAATGTATGCGTGAAGTTGAAAATGAAAGGATTACAGCTACCAACCAGTTTACGGCCTGCTGGTGTTTCAAAAGAGGCACCAAATTTATTGCTGGCTTGACTTGATGGTAAACTTTCAATGGGCTCACCAGCTGTAGCTACGAGGATATGATCAGGCAGACCCAGCATTCGATGCAAACCACCAATATTTGATAATGTTTTTGATGGAGGACCCTCTATACTGGTGAAATGAAAAGAAAAGTGAACAAGCTCATTTAGTCAAAAACTCGGAAGAAAGTAACCATCCTAGTCCAGGATAGAGGCTACAACTCTTTCTTTTTTTGTAATAGAGGTTATAGCTCTTTGATGGTATGTTATCAAACAGAATGCATGGTCAACACAGAAGAGGGGTGGGGGGCTTACAAGTGGGTTGGGCAGACATTGAGAAGGAGGGAGTCGGGAAGGGGAAGTGAGGAAAGAAGGTCACACGACATAAACGCTGGCAGCCCCTTGCGTGTTGACAAAAGCAGCGCTGGCGTCTCGACACTGCTGCTTCCAATCTGAAGCAATCCCGCACGAGCCTTGGCCCCGCCCGCGCACACCTGTTTCACCGCAAACCGCATCCTGCCCTCCGGACCTTCACCTCACTTAACTGTCTGCACAAACTGCAGTATATCGCCCTGTTAGATTCAAACCAGAACATGCACTCTTCTTTAACTCTGCTACTGTTCCCACTTTGCAGCTATACTGGATCATGGACTCAATACAAAACACAGGTATCACTCTATTAACAAAACGGAAAGTAATGAACGTACGCATTCTGAACTTTAAAGAGATGTTCTACTTATTAGAGTTTATTTAGACATATCCCTTATTCAAGAATTCAAGACAATCAATCATAAAAAAAACACCTAGTTCACGCTATCGAACAAAAGTCTCATCCGCTTGTCCCTATTCTAAGACAAGGGCCTGCAGCGAAGCACTTGGATACACAAATCACAGACTAATCTTGAACATTTGCTTTGGCGAAACTCATTCTAGTGGTTTACGGATATTCGTAGCAAAAACTCATTCTAGAGACTATAGTACATGGAAAGATAAACTGAAGTACATGGAATTAGTAGTTACACCAAAGCTAAGCATATATGATATACACAATCATCTTTTCTAAGCCAAGCTAGCTCTGAATTTGGACTGCCAGATAGTAGTACCAATAAAATGGAATAAAAGCTAGTCAACTATTTCCCACATTTTAACCTTGGGTATCTATCACATAAACTTAATCAGCTTATGCTTAATATATAAGGAAAATTTCTAAATTAAGAGAATGCAGAGGCCAATGGTTCCTACTAATAGTTAAAGGTAGCAACGATTCTTGCACTACAGGTACATATATAATTATGTCGCCATCGCAGCACACTTGGGTGCCATGAACTAGCTGTACAATGTGTATACAAGTGGCAGAGTAATTTGCACTAAGGGGTGTCTAGAAACACAAACAACTGTAATATCAATCGGTAGTCAGCAACAGAGTGGCACTTGAAGGTGACTTTCAGTTAAAGATTCAGCTGTGGTTTGGTGGCAACCTAGTATAGGGGATCATAGAGGAGAGGCGGGGTCACCTGCGGTTGCACAAGTGCGAAATCCAGGTGCACTCTTCTTGCCGCCGCTGCTGGTTCTTCTCTGTTGCTTGAGCGAGGTGGCTGCAGCAACGACGTGGAGATTGAAGCTAGGTACTCAACGCTCTGTATCCGAAAATAAAGAACCACAGAGACAAAGAAGCGGAAGAGGCCACCGTACCTGCAAACCCTAGTTCGTGGAGGATCCGGGAAGAGGTCGCCGGCGCAGGGAAAGGGGCGCGGATGGGAGGCGCCGCACACCACTCTTCCCTGTGGCGCTCGGTTGGGCCGTGGCCCGTGGCCCATCAGGTATTTCAAAAACTTAAAAAATTACAAAGCCAAAAGCATTTTTAAAAATCTGAACATTTTCAAAATCTCAACAATTTTCAAAACTGAATCTTTTTAAAATCTGAATATTTCATAAATCTGATTTTTTTTAAAAAATATGCAAAATTTTAAAATTTGATCATTTTTCAAATCTTAACATTATTTAGATCTCAACATTTTCAAAATCTAAACATTCTTTAATTTTGAATTTTTTAATCTGAAGATTATTCAACTCTGAAACATTTTCAAAATCATAATAGTAAAGTAAAAAAGAAAAATAGAAAAGAAGAAAAAAGAAAAAAGAAAAGAAGAAAACATAAACGAAAAAAACAGAGGCATGGGCCGTCCCGTTGCGGCGACGGGGTGTGCGGCGCAACCCTCCCGCGCTGCAACGATCAGCAAATAGGATTTGCCAGGAAAGGGGAGTGGAGCCGAACACCGTCGGAAGGGAGACGGCATGAGGAGTTTCGTCCGGTAACTTGTCGTCGGAAGGGAGGTGGCAGGAGGAGTTTCGTCCGACAACTTGGCATCGGAAGGGAGGCGGCAGGAGGAGTTTCATCCAGCAACTTGGTGTCGGAAGGGAGGCGGCAGAAGGAGTGCAACTTGGCGTTGGAAGGGAGGCGGTAGGAGGAGTTTCATCCGGCAACTTTGCGTCTGAAGGGAGGTGGAGGTCGCGAAGGAGAAGTGGATCGGTGGATTGGATCTGAAACCGGGGGCATTTTCCAATTTATGAAGCGACGCCCGATTCCGTCGCAACATCGTCTTTTTCTGTCTCCATCAGTCTTCCTTAGGCATCCACTATGTATATGTGGCAAAACCTATCTCTAAGATGGGAGCCACTTATTACACATCTCCAACTACACTGGGCAAATTTCGCCTCCTATGTGTCCGCCCAGATCGCCCTCATTTTTCCGGCACTGCATCGTCCCCCTCAAATCCATGCAACACATGCAACGTCAATCACACAACACTAAAATTGATCAACAATTTAACAATTTAATGTGAATACAAAATAAGTTATAATTCAACACAATCTAAAGTAAAATTTAACAAATTCATACATAAATCGATACATGAATAAATTATTGGTGGCCAAGTTCGCGATCGTTGATCTTCTTCATGTGCATGACCCACTTTGCGCTCTTATCATCCAAGAGGCTAGCATCTTGAAATATGATTCTCAACTTTTCAGTGAATCTTACAATACTAACTTTATCCTTTTCAATCCCAAGACCTTCATCAATTTTCTTCTTTTCCAACTTCATTTTCATCCAAACCTCTCCTTCTCCAATTCCAACCTCGCCCTCTCCAAATCCATTCTTTTAGCCTCACTTTATCAAACTCCATTCACTCCCTTTGCACATCCAAGAATTTTTTTACCTCTCATCCTTCTTCTCTCTTTTGTCCTCCAATTGCTTCAAGGTCTCACCTTTGGTGGAGAAATATGCTTCGAGATATATGCTCTCGCATTGTTACTAATCATTTTCAGGGACCACGCCAAGACCTATCATCCAGGTCCAAAACAACGCCGAGACCTATTATCCGGGTCTGGTAACACCCTTAGAAGCCTAACTAGGTCGGCCAGATCTAGGAGAGGTTGTTCCTCGAGATCAGCAACGCTCTCACAATTGACATCCGGGTTAAACAGAGTCATCGAGCCCATCAGACAAGGTTCATATGGAGCAAAGGCACTTCCGTCAAGCACAACAAGACACTGACCACCTTATTAAAGGTACTGATCGGGGCTTGTCAGAGAGAAGTGGGTTTACGCCATAAGCCTATGGATCTGCACCACTTCCAGCTCACGACGACCAAGACATTCCTTGACAGGCGACACTCTTCTAGAAGCTGTACCAACCTCAACCTGTCGTGCTGCATTAAGACTTCTCTAAGATGTCCTCGCTATGGACTACATGAAGGAAGGCTAGAAGGCTAAACTTAACGTACAGGTCGAAGAGCAAACCCTGACGAAAAAGGAGACAATCACCTACCGAAGCCTTTATATACGAAGACCCACCATCCCGATGGTCAAGCTTTCGTCAACCCCAAGCGACGAATCTACATCGCCTTCGTAGCTTAAACCCTAGGTTCAAAGCCTCCTTGGCCAAGCCTACCTAAAAGCACATTGAGACCCTCTTGCAACACCTTCTTGTAGCCACGCCTAGAATAAAGTCTGAAGAATTTTCATTTACATCGTTCTGTTTCAACCATGTTGACCCGTTCCGCCTGTCAAACAAATAAATTCTCTTTCGTACCCTCGAAAGTGAGATTGTCGTGGGATCTTAAGACAATCCTTTGACATAGACAATCTTAATTAATTCAAATAATACATATCATGTTATTTTATATATGGTATCATATGCCGTATCTGAGCCTCAATTCAGAACCAGATGCCCTTACCCCCACTCATTATCATGGTCGTTACGCTCTTCCACCTCTTAGGGCATCTCCAGCCGCCCCCCCAGCGCCCCCCAGGGCCCAAAAAAGCGCCGAAATGGCCTGGGAGCGCCGTTTTCACCCAGTCGCCCCCCAGGAGCCCAAATAGCGCCGGATCGGCGGAAAATTGCGCCGGCGCTCCCAGGCCAAACCCAGCCCACCGGGTTCGGCTTGGGGGGCGAAATGGCGCGAAAAGGAATGTGGGCCAGAGCTGTCAGCGAGATAGGCGAAATGGCGCGGAATCACGGGCGGAAAAACGCTTCGTCGTCATCTCTTCGGCTCCCGCGCTGGTCAAAAGCCTGCGGGAGTAATGGCCGTGGACTGCCGCGCCGTTCAGCGGCGGCCGACGCGTCCAGTCGATTGCCACGTGCCGGAGTAATGACGCGCCACCGTCTCGCCTCCCCTGCGCCTATTTATTCCCCCCATCTCGCCGTGGCAAGGCACACCATTCCCCATCTCTCCATCTCTCTCCTTCCCCCGGCAACAGCAATGGCCGAGCGATACCCCGGAGACGAAGCTGCGGCGAACGGCTTCGGCCGGCGTTTCCTGCACCCGGAGGAGGCCCGCATGTTGTACGAGGCCGGGTACCCTACGCCGCCGAACATGCGGGTCCCCGGCGACTGGCGCCTGAGCGCCGGAGGCGTCCCCGTTCCGCCGCCGCCAGAAAGAGCGGATCGCGTCTACGCGATCCAGGACGTCCTCGCCGGGCTCTCCGAAGAGCAGCGGCGGACCCGCGCTGGGATCCGGCGAACTCCGCCTTCTGGACGGCATACTTCCAAGAGCGCCACCGCCGCGAGCTGGAGGACACCAACAACAACGGCCCCGTCGCCGGCCGGAAGAACGCCGGCGGGCGGAAGCAGTGGTGGAGCGGGCGAGGGCGTACCCTCGCGTACGTCCTCGAGCACATCCACGCCGGGAACCAGCCCCGCCTCACCATGCCGCCGCGCCAGGCGCCGACGCCTCGGCGCCACTTCACCTCCTGGCTGCCCAGGAGGATGGGGACGGCGTCTTCGTCGTCTTCCTCCGGCCCGCTCTCCAGCGGGTCCCCGCACACGCCGGCGCTCGCTCGGGTCAAGCCCGAGCCGGAGGACACGTCGCGCGGCGTCGTCCTCAACTCCGGGCGCCGCGTCCGGTCGCCGCCAAGAAGGCCCAGCGGCGGGATTCGCATCAACGAGCCGCGCCGCGCACCGTCGCCGCCCCGAGGCCACCTTCGCCTCGTCAGGCCCAAGAAGGAGCCTGGCACCGGCGGCGCCACCTCCAAGAAGAAGAAGGCGGCGGTGGAGTGGGTGGCGCCACCGGAGTACGTCCGGGCGGCCATCAAGGCGGAGACGCCGGACGACGACGAGGAATTCCCCGGCGAGCAGAACGCCGTCACGCCATGCAGGACGTCGCGCCGCCCATGGTCGCCGCCGAGGAGTGCTCGCACGAGTTCATCTTCGAATGGTCGCGCAACCAGCACGCCCAGGAGGAGATTGCGCTCCAGCAGCGCCTTCTCGACGAGGCAGCGGCCAACCGCCGTCGCGCTGCCGCACGTCGGCCTCCTACTCCCCCTCGTCAGGCGAGCGGCGAGGTGATCGTCCTCGACGACAGCGACGACGACGGCGCGTGGTTCGGCGGCGGCGCCAACAACAACGAGGCCGGTCCGAGCCACTTCGGCGGCGGCGCGCCACCGAGCGACGACGACGACGACGACGGCGGCGACTACACAGCGTTCTACAGCCAGCTGGGCATGTAGATCGCCGTGTTTTAGTTTATGTTTAAGTTTTCAGCTTATATTATGTAATGAACAATGCGAAATTCGCCTATATAGTATGAATTTCGCCTAAGTTTAACGAATTTCGCTTATGTTTGATGAATTTCGCCTAATTGTTTTTTTTTTTGAATTTTTCGGCCCAATTCTGGGTTTGGGCACGGCTGGGAAATCGCCGAACCCATGGCGTCAAATAGCGCCGGCGTCCCCCAGGCCGTCCAAAAAGGCGCCGTTTTTCGGCCTGGGGGGGCCGAACGGCTGGAGATGCCCTTAGTAGTTTGACCCCGACCGAAAAAACTCTACCCCTGGATAGCTCGCGCAGAGCGACTCAAGAGGCCCCCAATTAGGGGTGGAATTTAAACTCGAAACTCGTGAGCTAAACGAGTAGCTCGTGACTCGGCTCGGCTCGAACTCGCTGCCTCACGAGCCGAGCCAAGTTTCATTTTTGAACTCGTTTGTTAACCAAGCTACTTGTGAGTAACTCGCGAGTAGCTCGATTACTCGTTTAACACGTTCAAACATGCGCGCATATGGAAAAAGAAGTAATTTTCCTACTAGTTCTGAACTACAACAATGATGATCTTTCTACAATTTTACATCTCTAGTCAAAGGATATATCAGTGCTGAAATATAGAACCTTTACACCAATATCGGTGCAAAAAATATTAACAATTTTGCACTAATATATCAAAAATTCCATATTTTTTATTTGAGCGAGTTAAACGAGCTACTCGCGAGTTACTCACGAGTTTACCGAGTCGAGCCAAGTTTCATTTCTGAACTCGTTTGTTGAACGAGTCGAGCTCGACTCGTCAATTGAGCGAGTTCAAGCGAGTCGAGCCGAGCGAATTCCAGGCCTACCCCCAATCCAACCAAAAGAAAAACGCATTTCCCGTGCTGCCTTGATGCGTGGTCCTAGGTTTGGATCTGTGCGGACGAGGCTGTCGGTGAAAGCCCTAATCCGGCTGTGGCTGGATTGCGGCGTCTACGGGTGTCGTTGGCATTTCCCCATACCACTGCTAAGATCGTTGGTGCTAATTTGCTGCTCGACTCGTTCATTCACAAATGAGCTCGAGCTCAAATACTAATTAGCATCCATGATTAACAACACAAAATAAATTCAAACACTGCGGAGTCCCAGAGACTGATTCAAGACCAGGACCAGTACTCTACGAAACCTATCCTCCTGTCACTCATCATATCATACGTAGATGAGAAGAAGTGTGAGTAGAGGAGGAAAACAACCAAACGCAACGGCTCTTGAAGTAACCTTGTCCTTGTGCAGTCCACCACGCCATCTCATCGCACCGGTCCTCCTACGCCCCACACCAATTTCTTTGCCAAAACAAAGCATATGTCAGATTTAAAATAACAAATGGGCAAAGTAAGAGTCAACATGCATTTTGTTGGTGAAGACGTGTATAACAAGAAGAAAGTGTTGCACAAAGCAGGGATGCCAGTACAAAAGAAGAACTTGGCCTTGGAAGAACGAGCTTATAAAAGGAATAATTTAACAAAACTATGCATGATAATTCCGTACAACAAGCGATATCAACTATGATCTGAATTACAACGACAAAAAGGAACCTTGAGATGGTAATCAAACCCAACAATACGTGAGATTCTAAAACATGACACTTGGGACGTGCCAATCATGGCATGCTAAGACTGAGAATTCAAAGACGGGTAAAAGAAGTCCTCGTGCAGTGTCGACCATAATAAGACAGGTCCTACAACTGCTTAGGCATGTTAGGATCCAGCTTCATCCTTAACAAAGTCCTATCTGCATATTAGTTCAAACTCAAACTACTAATGTTATGCACATCATACAGACAGGTGGCTAACCAAAAATAAAACTATGTCGCTGCTGTTAAATAACCAACCACGATATTTATGTATTTTGCATGTTATGCACAATTGGCTAACCAAGACTGCTAACAAGATTTTTAAAGGTGGCATATATTTCTGCGGAACCAGTGATAACAGCATAGCAGTATAGCACATTGGACTTGCAATCAAGGAAGTGAAACTCAGTCACTTAAAATATGCAGCAAGCAGTTTATTTGAGTCAGACCTAGCATGCTTGCAATTTCCATTCCACATAAAAGGTTTAAAAACATGTGTGACAAAACCATACCATACTTTTGTCTACATTCAGCAACCTTCTTGTAAATGCATGTAACATATTATGCTAAATCAGAAGAGCTCTCTAAAAGTCATATAAAAGTTCATTTAGACGATGGACAGGTCTTACCAAGTGAAGATCAGATGATATTGCTGTAAAATCTTCTGGTGGAGCAACATAACAAATGGTAAAGTAAAATGCAAGATGTATTTTGGAATACGTCATCACATGACTAAGAATTAAAGGATTAAGTAAAATTAGTCTTCGTGAGTGCCAACCATAATAAGACTGTCTTGAAGTTGTTTATGCATGTTAGGATCCAGCGTGATCCTTATCAAAGCCTATTTGCAACAGTTCAAAGTCAAACTAGTAATATGTAGGGGTACGTCTTACAGACAGGTGGATAACATTTTTTTATACGCTGGCAATATTTCAGGGAATCAGGTGCTGGATAATCAACCTCAGTACTTATGTATTATGTATGTTCCACACAATTGACTAATCATAACTATAACTAGGTTTCTAAAGCTCAGATAGTCGCATATATATCTTGTGTTTAAAGCTAACAGGATAATATATTTCTTGAATGAAAATGAAATGCTGACTGTAAGTCAGATATATTATACCAAGCTGGCGTAAAGCCAACTAACTTCCCTACTTCCTGCTGTGTTCCTTAAACTGCGGCACCAAAACTTTAAAGAGTATATCATATAGTATGAATGTAAGAGGCTAGTCTAATGTTACCCTAGGGAACTGTATCATGATCAATTTGATCCTGAAGATGTTTAGATGCTGTTCACATGCTTTGCAACTTTCAAGCAATACATATTTTCAGGGAGATAATGTAAAAATGCATGATAATGCAAACATGAGTGATAGTTTAGCTTACTGCAGCAAAAAATCTAACGCAGGAAACTGAAGAACAGGGGAGTTCTTCTGAATCAGTTAAAATACCATTGGTGGATATCGAAATGACAATAATCACTGAACTCCAGAAGGCACCATAAAAATTGCTTGGATACCATCACACTAGGTACTCATGATCATTTGATGTACAGGTAATCAGACATTACAACATTCCCGCAAACTGAAATGATTTAGAACCTGCCGCTGTCAAAAACTCAAAAATGGACTTGTGCTACATCGAGGGAAAGCTACAGAGCTTCTTTGAGTCGGAAGGTCTTATTGATATCTCGAGCTTTATCGTAATCGTTCAGCGCTACCAATATGTTCTTCAAACGGCGAGCCATCCCACGTGTCTCTTCATCGCTAATGCCTGCCTTGCCTCTCTGCTCCACTTTCCTTGACAGTTCTACCACAAGATCTGTGAAAGGCTTCAGCTTCTCACTTGATGAGGACCCAACTCCTGAAAGAGATGCAGCTATCCGCTCGGCCCTAGTGATCGCATCATGGACATCCAATATTATACTCTTCATGTGAGGAAGAATCTTTCCTATCAATAAGTCTTCTATAGCAAGTTTCTCCAGAACATTTGATGAAAGGACCTTTTTCCACAGACACACATTTCTAAGCAGACGTGTCGAGACTCCGAATCTATATGCAGCATACTGCACAGCACCTGGTACAGTCCTTGTCAGCATTGATCCCCAAGCTGGTACTGAAACATCAGCAATTGCCTCAGTCAGACGCTTACACACGGAAGCCAGTAGCTGATGCAAAGCCTTGCTTGACGCCGGTACATAGGTAATCAACATATAAACTGCATCTACAGCCTTTTGTGTCCTTTCAGTGCTCAAAACGTCCCAACAGTGCATGATACGGTGGTGCAAAATAGGAAGGGCCACCTTTTCGGCTAGAATTCCAACGAGGTTTATATCTTTATCATTAGGGTCAATCTCTTGCACCTCATATTCTAGAAGAATGTTAGACCACTCCATGTCAAAGAAGTCGGTTGTTTTATGGAGAGGATCCCACTTCAGAAGCTCCAGTCTCACATAGGGGGTGAAGACAGATGGTACACTTAGTGCTACATGAGCATCTCGGTAGGCCGAAGGATACTGAATTTTCCACCCTTCAAACTTGTCCCTGACAATTGTAAGGCTCGAGTATTCCTCTGCAGCATCACTGAATACAACATCAGCAGTTTTTAGCAATTCATCACGGCTGGAAACATAAGCACTGCTGTCGGTGTCACTCTCATCAGTGCTCAGCTCACCTTCAATGTGGTCACAGTTAGCACTCTTTCCTGCAGATGACAATCTTTTGGACTCGGACCTAGCTTTTCTCCGCCTTCTATTCTCTTCCCTGCGCTTAAGATCCAGACGTTTCTGGAGATTGATATCTCTGCCAAACTCATCCAGCTCTGGTGGTAGGTTTGAGCTTTCCCTAGCAGCAGTTGCTGCTGCTTGTGCAGCAAGCGACGCAGCAGACAGGTTAGCTGAGCTCGATCCTCTGCTAAGGACAGATATTGCTGCATTCACCGCAGCTTCGATCACACTTGATTCATCAGCTAGATCAGCTGCCCGCCTCTCTGAAACAGCCAATGCTCGGTTTTCATGCAACTTCTGCATGTGCTCCTCCAGCTCTTCGATGAAAAACGCCTTATCATTCAAGAAATCACACATGACAGAAACATAATTCCGGAGCTCCTGCAAGTACACAAACTTCTTCTCTGCATCCTGCAAACCACTCTCCAGGCTAGATATCTCTGAAAGGGCTTCATTAAGATGTGTGTCGGTCCTCGCTAAAGCATCAACCGACGTCTTGTGGGATTCCTTAAGCTTTCTGATGTTCTCCTGCAGCGCTGTGCTCGCTACATCGGCTTGCTGAGAGATGGACAAGAACTCTGCACTACCCGATGCAAAAGCAGACGCCCCGCTAAAGGAGGGCTGATAATGAGGACCTCCAGATGGCTGCGGCTGAACCACCTTCATCGGAGCCGGTGCACCATTCGCTGCTCTCTGAGCAGAAGAATACCCCTTCTTGAGCTGCTCCTCCTCCCACTTCCTCTCCTCCTCCTCCAAATTATCCTCCCATCATCATCCTCAACCTCCATAAACCCAGCGTTGACAGCTCCCAAACTGGCAGCAGGGCCCCTGTTATTGACCCCATGAAACACCCCTTTCATCTCGCTCCCCTGCCCACCGCTCGACTTCTCGCTATACATGGCAACCCTACCCTGCATCTCGTCGTCCTCCTCATCGCTGGACCCGCCAGCAGCAGCACCCTTGCTGCTGAGCACGCCGCCGCCGTCGATCGAGATGAAATCCGGCGCCGCGTGCCTCGGCTGCTGCAGCTGCTGCCGCTTCGCCCGGATGGCCTCGATCGTCGCCTTGTCCGGTATCGCCGGCCCTTCCTCCTCATCCTTGTCGCCATCCTCCGACTCATCATCGCTTTCGACCAGCGATGCCCGTGGAGGCCCGATGGTGGCCTGTGCCATGGGCTTCACAAGGCCTTTGAGCACGAACACCGGCTCCGTGGTGGCAGCTGAGGTGGTGGGAGTGGGGGCGGGCGTAGCAGAGGCGGAGGCGGAGGCCAAGCGGTGGTGCCGGGGCTCGGTGGGAGGAGGCGGCGGAGGAGGCGCGCGCAGGCTCCCGGGGAGCGAGCGCGCGTTCTTCTGGAGCTCCCTGAGCCGCTCCGGGGTGTACTCGCCGGCGTTCGACTGGAAGTTGGACGGCTTGGGAGGCGGAGGCACGGCCGCGGCGGCAGGCGAGCCCCTGGCCCGGTCCCTGGCGGGCGTGAGGCGGTGCGCGCCGGCCAAGGGCGAGGCGGTGCGCGTGGGCTTGACGGAGGCGGAGGGGCGGCGGCGCTGCTGCTGCGCGAAGGGCCCCTCCTCGGCGTCGTCGTCGTCCTCCTCGTCCGCGAAGCTGAGGCGGCTAGTAGACCTGGGCTTCGGCGGGGCCGGGCTCGGCGTGGCCTTGGCGGACGTGGGCCGGCTCGGGGCCCCGAGTCCTCGGTCTTGGCGTCGTCGTCGTCCGCGCGGCGGCGGAAGTTCTTGCGGTGGCTGCTCATCCCGGCGAGCCGGCGCCGCGGAACGAGGCGGAAGCCTGGCGAGTTCCGGGTACCGGGTTAGGTAGGGTAGATGGAGAAGGCTTCGATTTGTGGTGGTGGATAGTTAGATGGCACGGGGATCTCACCGGCGGTGGGCAGGCGGGCGGCGGCGGCTAGGGTCCCGGCGAGACGAGACGAGGCGAGTAGATCCGGGTGAGAGAGAAGGGTGAGGCGGCGTGAAATAAAACGAAAAGGCCAAAAGGATAGCGCTAGGCGTCCCCGGGGATCTGGGGAAAAATCCCCCGGGTCCCCCTGCCGACACGTGTCCACCTTATTTTCCCCCCAATTCCCGCAATTGCTACCAGTGGAGCAAATAAATGGCCCGCCGCAGCAATTCTTTTGTTATTGTAGCAAAAAACGGTTCGATGACAAAATAGAAAAACAAAGACGTCACCCATAGACCTCGCCGGAGACTTGGCCGGAGACCTCGTAGCAAAACCACAAAACTATTGTAGCAAAAATTTGTGCTATTTTAGCAAAACCGAGACATGGGTCAAAGACCTCGTAGCAAAACCACAAAATGATTGATTGTTAATTGCAGCATCATAGCAAAATTATCCTTATGATGCAGAACTGAAGATGACAGCAATTCTCCTTGCTATGATGCAAAACAGAAGAACATCGGTTAATCGGTAGCAAATTGCTACTTCCTATGATGCAAAACAAAACAATGGTAGCAAAAATCTTCTCCTATGATGCAAAACAAAAAGTCTTTGGTAGCAAATTTCTCTTTCTTATGACGCAAAACACAAGAACTATAGTAGCAAAAATGCCCTTCCGTGGCAGCAACCGTGGTCCAATTTGCGTCTACCGCGGGCTTGCAGCATCGCGGTGCCCGCCCGGCGGCGGGCTTCGAGCACCGAGGCGGCGCCTAATAGCGGGCTTGCAGCACGACGACGTCCAGCAGCACCACCACCCCTCTCCCTTCAGCACCGACGGCAGCAAAACAACTGCTTGCAGCATCCCGCGGCGCCCGACGGCGGGCTCGGAGCATCGTGGCGTCTGCGCGGATGAGGCCTGACCGGAGCTCGACGCATCGGTGGGTGAGGGTGCGGCGGAGCTCGGCACAGGGGCGGACGAGGGCGCGGCAGCGCCGGCAGTAGTCCTTGCGGCCGTCGAGGAGGGAGCACCGGTGGCGGTGGTCGGTGCAGGTGACGTCCGCCTAGACGAGGCGCGCGGCGGCCGGGCCGGTGAGGCGCGCGGGTTGGCGGGAGCGGCGACCTCGCCGAGGTGGCGCACGGGCGGCCGGGACGGGGAGGCACGCGGGTCGGCGGGAGCGGCGACCTCGCCGAGGAGGCGCACGGGCGGCCGGGACGGGGAGGCACGCAGGTCGGCGGCGTGTCGTCGAGGCGTGCGGGGACGGCGACCTCGCCGGTGAGGCGCGCTGCGGTGGCTGGCCCGTGGACGGTGATGGGGAAAAGTGGAGAGGATGGGGTGCGGGACGACGGACGAGTGGCTGAGTCGAAGGGATAAGGCTGTGGTCTGGTAGTGCGTGGGCCCCGCGATGGACGCGTGTCGCAAGCTGGAGGTGGAGGACGGGATCGTGAGATCCCCCGGATGACTACAAACTTTTCCCAAAATCGATTCGGACCGCCTACATGTCTGTCGTGTTGGGCTTTTCTTCCAGAACCGTCACACGATCAGCTCAGTGTAGGCCCAGCTCTTTTAGATTGATCCGATGAAACTTCATACGATTTCTGAAAGATTTTCCTAAAGGTTTTTTTTTTGCTTTAAGAATTGGTACCTATAGCAACTTTTTCCATAGAAATCATTGGACTGCATCCCATAGGAATTCTACCATTGGTACTCCATTGTTTCCCTCCTGCCATATGAAGACGTGGCAGTGGACGTCCAAGTGCTGATCCAGCTGAAATCAACAAATCTCATCATAGGTCGATTGCTAGCGGCGCTATGAGCTTTGCAAGTAGCAGATTTGCAACCTGCTCCACTTTTCCTCTTGCCATATTTTTTCTGTGGGGTCATGCAGAGCTTCAGGTAGGACAGCGTTAGTCGTCATCGACACACCTGCTTCAAATTGACTTAGGTCCAACGATTAAACACTATATTATTTATATTGTTCTTGATGTTCCACAAAACAACAAAGATAACTATGTTCAAATACATGTATATAGTATTACAGAGTCATTTGGTCGCAAGAGATTCGAAGTCTACAATATTTACTTCAAAAACATGCCTCACTAGATCCCACAAGTTCCTAGCTACTATGCACTCAAAGAACAAGTTCTTTACAAACCTCACATTCTTATGGCTTTGGCATCCCTCTTTTACGAATATTATAGTCAATATTTTTTTGGGGGGAGAAAAGACATAAGAAAACTTGAACCCTAGGAGGTACTTTAACATCCCAAACTACAAGTAAATACACATGGTTTACACCTCTAAAGTTTACCAAAGCTTACATTAGTTTACCAAAGCATACATTGATTTGGATGAGTAGACCTCGTTAGATTCATATTGCCAAATTATTGATGTTCTTCATCAATAAATCTAGTGAACCAGCTATACTAACTAACTCTAGCCACTTTACCATCATATCTCCTGTGAAAATCCTCCTAAAATCGCATCTAAGTTGAGAACCATCCAAGAATCTGTTACAATTTTTGCTTTTTTGATTTTACACAATATAAATATCCCAGAACTGAGTAGACAAAGGTGAGTTTCCAAACCAAATGTCTCCCCAAATTTTACTAACCTACAATTACCAACTTTCCACCTATATCCTATCTTAACAGCCTTTGCTGCCCACTTCACACATTTCCAGAATGTAGAGGGGTGAGTGTCATTGCAGCAAAAGAATGTTTGGGCTTTTTGTATTATATTTAGCGTCCACTACTTTTTCCATGAGACCCCTCTCCCGAGGCATATCTCTTGACCTGCAATCCTATTATAATTTCAGGCCTTGTAAATTAGGAATCCCTAGTCCTCCGTACTCTTTTTTCATACTCACAGAGGGGCATTTAGCTAAGTGTATCTTATGATTTCCCTCTGTGTCGTCCCAAAGACAATTAGCTAACTACGTATTAATCAAACTCAAAACCTCTTTTGGGAATTTGAAGAATGACAATAGGGAAATTAATGGGATACTAGCTAAATAGGATTGCAGTAATTCCCTTTTTATTACTAGCTAAACAAGCCTTTTAACAAATTATCTACTAACGCTTGCATATCTTCCCTTTTCAGCTTCCCATAATGCAACGGGATAACTAAATATTTAATGGGAAAGTCTCCTAAGACACACTGCAAATTATCAACAAACTGAGCACATTCCTCCTAATCTAGATTAAGCCCAGGGCCCAGGCCCAGTTTAGCTCGCAATAGCCCACTTTTGGTCCAGTTAAGCCCAGGCCCGCTCGCTAGGCTCATCGCCATTCCATTCTCCGTCCGTCTTCTCAGTGCGAAAACCCTAGCTAATTCCCCACCACCGATCCCATGGCGACGGCGAGGCTGCGATCCGCATCGGCGTCCTCGCTCCGCGGGATCCTCGCCCGCCACTGCTCGGCGAGTCCCTCTGCCGCTGCGGCCCCGCGCGCCGTCTCAGGTTCCTCCTCTCGTCCCCGCCGCCTCCCGATCGGTTGCCTCCTTCCCCGTGATACGATCTTGCGAAATTGGTGACACGATACTGTCACGTAGTGGTCCATCTCCTGGTCTGTCTTAGGTATTTTGGGAGTAGTGAAACAATGCCGTATATAAGCTGACATAGATGGTTGAATTGTAGAGCATATGTGATCTGGAGTGGTTAGGAACGATCCGTCGACGCTCATTTTAGAGACGGTGCCCACGTTGATGCTCTTGTGCTTCAGCCTGTTGGTGCTCCTAAGAAAATTTCTGATTCAGTGTTCTGGCCTGTAGTGAGCTTCAGTAGAACCACCGATTGCTCACATCATGTGGTTGCATTTGGGGAAAATCAGATGGTAAAACAGAAAATCCATTTTAATGTGCTTGTTGTGATACATGTATGAATGTGCCCATGTTCTGATATGTGGATAGCATCCTGATGCATAGGGGCAGAAGAACACGTAGCTTTGATTGATTTATTGTCGACATGCATGGCCCTGTCTAGCTTCAATCTGACCAAATGTGATGGAATATAGGATACGATCCTGCTCTGTGCACTGGTAGTTGATTTCCTAGTTTGATTAGGAGTACCATACCAAGTTACCAACAGGTGCTGAACTACTGATGTTATCTGACTGATTGTTGACTTATGAACCCCTTTTTGTTGTTTGGCTTATGAACATCAGTGTTTGGTATAAACTGAGAATTGTTGAGGTAGATGGTTAAATCATTGGGAAGTTAAAGTTTTCTGACGTGGTTAAGAAAAGTTCCCTGCCACTCATTTTAGGGAGAAAGCATCCACATAGCCATTAGCTAGATAATTTAACGGGAGCTGCACTGCTTCTTATGATATTTTGTTTTTGTTTTTCTTCAAGCAGTATTCTTTAATTTTGTCCATGAGCTGGAATCCTCTGGTTGCATTTTGTAAACGCAGATGACAATTGTCTACTCTATTGATGAATTTCAAGTGCATGTTGAAATATGAGTTTGCTGAATGAAGATGTCCTTCAATTCCACCATGTGGCGTATCTGTGATACCCCCTTTTGTGTTGTGTCTTAAAATCTGTAGCGTCCCGATTTGGAGACAAAAAAAAATGTAGCAATGACAGCTTTCTATCGTCTCAATTTGAATATGGTAGATAATAAAAGTACAATTTTTTCTCTGTTTGTTGCACATATAGCTCCAACCATACACGAATAACTCATTGCTATTTATCTATCAGATTTTCAGGTTCCTGGATCTGCAACATGGAGGCATTTCTCAACGTGCAAGCCTAATCCTCTTGCAAAAAGCGACAAATTTGGTTCAGTCCCTTCTTTGTACGGCCAGGCAAGATGGGCTTCTCAAGCGACAGCTGTCAAAGAAACTGACCCCAGTGGCGGCAAGATAAGCATTGGCCCCAAGTCTAAGCAGATCAAGGAGGATGGCGATAAAGATGATGAGCTGGTCTATCAGGGACCAATATCATCGACCATCAAGAAAGTGAAGCTCCTGTCCCTCTCCACCTGCTGCCTCTCCGTGTCGCTCGGCCCGGTGATAACGTTCATGACATCTCCTGACATGAACGTAATCCTCAAGGGTGGGGTCGCGGCTACTGTGATCTTCCTCAGCGCCACCACGACCGGAGCCCTGCACTGGTTCGTGAGCCCCTACATCCACAAGCTGAGGTGGCGGCAGGGCTCGGACAGCTTTGAGGCAGAGATCATGTCGTGGCTGGCCACACCCCTTAAGAAGACGATCAAGTTCGCCGACATCAGGCCCGCGGAGACCAACCGGCCTTATGTCTCCTTCAGTGCCAATGGGAGCTTCTACTTCGTTGACCCCGACCACTTCCAGAACAAGGCCTTGCTGGAGAGGCTCACGCCCAAGCACCCCCATGAGTCTGCGTTCAAGAACTTGTGATGGTAGTTGCTCCGGTGAGGCGGTGACTGCGCCTGTCCTTGTGAGCCTAGTTGGGCACTCGGTTTTTATTTTCTTGTAGCTTATACTTGTGAGAGGATGTTGGTATATGTTACTGCTGTTATTTACATTTTTGTATGGAGATTTGCGAATCCCTGTTGTGGAATATGCTTTACCAGCGAGAGCACGGGTGACGTGTGTTCTTGGACCAGTTTGAATAAGTAGCAGTGACATGCCTGCCTGTGATTGACAGTTTAGATGAAGGCGATAATATGCTCCCAGTCATGGACAGTTGCAAAAATGATGAGGTACTGTATTTATTTTTTGCAGTTTCTGCCGAAGCCATGTATGCTGTATATGAAACATTTCATGCTTTTCTCTCTTGTTGATTCAAGATATATTGCATGTCGCATACACAGCAAAAAAATGATCAGTATGCGATGCAACAAATATGTCCGTTCATTTCTGTCTAAATTATATGGTGCTTATGCTCATAGATAAGCGACAAATAAAGAACTCAATATTGTCTGGGATCATATGGTTAAAAGAGTTTCTACATCTGAAAGTCACTACGGTTCAGTCGAGACAAATAAAGAACTCAATATTGTCTGGGATCATATCTCATGGTTAAAAGAGTTCTACAACTGAAAGTCAATACGGTTCAGTGGTGAGGGCGAGAACAAAGAAAACGAGTCAAAACTGAACATTTGATCTACTTCAAATCACATCCAGACCATGGATTTCGCTTCTACTCCACCTGATATTTCAACCCCTTCTTGTCGTCGGCAGCATCGATGGAGATTGTCGAGCCTTCGCTAGCTTCTCCGCTGACCATCATCTTGGAGATGGTCGTAATTATATGCTTTTCCACCCACCTCTTTATGGGCCTTGCACCGTACATCTGCGTGAAACCAAGTACGGTTGGTTATTACCAAAATTTACAAAATATAAGTGTTGTTTATTTTAAAATGTGAGCCTTGTTGTACGATTGTTATTTAAAAAATAAGAACCAATGCTTACCGGGTTGTATGATTCTGACAAAATGACAGCTAGTGCGGCTTCCCCTAAAACTAGAGAGACGCCCTTTTCGGCTACTCTATCAATGACGCTCTTCATCTGAATATTCACGATCTCCTTCAGTTGGTGGAGCGAAAGTGGCTCAAATATCACAACCTCGCTCAGTCTGTTGAGAAGTTCAGGCCTGAAGTATTTCCGAACCTGTACCATCAAGCCTATACGTCAGTGAACCAACACTTGGCTTAATTTTAGGAAGGCTAGTCTATGTTTGGCAAACCTGTTTCATGAGAAGGTCACGAGCAACTTTCATTGTGTTTCCTCCTGTCATGTGCTCTGCTCCTAGATTTGAGGTCATGATGACGACCGTATTTTTGAAATCCACATTCCTGCCTAGGCCATCCGTCAAGACACCGTCATCAAGCAGTTGAAGGAACACATTTAGCACGGACTGATCCGCCTTCTCCACCTCATCGAAAAGAATAACACTGTATGGACGTGTTCTAACTTTCTCTGTCAGTTGTCCACCATCTTTATGACCATTATAACTTGATGATGTCGTGAAAGAAACACCCGTATTAGTGAACAAATATAAAAGATATGTCATGATAATGTAATGTGAGAAATGTGCTCATGTTATAATCAAACCTTGGGGGTGCTCCAATGAGACGGGTCACCGAAGAAGGGCAGTTGTACTCTGACATGTCAAAGCGAACGAGCATCTTCTCGCTACCAAATAGCTGCTCGGCGAGAGCTTTTGCGACTTCTGTCTTTCCGACACCGGTCGATCCCAAAAAGAGGAATGAGCCTATCGGTTGGCCAGGCCGAGCAAGGCCAGCCCTAGAACGCAACACTGCTTCTGCAACCATGTCGACCGCCTCATTCTGACCAACTACTCTCTCGTGCAATCTGTCAGCCAAGTGCATTAACTTGACCTTCTCCTCTTCATCAAGCTTAGTTATAGGAATTCCAGTCCATCGACTTACCACCTTCAAATAACAAAATTAGTCTGGACTGCCTGGTGGCTACAAAAATTAAGTAGTTAAAACTCACACGACAAATTACATGCCTACCTGTGCAACAAGATCCGGGCCAACAATTGCTCCTGCTTTTCCTTCTACGGTGGTGCAAGCCTCGTCAATCAGATCAATCGCCTTATCAGGAAATTGACGACCTACAATGCCAATGAATTTTAATTCGGCCGCACAAGCAAATCTTGTGCCAAAGTAAGTTTTGTACTCCGTAACAGAAATTCCACCTGTGATGTAGCGGTCGGCAAGGTGTACGGCGGCCTCGATAGCGGCGTCCTGGATTTCCACACCATAGTGTTCTTGGGACCGGTCCCTAAGCCCCTGCAGGATGCCGATGGTCGCCCGCACGCTAGGCTGCTCGACGTGCACCTTCTGAAACCGGCGCTCGAGGGCGGGGTCGGTCTCGATGTGCTTGCGGTACTCGTCGTAGGTGGTGGCGCCGATGCAGCGGATGCGGCCGCGTGCCAGCGCGGGCTTGAGTATGTTGGCGGCGTCGCTGCGGCCCCTCCAGTCGCCGCAGCCGATGAGCATGTGCATCTCGTCGATGAACAGGATGATCTTGCCCTTGGAGTCCTCGGCGTGCTTTATCACCGCCTTGATGCGCTCCTCGAACATGCCGCGCCACTGCGCCCCCGCCACCATGGCCGTCAGGTCGACTTCCACGATGCGCACCCCGGCGAGCTGCGCGGGCACCTTGCCCTCCGCGATGCGCTGCGCGAGGCCCTCGGCGATGGCCGTCTTGCCGACCCCCGCGGCGCCGACCAGGGCGACGCAGTTCTTGGTGCGGCGGCAGAGGATGCGCACGATGCGGTCGAGCTCGTCGTCACGGCCGACCACGGGGTCCACCTGGGCTCGGGCGGCGGCGGCCGTCATGTCCCGCCCGTACTTGCGCAGGCTGGTGCGCCGACAGTAGTACCTCCAGGCGCCGTAGCACACGGCCCACGTCGCTCCCACGGCAAGCGTGACTGCCACCTCCTTGAGCACCAATCTCGACAAGGCTTTCATCTCGCCGCCGCCAATCGACGACCTGGGACTGGGACTGGGGGAGCTTGATATGTTGGTCTGCAGTATTGGATCGTAGACCTGCGTACTGGTGCTCCCTCTGCCCGTGATCCCATCAAGCCATGACCCGGACGCCATTGTTTGCTTCTTCTTCTTCTCCTGCGTACTAGTCCAATTAGACTAGCTAATTCCGATCGATCGATCGCTTAATTAGCTAGCTTGGCACTATTTATGCAAGTCCGACGTGCAAGAAAACCAGCTAGATTTCACAATCAGGGTCGGCTCCGGTTAATTAATGGAAGCCGTCAGGGAATCCCTACGCTCGTATTTTTCCTGAGTTCTTACTACCCCTATTTATGTAAGTCCAATTGGACTTCACATCGATCCATCGGTAGTTCTGTTCTTCACGTATGGGCCTGGGCTCACGTGGGTGTAGTTCCCTATGTTACTATCGGAATAACAGCCGATTCCAAGTGCCAACTGACAACCCCCTCGGCACATGGCACATATACACACTCGGCAAACAATATTCTCTTTTTTTTTCTCTTTTTTCTCTCCTTTAATTTTGTATATCTTCTTTTATTTACTTTCTTCTATTTTCTCTCTTTTGTTTTCTTTCTGCATCTCTTTTCCACACACTCTCTCTTTCTCGTTCTATCTCTTTCTCCTTCTCCCGCCACTTCTTCACTTCTTCCCGCCAATTGTTTTCTTCCATTGTTACCCCATGTATTCAATCAAGTGTCGCGCCAGTGTTTATTCATCTTGGGAGTCGCAGCACCATGTAGAACATCACGGTGAAATACAAGGTACCATAGAAACTCATTTGAGATGCCATGCTTTTTCTTAATAAAAAATTGAATGACACCCCATAGGGATTTTCTCAAAATACCATCGTCTTTGACCATTATGTCATATATTATGATGTATCAATGTAAGTGATATTTCTCAAATTCACGGGTAACGTGAGGGATACCAAGGAGATGTCATGCGTCTTCATAGAAGAACTGAATGGCATCCACATGGAATTTCTCACTGTATACCATCGTGTTGTGGGAATAACCTACCTTGGGTCCTACCAAATTTATGTTGAAACCAAGTGCCAAGATGATGTAGTCAAGACAAGTAAGAAAAATATCCCAAGAGACAAGTCGTGATCTACAAGTCATAGCAACTCAATCCTTTTCCCCTTTCCCTGCTACAGTAAATCGAGGCGGAGAAAAGGCGATCCAGGTCTTCGCCGGCGAATCCGCCGCTTCCCTCCTTCTCCGGCGCCGTTCCGGCGTCGCGAGGCGGGGGGAAGCTCCGGATCTCGTCCGTGCGAGTAGATAGGTGTAGGTTTGTAAGTAGTAGGGTTCCTGGTGGCGCCGCCGTGAGGGGCGGGGAGGCGCTGTTGTGGTGTTGTGGTGCCGGAGCTCGATCCCCTTCCCGGCGTTGCCTTCGGCGGAGTCGGCGAGCTGCGGGTGGTAGGTGCTCTCGGATCCCTCGATCCGTTGAGAGTTTGTGCTCCGGCCTTGGTCGACGGCGCGAAGACGGCGGCCGGCGTGAGGAGCTTTTGTCCCCTGTTCCTCTCTTCGACGCGGTAGGATGGGCTCTGCTCCTGATGTGGAGGATCTGGGGGTGGTGCGGCCGTCCTGGTCGCCTGTACAGGAGCTTCAGCTCGTGGTTCTCGGAGGTGCTCGCCGGCTTTTCGAGCGCTGCTCTGCCTTCTCCGGCCGGCCGTGGTGGCGTGGGGAGAAGTGCTTGCTGCAGCTTGCTCTGCTTTCAGTTGGCCTTGCTTCGTCGTGCCCTGGCCTGCCGTGGTGGCGAGGGGGGAAGTTCAAGGCGTGCTTGGTTCATCGGCGATGGCTCCGGCAAAGAGAAGGTCGTGCTCAGTGCAGGGTTGATGGAAGATGGGTGGAAGCGGGGAGGAAGCGCCATGGCCGTGAGTGTTCAACGTGCTCGGTTTCGTCGCCTGCGGCGGATGGCTCATGCGGTCTTCTACAAGAGTGGGGGTGCTCTCTCTCCTGGGTGTGGCGGCGGCCTCGCTGCTTCCTCTCCAGCTCCGACGAAGAGGTTGTCAGCAGGTGTTGCGGCGGATCAGCTGTCGAGGTTCCAGGTTATGTGTTTCCTTGGCCTTGTAGCTGTTGTTCTGGGTTTCCTTCTTCTTTGTTCTTCGGTGTGCGTTGGGTGTGTTCTTTGTAATCTCTGTTGATCGCACGCCGGGAAGATCCACTATCAAAAAATAAATAAATAAGGAAGACAAAAAAAAGTCGGGACATGAATCCCAAAAAAAAAGCCCATTAAGTGGAGGATATGTAGTTTTCTAATCCAGCATGGACAGTGCAACACACCCACTTCCTAGTCCACGATGTGTAGTGGGCCAAAAGATTACCTCAACTACCCCTCCACCTTCACCTTTAAAAGGGTGGTTTTGGTAATTTGTAATAACACCTAAACTATAAAATGCTCATGGACCTTTGTAACAACTCACTTTCACTTGACTACTCCAAGACAAGTTCGGGGAGTCTAGTATCGGATCAAAGAAGTGGATCACGACTTGGACGGATGCAAGTAAGTGTGGCAAGTTTTCAATGGAATACGAGCTTAGGACAAATCCTCTACTTAGCCTCCATCAGCGTCTTCCTAACAAAGGATTGAGTGGTGCTCCAACGAGGAAACTGAAACTATTATAAAAACATCATCGTGTCAAATATTATTAGTGTATGTCGACATCTCCACTGTAATTGTTGGCCAGTTTATTTGGAAACGAGTCTATAGTATAATATGATTGTACGCACATATACTTTGAAAAGGGATCAACCGCATAAAAGAAGATAAGACATAACTAAAATAATTTGTTTCATCTTGTTGCTCTTGAGATACATTATAGAATACAATTATTACCACCTGGCCCTCCATAGTAGAACATGTTGCCTTGTGTGTTAAGCTGAAATACACCAGTTTGATAGCATTTTTCTCTCTTGAAAGCATGCAGGTTATCAGCGAGAGGATCATAACCTCGACCAGTCATGTCAACAAGTTGAACATTATGAAAAGATGCTGCTAAATCGCTTCTTGGCCACTGCCCGTTGCCCATTGGTGGACTAATCACACCGTCGTCGGATATAGCACACCCACCCCATGCTACATAGGCTGCACGGTCTTCCAGGTTAGCCAGAAGACTTTTTGGCCAATAACCTACAGGGCTAAGGTTATTGATATCATGTCCGAAGTACAACCACCAATCTCCATCTTCTTTACTCTGTAGTGCCAATGTAAAAAGCATCTCTATGAGTAAATATAAAAAACACTTCGATGAAATTCCAACAAATACAAACATGTGCCCAGTTACGATGGAAAAATAATACATAATAATTTTTCTCTATGTGGAAGCCGATTTTCTTATGTTAAGTCGTAAATTAAGCATGTCTAAACCTTCTACGCTTATCTCACCACCATATCCAACACAGTCTAATTTTCTGAGGACAGTTTAAAGCAAACAATGAGAATTTTGTCGATAGGTGTACAATAGAGTCTACATTGAAGCACACCTATGTAAAAAGTCCCGCTAAACCTAGTCCACAAGGATAAGTGTTTTATTATTTTACTCTCATGCTTAGATTATTCGATGTTTGAATTTCTATTATGGGATTTTCGATGAATAAAATTACCTGGATTTTTTTCTAATTTTTCTATCAGTTACAATGTTTTGCAATCATACCTTATATATCTTCAATGTAATATTCGTTTGTCCATTAGATGGATCCAAAATATCCCCAGGTGTAATAGTAGGAAATTTTACGGGTACAAAGCCATCACACTTCAAGTTAGCACATCCATCCTTCCCATCGGTCTTGCGTGAAATGAAAAACTCAAAGTAAGAATACCATTTTTAAATACATTCTTTACAGAGAAATGGTGTACTAATTCACATCATACCGTCCAGTATACATAGAAATGTGTCTTGCTATCACCGTAGCTGCCAGGATTGACCTGTAAAAAAATATGGGTTAGCTTTATTTCTAATATATATAGAGAGAGAGAGCGAAATTGAGGCAAACCTTACCACCCATCCAGATTGAATTCTGGTTGTGTAATTGACGTCAGCAACCCAAATATTAGCTCCAATTATTTTGCCCTTCTTCAAATTTGGAAAACTGTAAACATCAAATGTCGCCATACCACCAGTATATTTGACTTGGGTTGAATCATATCCATATCCGCAACACTGTGGTAGACAAAGTTGAATTTTAATTGACATGAGTCATCATTGAATACTTATACTCACTCCGATCCAAAATACATGACGTGTTCAACTATTTGAGGACGGAGGAGTATATAATATAAATATACAGAAAATATTTATCAAGTGGGGATTTTTCTCTCCCCGTCAGGTGGCCTAGCCGCATAGGCAACAATTGGACCACCTTCCTTCTCATCTGCCACCCCTTTCTCTCCTCTAAGTTTCCATGGCATGCTCTATCTCCCAACGACAAGCATGCTCTACCAGTTAACTATTAATTGAAGCTAAAAACATTACAAGGTGGGGAGCTGGCATCGGGAGGATGGTGAGTTGTGTTAGAATACGTGTAGTTACACATCGACTAGGATTGTAGGACTTCTTGTACTGCAAGTCTACCTCCTTTCGTGTATCTCTTTACATACCCTAAGAGGGTCACCGTAATACCATAACAAAATATTTGGGATTCATCTATTTCTACAAGCTAGTCATGTCAAGATCCGGTGATTGAAGTTGTCTTTGTGATCTTCGGGTTCTCCCTCTCTGCTTCCTTCTAGCGTTCAACCCCGACAAGATCCCCATGAACATCCTACATGAGGAGGCTGGTGGGGAGGTTTGCTGAGATGCACCGGTATAGATCTGACGATGGAAGGCGAGGCCGGCCTATGGGTTAGATAAAATATCCAAAACGTGTTTTGTTACCTATTTTCCGATTCAATTTTAGCTTGTCTTTCTTGTGCTCTGGTCAACAGTAACTTGAAGAAAAGAGTGACACAACCTCGCAAATATTTTGTTAGCGATGAAAAAGAAGAATACACACTATAGTTTACTCGCATTCCCACCTAAATTTGTTAGCGGATAGTACAAAGAATACATACAATTCGGTGCGTCAAAAGAAAATAAAATACTTTCTTTTGTGAAAAAAAAACTTTCTGAAACCACGGACAGTGCTGCTGGTACCACATGATCTTTGACGAGCTTCTGTGACACTTTGAGTAAATAACAAAAAAAACATGCATAGTTGATGGAAATAAATCAAACAACTAATCACAAGTCTGTGTATCGAAGAATATTATTTTAAGCGAATTATGTAGGAATAGACATTGTCACCTCGCTATATCAAGGACAAGCATTTAGAACTTACGTGTGATATTGCATCCACTCCTTGGATCCAAGAAACAACAAAGAGTAGTACTACCAAAAGGCACACATCATGTGGCATCGTGGATATGATCTATACGATTTTTGAGATAGAGAGGAAGTGCCCAGAAATTCATCTAGTCCCAAGTGCTCGGCACAAGCTTAAATACATGTACTGGGCGTATCTCTTAATCAAGAGGAGTAATAATTTCCGGTACGGTGACAAATCTTCACAGCTCGAAGTTAGTTAATTTTCTTGATTCTTCCCTATCTCGAAATTAATTGATACATTAATAGAGAATA
This sequence comes from Poa pratensis, assembly GCA_947311845.1. Taxonomy (NCBI): domain Eukaryota; kingdom Viridiplantae; phylum Streptophyta; class Magnoliopsida; order Poales; family Poaceae; genus Poa; species Poa pratensis. The sequence goes on along the minus strand of CAMZMU010000049.1, from coordinate 2,400,567 downwards.
TCTTTCCAATATGTAAAAAATAATTCATTTTCTTGATTAAACGACACACTAGGTAGTATATATTTTCCATATCTCAACTATGATTAATTTTCTTGAATACGAGATGACAGTGCGTATCCAGGACACCCCAGTGTGACAGAAGTGTATAGGGAAATTTAGTGGACAATTCTCTAAAAGTTATCCAAATGCAGCACCATCCTTCAACGACATCCGCACGCTCCTAATCCTGCACTATTCCTTTTCGCTCTAAGCAAATTCACTTTCCTAATTTACATGCTTAGATCCCTGAAAATATTTAAACATTGAGTCATAATCATACTGTACATTTTTACGGTACCTTGGTACCAGATTCTATCAACCAACCATCATGGTGGAAACTTTTAGTATAACTGAAATGACAGAAGAGAACACCTCCAAATAGTATTGTTAAATCTACCGTAACAATAGACTCGTCAGACGACACTTGGCACCTACTGCCACCGTCGAAGGTGGCAAGGCTTGCCGCCGCGGTCCAAGGCGGAGGCCGTGTTTCTATTAATAATTGATCGATATATAGGTGGTCTTGGCTAGAGCAAGCTAAAGGGGGGCTCATGCGATCGATCAGGCAAGGTAGCGAGCTAAGCTACAACGTGTTTTCATCGATCGATAGGTGATCTTGGCTAGAGAGCTAGCTACAAAGGGAGGGTGACGCTTCTAGGCATGGCCCAGCTGCTATGAATCTCCTTGGACCGTGACGGAGGGCCTTACCGTCTGATAGTGGCAGCACGTGCCACGAGTCGTTTGGTGAGCTACCACGATATATTTGACAATAATATTGGGAGATACCTTTTTCGCCATTTCACTCCGTAAAGTGATCCGTAATCTATACTATACTATTAAAAGATCAAACTTGTGTTGTGTTGTGTTAATACATTAAATCTGAGCCGTTGAATATTGATCAATGTCCTAGATCGCACAAATCAAATCCCGAAACGGTACAAGGAAAAAAACACGATTCAATCCCCTTCTATCTCGCCTATGCCGCCGTCAGGAGTATGTCCGCAGGGCCACTCCATCACGACGAAGTCCGTCCCCGACGTTCTCCCTCCGCCGCGGAAGCCGCCGGCCACCGTATTTACCACACTGCCACTCGAGGCAAAAGCCGATCCCCACACGGGGGGCTGCTAATGCTTCCCTCCCTTCCCACCCATGGCCGGCGACCGCGAGAAGGCCGCGGAGGGGGAGCAGCGGTTCCCTGCACCGCCACAGCGGCCGGCGGCGGCGTCCGCGCTGGTGCGGGTGACCGCGGAGGTGTAGTCCGTGGCGGTGGCCGGGGAGTTCCGGAACGCGTACCGGCGCCAGCTGCTGGCGCTGTCCCTTCGGATTCACCTCCTCGGACCCTTCGCGGAGAGATCCGCGAGCACCGGAGTGCCCCCGCGCGGGTGGGCGAGGAAGAGCGGGCGCTGGAGCCGCTCGCCGGCGCTGCCCGCAGCCTAGCGCGCTCCGCCCTCCTCCAGGGCGCCATCCTCACCCACCGCCCTCGGCGCCACCACCCACCGCACCGTGTAACTCTCAATTCTTGCCTCCGATGCATACCGATCTAGATCAGCTGGCGTGGCAAACGATTCTTGGTGAATGCGGGGCATTAGCGCCGTGAAGTTTCAGTCACGGCTGTGTTCTTCCGTATTTTGGCCATTAGTGGGCATCTGCATGGATTTGCGTCAACCATCAGCCTCACTGCCTCCGCCGCCACCGAAGCTGGATCCGCGACCTTCTCTTCGACCTGGCCGCCACATACAGAGGTAAACAATCCATACGATTCTGGCGGACGAGGCCTGCTATGAATTGATCATTGATTGATGCTTTAAGGGTTGTAGTAATTCGATGTCTGATGGATGGCTGCAGGGTCTCACACGGTCCGGATCCTGATACATACTGAACTAGGAGAATGCCCGTGCGTTGCTACGGATCCTATTCTTTTCGTAATGTTTATCAATAAAATACATTCAACATTAGTGTGTAAGAATAAGACATACATAAGATATTTAAACAACTGAATAAGATTCCACTTCGCTTGAAGTGTATGTCGACAAAATGTATAATTTGACATGGTTCAAACATTCATCTCACTTGTAGTGTGTGAGACTCGTTGCGTTTTCTATCTCTTCCACCAGCACCTCATCGGGGTCTATGTCGGTTCGTTCTTTAGTAGTGTCGATATTATTATTTTTTGACTTGGTCCATGATCTACCGAACATACATATATGGTAAATATAATATGGATATACACAACATGTATAAATTAAAATATAATTTATTTCTCGCCACTTTTTGATTGTTTAGAACTTGTTGATTTTCAGTCTCCACCGCCGTCATTGCATCGGGTCTATGTCGATAGATTTTTTCGGATTGTGGACAATATCTATTTCTGGCACACTCACGATCTACAAAAGCGAAAATAAAACATAAAAAATAAATATGGCAATATAGAATTTGTATATAAAGAACACAAAATGTATAGCTCTCTCATTGCTTTCTTTCGATTGTGTAGACCTTGAGATTCCGTTCCCACCCAGTCGCCATGGTGTCAATGCGTATTGTTCTTATAATTGCATATAATTTAAAATTTATATATTAAATAAAAATTAATAACGGAATTTTCAGTAAGCACAAAACAATCAAACGGGGACAAATATTCCACATATGTCTAAATTAGTTAATCTGGGTTTGGCAAACGATTGCTACAGTCTACTCGATACTGAAACAGGTAAAAAAGTAGCCCAGCTGTTTAATTAATAAAGATCTTTACATCGCAAAAAAAAAGTAGCCCAGCATCACTCTCTGGATGCTCCGTTGACCTCTGGCTCCAATCTCCCATCCCATGTTCCTCACTCCTCCTCTGCTCCTATCTTCTTCCACGGGCTACGCCTACGCATCGGCTGCTCTCCAGGCCGGCCCCCATATCTCTGCCGCCGGCTCCCCCAAGCCCGCAGCCGATCCAAACTCCGCCGCCTTGTGCTCACGACCGGACAGCGCGGGTTCCGGCCGTCGCTCGCCCTCCGACAGGACACCCTCGATCTCCGGCGCTCTGGAGCGACGCCCTCGACCTCCGGCCCTCTGGCGCCACGCCCTCGACCTCCAGCCCTCCGGCGCCGCGCCCTCGACCTCCTACCCTCCCGGCGCCGCGCCCTCAATCTCGGGCCCTCCGTCGCTCCGTACTCGCACGCGATTGGCACATATCGAGCCAGGCCGCCGCCGCCTTGCGCAAGGCCATCGTTGCTTCCACCACCGGCGCAAGCAGGTCTCCACTTGCCACATTCTGAGTTTTTCTACAGTTTGTGTGCATTCCTATATTAAGTTCTTATATGTTTGATTTGCCCTCTCTTTTTTTGTCATAGAGGTGTGTAATGAGAAAGAGGTTGGTGCGGAAGGCCTTCGATATGATACTCGGTATTTCTTGTACTGAAAACAGAGATGTGAGCCTTTTCTTTTCCATTCCTTCGGAGCATGTTTTTGGTATTTCTCTTTTGATTTCTCATATGAAAGCTTACTGCAGGAGTATGAAGCGTTCTGGGAGAATTATGACAATTTGTTAAAACTAAGTTGCATGGAAGACAAGGAAGAGCACAAGAGAATTGCTATGATTGGTCTGGTTCTTTTATTCTCAAGGCAAGGAGGAACTAATTTGCTTGGATGAATATGTGGAAAGCATGAAGCCTGAGAATAAGGCCATTTACTTCATTGCTGGATAGTTTGAGCTGTACAAAAGGAGCTCTTTTCTTGGAGAAGCTGAATGAAAACGGTTATGAGGTATGTAAAGATGATTCATTTGGTTTAATGTCGTGGATGCATCTCTCCTACCAAATTTCCCATCTAATAGTGGCTTTTCCTACATTTTTGCGTCAACCAGCACAACCAAAGGCAAGCAGACATTAGATGAAAGCCTAGAAAGCTGAGAGACTGAACAGAACTGTTCTTTATTATTAACCTCAGCCCAGTACTTACCAGACGTTTGGCTCTTTACTCTTTAGGCAAATATGCCTAGTTTTGAAAAAAAAAGGATGCCAAATAGAAGTCAAGGTAACATTTTAATCTTCGGATGCTATACCTGAACGTACCAGGTGACCTGCCGCCTGTTGTGTTAGATGTACTCTGTTTTCCATTGAGATTAGCTGCTGTAACTTTCTTCCGTGCATATCTCTCCCATTCCCTTTGTCTTTTCAATTCTTTTGGATCAGCTATTTGTTCTGCGAGTAAAAATGAATGTCTTGCCTGTATAAAAATTGTGCTATTGGGAGGTAAGAATGAGATATGAGTAGAGCCTGATCGTCATTACCTAAGCTATTTACGTCTCGAACAGGTGTTTGTAGCCCACATCCCTGCATAGACCTAATAGCATAATAATCATCACCAGCCAAATTCTCCTTGTTAGAAGAGGCAATCATGTTTGTGAGCAATGTGTTGGGTGTTCGACATGTAGTCGCACCGGAAGGCATCAGATTAGCCGGTATACATCACCATTTTTAGTAAACATCACCTTCTGTAGTTGGGGAGTATGGAAGTTGTGTGAGACCTGATTGACCGGTGGCATTTCCTGGAGTGTGAAAGTTACCTATGGCATGAAGAATTCATCATATTTATGGCAAGAAGATATCCAGAAAATTTATGAGGGGTGCCACATCATGGTTTTGACCAGTGCATCATATGGAATGATCCAAAAGAATGAACTTACCAGGTGACCTGGCAACTGGGGTGTTAGATGTACTCTGTTTTCCATTGAGATTAGCTGTTGTAGCTTTATTCCGTGCATATCTATCCCGTTCCCTTTGTCTTTTCAATTCTTTTGGATCAGCTATTTGTCCTGCGAGTACAAAATATTTAAACTATGCAAGGTCCAAGTAGATACGATGTGGTGATATATTTACCTGAAGAGGCACTACTTTTTTCAGGGACTGGGTTTGGTGTTTCTAATGTAGTCGCACCAAACGGCGTAAAAATTGTTGGTATCCCGACATCACCTTCTATAGTTGTGTTGAATGGCAGTTGGGTGATAGTTGATTGCCCAGTGGCATTACCTGGAGTGTGAAATACCGTCATGAATATCTTAGTTATATTTTTTTTTTGATATCTGCATACTATGGTGTGGTTTCAAGAATGCACGTATCAGGTGACCTGGCAACTTTATTCCGTGCATATCTATCTCGCTCCCTTTGTATCTTCAACTCTTTTGGATCTGCTATTTTTATGAATTATGAAAAACCATTTAGAATATACACTGATCGAAGTAGTTAAGCATAGCTGATATCTTTACCAGAACTGTTGTTGTTTGTTATGTCATGGAATGGAGCTTGTTTTGCCGTATGCTTTGATGGTGCCATATGCAACACAATGTTTCTCCTATCTGTTATAAAGTGAATATGTGTTATAAAACCTGAATTATGTAATATTCATGACTTCCATGTTTTGCAGGTAAAAATGAACTTACAATGGAGAAGGAATATTCTGCTACCAGATATAAGCACAAGGACAATCCACACATATGAAGTAAAGCAATGGGAATGCAGAATATAAGTAAGATTAAGTTTGAGGAATTAAGTTTGAGGAACCACACATATGAGATGCATTTAACTATACGGAGAAGGAATATTCTTTACCAGATATAAGCAGAAATGCTATGTAGTTTTAGGACAGAACCAACCAAGCTAATAAATTTGACTGGATATATCCAAAATGATTTGGTTACTCGGTTTTATCCTTGTAGCCATGTCATTTGAACCATCTTTGAACCAGCAATCGTCCTCATTGCATATTCGCTTTAAGTACCAGCTATATATCATAGGAGCAAAGTTTGAGACATCTCACCGTGGTATTGTCATTCGATGGCAGGATTCCCAGTCTGCTGAAGGTAGTCCGCGATGGCGCTCTCGCGGAAACCAGGTTGACTGCAGGGTCCGGGACGGTCGAGTGCAGGGACTGTGACGGTCGACGTCGACGGTGGACGGTGGACGTCGACAGCAACGGTGACAGGTTGCCCAGTGCGGAATTCTGTTTGGTTGATTCTGTCTTTTGGAGGTTTTTTGAGAAATTGATTGCACGGAGCAGTCTGTCTGGGAAAGTAATCTGGGAAAGGAAACGCTTATAATTTTGGAAAGTATTGATTACATCATTAATTGCACGGAGCAGTCTGTCTGGGAAAGCGTAATCTGGGAAAGGAAACGCTTATAATTTTGGAAAGTATTGATTACATTATTAATTAGATTGCATCGATGCATGCATGGGAAAAGGAAAGCGTTGCTTTTGCGTTAGAGCGCACAGTTGGGCCGGCCCATGTTAGCGCGTTAGGCAGATCGTAGCGATGATCGGACGAAACGATCGGACGAAGAGATGTTGGACGAAAATTTCTGCCAGACATACGTACGTACGAACTCCCATTTAATAGTAAAGATCAAGATATTCCGTAGGTAGGTGGTGAACGAGAGATATGCTATCATCTTAAATTGCCCATTTGATTTGATGATCCATTTTTTGGAATTCTTATTCTTTGTCTTTAGAACCTGCTTTTGGTTTTACTACTATGCAGGTAAAAAGGCAAAAAGGGTATGAATGGTCCACAACTGCACATCTCTACTATATAATACGAGTAAGCGACCGTGGTGGTGGTACGTCGCGCCACTTTGCAGTTTAGCCCCTGAGGTTTAGTAAAATCAACCCGCGCTCCCTTCGTACCGGTTCGCTTCTTCTTTTGACCGAACGAACGAAAGAAAATTGCTTGATCCCCTTCCCTCTCCCTCCTTGCAATGGCGCCGCCAAGCCAGTCCCGACGACGACACGCCTGCTCCCCGCCGCCATTTATCCCTCACCGGTGCTGGGAGGCTATAGGGATGACTGCTCGCGCCCCCTCGGTCACGTTGGGACCATAGACCCCGTGGGACGAGACGCCTCCTCCCCACCTCCATTGATCCCTCACCGGAGCTGGGAGGCTATAGGGATGCGACCTCGCTCACGTCGGGACCATAGACCCCGTGCTACTTCTTACATCCTGGCCCGGCCGACCTCCTGTCGCCGCCATGCGCGCCTCAGCCTTCCGGCGGGGGCCTTAGATTCACGACTCCCCTGGGTCAAGGTTGCCGCAGGGCAGGACGGCCGTGGGAGGGGGCAGCGTTGAGGGAGGAGCTCAGGGAGAGATAGACGCGCGGCGCTGGGGCAACACATGGGGAAGCAGGAGGCGTGACCATGCGGGGGCGTGGGGATTCAGCGCAAGTGATGGGAGAGATAGGGGTGCGTTGCTGTTGACCTGTTGTTGGCTTGTTGCTGAGAGAAATAGGAGAGCAAGTGTGAGAGAGATTTGGATGATTCGTTGTTCTCTACCACCGCCGCTTCGCTGTGATTTTGCCTCTGCCGCTTCGCTGCGTGGCCGCTGAAGTATTGCAGGCTGTTTCTATCGGTATTTTTTTGCTCTAATTCCAGAGAGAATGAGAAAAGTTAGGTGGAGGCCTACATATTTTGATCTATGTAATTCAGTAAAAGCAAAATTCAGCTGCAGGAAGGTGGAATTGCACTGGAAATTACAACCGTGAAGTGCTACTGAACAATCATAACCGTCCTCCAAATATTGCTTACAATGGATGCAAGTGAGGAATCACGACTGACTTTGCTACCTTCCAGTTTCAGTAGGCATTAACCATGGCGTATAATATTCATTAGTTCTATCCAGTTTTTTGTAGATTTAAATTTTTCCAAAGGATGATGGTCCCAGGCGAGAAACTCAGGTTGTTAATTTCGTCATCTTGGTAATGGCATGAGCTGTTATGAGAAAAAATGGCATATAAAATTATTTCTATAGCACATGTTATATTGCGAAGAAAAAAACGGTCGCCTATTGTCTAAAAAATATCAATTTGAATGAAATAGGAGTCGGTTTATTTCGAGGAAACGGGATTCGGTTTATTTGAAGAAGTGCATGTCATAATATTATTACTAATAATTAAGAGCGACCCAGCTGTCTTCCAATCTAAAAAAAATACTAGTTTGAATAAATATGAGAATCAGATAAAAGAGTTGGTGCTTGTCGACCAACGTGGCAATGTGTAAAAGAAAATAACTGCAAATATCCTAAAAAAATAGAAACAATAAGACGTTGGCCTCGTTGAAACAGTTTAGTTTGGCGTGAACATGTTCTAATTCCAAACTATAAGAAAGACATGCTTGCATTCATCATTTCCAGTTAGTAAAAACAAACTTTGAATAGCCCGTTGCAGCGCACCGGCATTTTGCTAGTAAGTTTACTATTCAGAACCTCTACACCTTCGATGGGTGATAACTCATTCAAAATGGAAATTAAAAAAAATAATCCATGTAGACCTTGGACAGTCTTTACTAATTCTAAATTGTCCCCTTAACTGTGAAACGTACATTCCAACTAGTAATGCTAAAAATTCGGGTGGGGGCGACGGTCGCGGCCGCGTGGTACGTCATTTTGCTGCAGCCTACAGGCGATGGATGGCGAAAGGGATGTAGGGTTCGCCAATTCAGGATTAAATCATCTGGTAGATAATTACAGATGTTATATTTCCAAAATTTATGAACTAACCAAACGACCGTGGCCCCAGCAGTCAAAGCGACAATCCCAAACAGATCAGCATCACATTTTTTTTCTCGCCTTCTTAATATCTCTTGCGTGGACTCAAGATCCAAACAAACCAAAGCACAATGTTGCGATCGTTCCTGGCCCGATCCCAGCCTCTCCTCTCCCATCTCCAGCGCCCAGCAGGATGCAGCTCCGGGGACACCATCGTCCTCGCTCCCGTGCTGGACCGTAGCAATCGTAGGATCCTTCCATCAAGTGCGTACGCCGCGGACAACAACTCGGAGCCGGAGGTCGAGACAGCGGCAACACCACGGTGCGACGACGCCGCTGATGAGCAGATGAGGACGCCGGCATCGGCATATCGGCACCGGCACGGCTACGGCTGTCCTAAACCGCGTCGGCATCTGTACGTGGTGCTGGACGAGATTAACACGGGGCACAGTATCTACAAGCTCAACGTCGACGACCTCGATGGCGGCGACGAGGAAGCTATCGTGGGCGCTCACATGGACGCCGACGAGGCAGTGCCGCCGGCGACACCGCGTCGCCTGCCGGACGCAGTCCTCCGCCTGGGCGTCTCGTCGGTTGGCAGCGCACCGCGATTCGAAGGCCTCGGCAGCAAGATCGTCGTCACGGGTATCTCTAGCACCGTCCTTGCGGATAAGGGCACCGAAATCACCTTCGTCTATGACACCAAGACAGGGAAGCTCGACATTGGGCGACCCCCTCCGCCGGAACGCCTCATATCTTCATACCGCGCCGTCGCATCTACGGGAGACAAGCTATGCGTGCTAGATGCTCTAGGCGAGTCGCCACTCTACCTCTCCGAGGAACCGGCGGCGCTTGCTGCTTTCCTCAACGACCTATCCGACAGCCGCAGCGGAGATGACTCAATCATGTCTTCTTTGAGGGGGCAGATGCAGGAATGGGCCTGGAAGAGCGGTCCCTCACCGCTCCCGCCGAGAGCCAGAGTGGTCAAGTCGTACGCGGTGCATCCAGACGGCCGCACCATCTTTGCCTCGTCTTCCTTCACCTTCAGCCTGGACACCAAGATCAACGAGTCGTCACGCTGCGGCGACTGGTGCCTGCCATTCCATGGCCGGGCGTACTCAGTGGCGGAGCCAGGAATTGAGACGAGGGGGGCGAACAGTAAAAAGTGTGCCACCGGCGATTTTTTTTTGACAACACATGTAATCCACAATTGTACAGAAAGAACAATGTAAACGAAAGATCATACAACCAGAGATTCAAATGGAATCAACATCCTAAATTTGCAATATCTGAATCCTACAATGTAGCACATGATGACCTGATTCCTAGCTATATATACCAGGCTACATTGGGTAAAGAATACTCTAACAGATAATGACTGCTGCAATATCAATTGATGGTCAACGTGAATAACAAAAATTGTATAATTTCTATATCCTAAAATTATACAAGTTTCCTGTCCTAACATTGCACAAATGCAGTTAACAACGAACTGAATTACTGAACAACACCATATCAAAGAATTAAACTGAATGCAAGATTCTATGGAACATTTGGGCAATCAGGCAAAGCAAACAACCCAAAATTAATCACCTTCTTGCCGCGCTTAGGCTGGTAGGAGAAGATGAATTGGAGGAGGCAGGGCAGCCTGGCGAACACGGCAGGCGCGACCCAGGGGTCACAAAGCAGGTTTGCGAGCGCCCGTGCCGCCTCAGCCTGCGCGATTTAGGCGACCAATCTGGGCGAATGGTTGCCAATTGGGAGGGACATGGGAGATTGGGGAATCGAGCAGGAGGAGCGAACGGCTGGGGGATTTGTGAATCGAGTGGGGAGGAGCGACGGCCGACGGGGGCAGCGCGGCGGCGGCGGATCGAGCACAGAGCAGGGCGGAGGCGGCGGATTGAGGGGAATCGCAAGGAGCAACCTAGTGAGTAGCGAGGGGAACGAGCGAGCAGGGGCCATCACGCACGCATGGGTCCTGGGCCTCCTGGCCAAGACGCACTCACGCACGGGTCCTGACCTGCTCCAGTTTCTTTTTCTTTTTCTTTTTCTTATCCTCCCGTATACTACATGTATACTAAGCGTAGACTACTACATATAGTAAAAAAAATCGCTCGAGCTGAGGGGGGGCGGCCGCCCCACCTCGCCCCCCTGGTGGCGCCGCCCCTGGGCGTACTATGACCGCGACCTAGACGCGTGGGTCGGGATCCGAAGGTCCGATGACACAGATGGTGGCAACTGGGTCTCTGCTCCTGTGACGTTCCAGTGGCCCTTGCCGATGGCACCACACCGCCACCAGCTTGGAAGATGTGCAAGGAGGAGCTTACATTCTTCGAACCTCCAAAGACAAGCATACATATTAGTAGGCGCACCCTGGTCCACACTGGGCGTGGAAGGTTCTGCCTCGTTCAGCTCACACCGGCTCCTCCCAGCTTGGATACTCATTGCATCTGCTTCCACGATGGCATCCAGCACTTGCTCCGTGTGACCATGTTCCGTGCGAAGCATGGTAAGAACGGCGAACTTGTTGTCACTGCGTGCCGAACTGGCCGCTCCTACCTTGTGCCCAATTATTCCAACCAACAAAAAAAATAGCGCGCTATTTCGCGGTTAATAGCGCGATATAGCTTATTTGGAGAGGCTACGCTATATTTAGCCTAAAGTTGACGCTACAGCGCTAACAAAGTTATATACGCGCTAAACTGTGCTAAAAGGGATTAGCGTATAGCGACACTACAAAAGTTCTGGAAATAAACGGGAGCCCATCGGGCCCCAAGCCAAAAGTCCAACAGGCAAACACCCCTCGCTGGTCACTCCTCACTCCACATCTAACCTAATCCACCTCGATTATTCCCTGTGAGCGACGGCGGCGGCGACCAGTCGAGTTGCAGCGGCGGCGTCCAGCTCGAGTTGCTCCACCGCTGGCTGCCAGCATGTCCGCCACGCCGTCGGCAAGTCATCCACCTGGTACGAGTATTCCGCCGCTGGCCGAGCAGAGTACATACAGTACAAGCAAAGCTTAGCTCTTTGAGTACTACACTACTACTGTGTAACTAATCGATTTAGCTAGCTACTCACGTCGTTGAGTACTACTGTACTAGTAGTAGCTAATCGATTTAGCTAGCTAGTTTAAGACTGATAGATCTGGTTGTCCGGTTGGATTTGGAATTGCTTCAGGGCACATTGTGTACTTGTAAATTTGTTTCAGTTGTCTTTGTTATTTGTAATTGGTTCAGTTGTACTTGTAACTTAATTTGTAAACCTGTAATTGGTTAGGGACTAGCCATGATGCTGGTTTATTGTATTCACTTTTAGCCTTTTAGGCAATATTAAGTGCTGAAATCCTCAATATTTGGTCTATATCTCGCATTTTTTTCAGCACGCTATTTTTAAATATAGCTTCGTTATAACTCGCTATAACTTCTATAGCGTCTGGAGGAGGGCCACGCTATTTTTGATAGCACGCTATTTTTTTCCTTGATTCCAACGGGCCGTATCCATTTTTGTAATGGACCAAGCCGACGAACCGCCTACTGCATTTTGGATGTGATTTTTTAGATAAAGGCACCTGATTTCGAGTTTGAAATTTAAATTTGCAATTTGTAAGTTAGTGAAAGTCCTTACTTGACAAGCATTCTTGGAGAGCGGATTTTTTGGAACCTCAATACAAATGAACCCAATTGTTTTTTTTTTAGGGAAAGCCATCCCACATGAACCCAATTGTTAAAGCATAGCGAAAATCGTGTTTTTAAAGGTTTTGAATAATTCTATTCATCCAAGTAAAGCTTTGATAGAAACTTACCCATGTAAATTTGCGCATAAAAATATTATAGCGTACATCATTTTTTTTGAATTAAAAGGGTTTTCCCTGATTTCATTAAAAGAAACCACGGGCTACATGATCCACCACAACGCCGCAACCACCAGAGTAATAGAGTACTCGAGTACAACCACACAACAGGATACAGCCCAGGGTCACATCCAGGGCGAACTAAAAAAGGAAAACAAGAAAACTAAACTCCTTCTAGTCTTAGTCTCCAGGAAGCCCAGCTCTTCGCGCTCCTGAAGGCTTCATCCGCGACTCGCACCAGCAGCTTTGCGCCCACCTGTAGTTCCAACTTTACATCCTCCGATCCCTGCAAATTTGCCCACCAGTCAATCCAGTAACAAATCATGTGGATTACTTCAATAGGTTCGTTAGGCCATTTATTCTCAAAACAAGCAAGATTTCTGGTTTTCCAAATCCTCCAAAAGATTGCAGCAATCCCAACCGATGCTTTCCTCCTCTCTTTATTGTCAAATTTATCTAACCAGGTAGTTAGACATTGTCGAGTATTTGCAAATTGGCAGTTCAGGCCAGTTGCAACACTGACAATGTTCCAAATATATCGGGCTAGGGGACAATGCAAAAACAGGTGATCAATGCTCTCATCCTGTCCACAAAATAGACAGTGTTTCGCACATTCTCCACCTCTTTTCAGCAAGACATCCCGGGTAAGAATGATTTCCTAATAATCAGCCATAGAAAGGTTTTGATTCGCAAAGGAATTTTAATCTTCCACCAAAATCTCGACGGGACTTTCTCTCTTGTTTGCATCGCAGTATAGAAAGATTTAACCGAGAATTGTTTAGAGGCTGAGAGGAGCCAGACCAATTTGTCTTCTCCTTCCCCTAACACTATATTTTCACAAAGTTTTTGAAGGTTTCTCCATTCTTCCAGTTTAACTCCCGTGAGAGTTCTTCTAAAAGAGAGCGAGACCAAACCTGTGTTAAAAACTTTTCTTCTAAAAGAGAGCGAGACCAAACCTGTGTTAAAAACTTTCGAGACCGTGATGTTTGTATTGTTGTAAACCGCATAGAGGCGCGGGAATTTTTTGGTTAAACATTCATCCGAAAGCCATAAATCCTCCCAGAATCTCGTCCCCAATCCGTTCCCAACCTCAAACCTACAACAAGATAAGAAAAGTGGTTTTATTTCCATTAAACCTTGCCAGAAATGAGAGTCCCCAACTTTGCAGACGCATTGTCCCAAAGTAGAGTTTCTCAAATACTTAGCTCGGATAATGGATTGCCACATTCCTTTTTCATTAACAAGCTTCCAAAGCCACTTTGCAAGAAGTGCAATATTCATCATTTCTAAGTCAATCACCCCCAATCCTCCCTGGTCTTTTGGAAGACAAACAGTCTTCCAATTCACTAGGTGATATTTCTTTTTTTTCTTTCCATTTTGTCACTCCAAAGAAACCCAGATCTTAACTTATCAAAATATTTCCTTTTATCTACCGGCACTCTGTAAAAGGAGAACATAAAAAGTAAACTGCTGGAGAGAGATGTATTAATTAGGAGAACTCTACCGCCAATGGAGAGGTTCCTCCCGTTCCAACATCCCAACTTTTTGAGTAATTTCTCTCCAACGAAACCCCAATCACTATTCTTTAACCTAGTCTCATCTACAGGAACTCCAAGATATTTCATCGGGAGTTCCCCTGATTTACAGGTTAAGATATACTCAAAGATTTTTTCATCTCTTTGTTCCAAGCCAAGACAATAAACTTCACTTTTGTGGAAGTTTATTTTTAATCCCGACATTTGCTCAAAAAGACAAAGTATGAATTTCAAATTCCTAGCTTGTTCAAAGTTATTTTGAAGAAGGAGGATCATATCATCTGCATATTGCAGGATTGACACTCCTTTTTCAATTAGATCATCCGAGAGTCCCTTTAACAAGCCAGCATCTACCGCTCTTTCAATCATTATAGATAGCACATCGGCTGCTAGGTCAAAAAGCAGTGGAGATAACGGGTCCCCTGCCTTAAGCATTGGTACGTATTAAAATAAGCACCGACCTCACCGTTGACTTTAATCCCCACTTTACCACCGGAAACGATTTTTAGAACCAGATCGTTGAATTTATGCGGAAAGCCTTTCATCTCAAGAACTTGAAGCAAGAAGGGCCATTTGATTTTATCGAATGCTTTCTCGAAATCTATTTTAAAAAGGATCCCCGGCTTCTTCTTAACATGTATATCATTTAGAACTTCATGTAAAACTACCACTCCCTCCATAATCAACCTGTTTTTAATAAAAGTTGTCTGTGTGATTTTTATCACCTTAGGAATCACGGGGGTCAAACGGTTAACCAACATTTTAGTGATGATTTTAAAGACAACATTCAAAAGACAAATCGGTCTGTACTTTTGAATTTTGTTTGCATCATCACCTTTTGGGACTAGCGTAACTACCCGTAATTTAAACGATCAATGTTAATCTTGTTATCAAAAAAAACATTCACTAGGGAAAAAAGATCTCTGTGAATAATGTTCCAGAATTTCTGATAAAATTTAGCATTAAATCCATCTGGACCAGCTGCTTTATTCAGTTCCATTCCGAACACCGCACTCTTAAGCTCCTCTAGACTGAACCTTTTAATCAGTTCTTCACAATCACTACCTTCTATCTTATGGACTCCTGTCGTGTTCAGGGTAATCTGACAACTATCAGATCTTCCAAACAGTTTTTTATAAAAGCCAGTAATGTATTTTTTCAAATTTTCTTGACCGTCTATCACTCCTTCCTCTTGGTGCAGACTAACTATCCTGTTTTTCCTCATTCTACCATTAGCTTTCGAGTGATAATATTTAGTGTTATTATCACCTTCCAGCAATTCTTTCTCTCTAGACCTCTGTAACCATTTAATCTCTTCCTCTTTAAGGATTTTGTTTAGCTGAAACTTACAGTGTTGCAAATTATTCCAGTCATCAGCAGACAAGCCCGAAGTTTCGCCTAATTTGTCAAGTCTATCCATTTCCAAAGCTATCCCTTTCTTTTGTTTTTTAAGAGCACTTTCATAATTACTGTTCCAACCTCTTAGAATTTTCCTCATCCCTGGAATCTATTATGCCAACGGTCCAGACTGGATTTACCTTTATACGGTTTATTCCAGATTTTTTTTTACTAATTCCTCCAGGTCTGGCATAAGAAACCAGCAATTTTCAAATTTAAATTGCTTTTGGAATCTCTCAACCGCACCTCTTTGAATCAATAACGGCGTATGATCCGATAAATCTCTCCGAAGAGCCGTCACAGTTACTAGGGGAAAAACTTCTTCCCAGGAGGGTGAGATGAGTACCCTATCTAGTACAACATATGTCGGGTCTTCTTGGTTATTTGACCAAGTGTACTTCCTGCCGCTTAGTTGTAATTCTATGAGTTCTCCTTGCGAAATAATCGAGTTAGAGAGAAGACTCCATTTGTTCATCCCTCCAGGCTTATTTCTATCACTCTCTCTCCTGATCAGGTTGAAATCTCCGGCAACAAGAATAGGAACTTTTGTATTTTTAAAGATATGCACTAACTCAACTAGGAATTTCGCTTTCCCAGCAGGTTGTGCATCTCCATAAACAATTACAAGGTTCCAGGTAACATTTTCCAATTTGCTATGAACTAACATTCTTATGAAATATTCACCCATCTCCTTTTCCAAAACATCTAGAGTATCCGAATTTGTCCCCACTAGAATACCACCTGACTTACCTTTTGCCGGAACCCAGGCCCAATTAAATTTATAGTCTCCCCCAATCGACAACATAGTTGTCTTGGAGAAGTCTTGTTTAATTGTTTCCTGAATGCCAATAAAGTCAAGTTTCTGAGTTTCTGTGGTTTCTTTGATGAAGTATCTCTTTCCCTGGTTCCAAACTAGGCCACTCAACATTTCTTTTTTTTCCCGCCCCTCCTTATCACCGTACGCACCAGAGATTTAACAGAATAAACCTCTACCGAGTGTTTATTTGTTTCACTCCTATCAATAAAACTTTTTTGCATATGTAAAAGATTAATATTCTCCAACTCCGCTTCTACATCCTCATTATTAGCTGACATGAGTTACTTTAGTATATCATCTACCTTACTAGGGGGTAGATGTGTACTATCAGGTTCAGCAGCCCAATTTTTCGAATTAGAACTTTCACCAAAAATCGCCACTCTCTCTCTCTTGCGCTCTGATTTATTCTAAGTTATGTTCGACAAGTTCAAGTGAGGTACCTAAGTCAATTCCAATTAACCTAGCAATATTTAATATAGTACTATCTTCTGAATTTAGCACAGTGGGAATTCCAAGGGTACCTTCTTCCTTGTCGAAAGCCTTAGCTTTGATGTTTTTAGCCTTGTCCATTATAGTTGCATCATCAGAATTTTTAAGAGCCAATTGATACGTCCATTTTGCATCACTATTTTATAGCATAATTTACTGTTATTCAATGATATATTTCATATTAGGAGGAGTTACTTATGTTATTTTGTCTTATTTTGCATGTTTGATGATCATTGGATAATTAACTGCCGGAGTCAGATTTCAGCTGGAAAAAGCATCGTCAATGCACTATATTTCTGGAGCACTAAAAATATTTCCGAGAAGACAAATGTTCCTATTTTATCAGAAGATGGACTAAGCCAAAAGGGGAGGCTGAGATGGGCCAGGAGGGGCCCACACCACCCCTGGGCGTGGGGCCCACCTTGGCCGCGCCCTAGCCAGGTGTGGTGCCCCTGGCCCACCTCAGGCGCTCCCCCTTCGCGTACTTCATCGCCCAGAAACCCTAAGACACAGAGAGTCCGTGAGAAAATATTCCGCCGCCTCCACGAGGCGGAAACAACAGAGAGAGAAAAAGCTCTCCGGCAGGGAGAAATCTGCCGGGGAAATTCCCTCCCGGAGGGGGGAGATCATCGCCATCCTCATCGTCATCGTGCTGGACTTCATCGGGATCATCATCATCATCTCCACCGCCATCACCACCATCACCGCTGCACCATCTCGTTCCGCTGTAACATCTAGGCTATACTTTGTTTAGTTCATAGGGGAAACTCTCCCGGTGTTAATTACTCCTTGTGGTTGATGCTATTGAGTTTTATCGGTGAATTAAAGTATATGTTCAGATTGTTATCCATCATTACATCACCTCTGATCATGATCCATATGATGTCTTGTGAGTAGTTTGTTTAGTTCTTGAGGACATGGGAGAAGTCACGCTGTTAGTAGTGGAATTATGTTGAGTAATATTTAATGGTTTGATATTTAAGTTGTGGTGCTATTCTTCTAGTGGTGTCGTGTGAACGTCGACTACATGACACTTCACCTTTATGGGCCTAGAGGAATGCATTGTGTATTTGGTTGCTAATTGTGGGGTTGCCGGAGTGACAGAAACCTAAACCCCCGTTAGTATACCGGTGCACAAGGGAGCGTAGGATCTCAGAGTTTAAGGCTGTGGTTAGATTTATCTTAATTACTTTCTTGTAACTGCGGATGCTTGCAAGAGGTATAATCACAAGTATGTATTAGTCCAAGTAAGGGCGGTGCATTAGCATAGGTTCACCCACACAACACTTATCAAAACAATGAAGATTAATCAACTATGTGAAGCGAAAGCACTTGACTAGAATCCCGTGTGTCCTCAAGAACATTTTGTCATCATAAGTAAACCAACCGGCTTGTCCTTTGCTCTAAAAAGGATTGGGCCACTCGCTGCAATTATTATTACTGTCTTTTACTTACTCGCATTTTATTTACCTGCTATATCAAAAACCCCTAAAAACTTGTCTGCTAGCATTTACAGTGAAACCTTTACCGAAACTCCTTGTCAGCACCTTCTGCTCCTCGTTGGGTTCGACACTCTTATTTATCGAAAGTACTACGATACACCCCCTATACTTGTGGGTCATCAAGACTATTTTCTGGCGCCGTTGCCGGGGAGTGAAGCGCTATTGGTGAGTGGAATTGGTAAGGGAAACTTTTACTGTAGGTGCTATTTTTATTTCTGCTTGCTACTTTATTTTATCATGGAGAGATCTCCATTTGAATCCCTGTTTGGAAATACTACTACCACTGCTACGGTAGTAGAAGAGGAACCACCTGATCAAGTAATTCCATTTAAAATACCTATGAAAATTGTTGAACGAGTTACGAATAACCGCTATGCAGGAGATGGAACTGTCCCTCCTGGGGATCATTTGCTATTTATTCATGAATTATGCGAGTTGTTCAAGTGTGCAGGTATTTCAATGGAAGAGGTCAAGAAGAAATTGTTTTCTATATCGTTGACTGGTAAAGCTGCAAAATGGTATAGGATGCTGAAGAATGGGCGTTCTATTGGCTGGGAGGAGATTGTGCCTCTCTTTTATTCTAAATTTTATCCTCCTAGTGAAATTCATCAAGATCGGAATCATATATATAATTTTTGGCCTCATGATGGAGAAAGTATTGCCCAAGCGTGGGGGAGATTGAAATCATTAATGCTCAAATGCCCCATTCATGAGCTTCCTGGTAATGTCGTTATTGATAACTTCTATGCAAGGCTTTCTCTTCAAGATAAAACTCTATTGGATACCTCTTGTGCTGGATCATTTACGCGTAATAAAGAGGAAGTTAAATGGGACCTTCTTGATCGGATTGAGGAAAATACTGAAGGATGGAAGAACGACAAAGGTAGAGAATCAGGTTAAAGTATGATTACGAATGCATTAAAACTTTTATGAATACTGATAATTTTCGTAATCTCTATGATATGTATGGTCTTGATTCTCAAGTTATTGCAAACTGTTACAAGGCTTTTGCCTCTTATCTTGATGTTCCTAAAGAAAGTTGCAATAAGTATCACTTGCCTTACAAAGATAATACTAATTCTGCCAATATTAAAAACATTGAAGTTCATACAGTTGATCGTATCTTGCCAGAACCTTATATTGAGAAACCACCTTTTCCTGTTAAAATTAGGGAACATTCTATCATAGCTAGTGTGGTTAATAAAAGTGCAAAGAAAGCTTTAGAACCTGCTGAACAAATAGCGGTTGAACCCACAATAGCAATAGTAAAGGATTTGGTAACTGAAAATGTAGAAGGAGGACATATTATCTTTTGTGAAGATGCCTCTAATATTGTTTCACATCCCAGTAGAGCTAGGAAAACAAGTGTTCCTGTGCTTTCAGTCAAAATAGGAGAACATTGCTATTATGGTTTATGTGATATTGGTGCAAGTTCTAGTGCTATTCCTTTTGATCTTTATAAAGAAATTATGCATGAAATTGGTCCTTGCGAACTTGAGGAGATTGATGTGGTTATTCAGCTTGCTAATAGAGAAACTATCTCTCCAATTGGTATTGTGAGAGATGTTGAAGTTTTATGTGGTAAGACTAAATACCCTGCTGATTTTCTAGTACTTGGTTCTGTTGCTAGTAAAGCTTGTCCCATTATTTTTGGTAGGCCTTTCTTGAATACATGTGGTGCTATTATAGATTGTAAGAAAGAGAAAATTTACACTAAATTTAATGGAGAATCTTATGAGTTTAATTTCTCTAAGTTTGGTAAACAACTTTATGAAACTGATTTGCCTAATGAGGACTCGAAAATCGAACAACTTGCTGCTATTGCTGTTGCTCCTAACAATGCCTTGCAGCAATTCATGGAGGAACACGAAAGTGAAGTATTTATGGAGGAGAGGAATGAGATTGACAATGCCTTTCTTCGTCAACCACCAATACTTAAGCATAATTTGCCTGTGGAAGATTTGGGTACCTCAGCGCCTCCTAAGGAAGATCCTGTCTTCGATTTAAAACCTTTACCTGATAATCTTAAGTATGTTTATCT
Organism: Poa pratensis; assembly: GCA_947311845.1. Taxonomy (NCBI): domain Eukaryota; kingdom Viridiplantae; phylum Streptophyta; class Magnoliopsida; order Poales; family Poaceae; genus Poa; species Poa pratensis. The sequence continues at coordinate 2,380,378 of CAMZMU010000049.1, read as the reverse complement.
TGATGAAAGGAAAGTATATCCTGTTATTATTAGTTCTAAACTTTCAGGTAATGAAGAAGCAAGGCTATTAGAAGTACTAAAGAAACATCGAGGAGCTATGGGATACACTTTGGATGATTTAAAGGGGATTTCTCCTACTATATGTCAACATGCCATCAACATTGAACCCGATGCAAAACCTGTTGTTGAGCATCAGCGTCGCTTGATCCCTAAAATGAAAGAAGTGGTAAGAAATGAGGTATTAAAACTTCTTGATGCTGGTATAATTTATCCTATTGCTGATAGTAGATGGGTAAGTCCTGTGCATTGTGTCCCTAAGAAAGGAGGAGTTACTGTTGTACCAAATGAAAATGATGAACTTATTCCTCAAAGAGTAGTAGTTGGGTATAGGATGTGCATTGATTTTAGAAAGGTCAACAAAGTAACTAAGAAAGATCAGTATCCTTTGCCTTTTATTGATCAAATGTTAGAAAGGTTGTCTAAGAAAACTCATTTTTGTTTCCTTGATGGTTATTCTGGATTTTCACAAATTGCTGTTAAAGCACAAGATCAAGAGAAAACTACTTTTACTTGTCCTTATGGAACTTATGCTTATCACTAGTACAGAACGACACATCGGAAACGGGCCAAAAACCCCTTCGGCAACGGAGAAAGGGTCCGAGTCCCCGCCTCTGTCACTGATGTGAAGCCTCACAATGGCAACGGAGATTTTTACTGTTTGCAATAAGTTTAGCAACGGGCATAATATATAACCGTTGCCTTTAGTCTTTACATCAGATACGGAGATTAGTTTTTGACCGTTTGTAATGAGGGCTAAAGGAAACAAAAAAACCCGGTGACGCCTGCTGCACCGTCGACGGAGCCCTATGGTTCCTGCTTGACGGCCGCCGGTTCTTCACCTTCCTCTTCGCCCAGCTTCATTGCGTGGTCTTCTTCTACCTATTTAGTACTGCACAAAAGTCTTGCTCCTGGAGGCGCCGGCTTCAGTGGACCGTGTGGACGGAGCCCCGCTCCTACGTCTTCACGGCCGCCGCATAGTCTCCAGGTTTCCTCCTCGCCCTAAAGGAGATGAAAAAAATCAAAATGTAAGCTCCTTCATCTCTATACACAAGACAGATGCTTCTTCATCGGCATTATAGAAAATATAGAACTAATTACAACTAGAACATAGCCTAAACAATGCATCATATATAGGTAGATTGGACACACAAATTCCAGGGATGGAGCAAGCGAGTCAAGTAGGATGCACAAGACCGATGTGTATTTGTGCATATCACAAGGATCACTAGCGCCACCCCCGGATCACACGGTGTCACCTAATTTTAATCATCGGCATAACAGAAACAAAGCTAAAATCAGAGCAAATGCCTACTAAAAACAGAGCAAATCTATGGATAAACAATTAGCTACTTACAACTAGAAAACAGCAAAAATCTATGTGTAAACAATGCCTACTAAAAAGAGCAAATCTATGGATAAATAATTAGCTACTTACAACTAGAAAACAGCAAAAATCTATGTGGAAACAATGCCTACTAAAAACAGATCAAATCTATGGACAAACAGTTAGCTACTTATAACTAGAAAACAGCAAAAATCTATGTGTAAACAATGCCTACTAAAAACAGAGCAAATCTATGGATAAACAATTAGCTACTTACAACTAGAAAACAGCAAAAATCTATGTGTAAACAATGCCTACTAAAAACAGAGCAAATCTATGGATAAACAATTAGCTACTTACAACTAGAAAACAGCAAAAATCTATGTGTAAACAATGCCTACTAAAAAGAGCAAATCTATGGATAAACAATTAGCTACTTACAACTAGAAAACAGCAAAAATCTATGTGTAAACAATGCCTACTACAAAGAGCAAATCTATGGATAAACAATTAGCTACTTACAACTAGAAAACAGCAAAAATCTATGTGGAAACAATGACTACTAAAAACAGAGCAAATCTATGGACAAACAATTAGCTACTTACAACTAGAAAACAACAAAAATCTATGTGTAAACAATGCCTACTAAAAACAGAGCAAATCTATGGATAAACAATTAGCTACTTACAACTAGAAAACAGCAAAAATCTATGTGTAAACAATGCCTACTAAAAACAGATCAAATCTATGGATAAACAATTAGCTACTTACAACTAGAAAACAGCAAAAATCTATGTGTAAACAATGCCTACTAAAAAGAGCAAATCTATGGATAAACAATTAGCTACTTACAGCTAGAAAACAGCAAAAATCTATGTATAAACAATGCCTACTAAAAAGGGCAAATCTATGGATAAACAATTAGCTACTTACAACCAGAAAACAGCAAAAATCTATGTGTAAACAATGCCTACTAAAAAGAGCAAATGTATGGATAAACAATTAGCTACTTACAACTAGAAAACAGCAAAAATCTATGTGGAAACAATGCCTACTAAAAACAGAGCAAATCTATGGATAAACAATTAGCTACTTACAACTAGAAAATAGCTATCCTACTGAACTGGGGTCTTACATTAGGCGAGGCGGGCTCGCTTAGCGTCGCCGCCGGCGACGGAGCTAGCGCCGGCCTCCCCTGGCGGCGCCTTGCCCTCGCCGTGGACCAAAGAGAGGGCTATGGCGGCCCGGAGGTCAGACTGGTAGACCGCCTCCTCGGCGCGTTCGACCTGGGTCAAGGCCTCGGAGAGGAGGACCGCCGCCTCCAGATCGGCCTCGCCCTGACGACGCTTGGCGTCATCGCGCTCGAAATCGGCGCGGGAGAGTTGGCAAGCGATCTCCAGATCACGATCCTCCTCCTTTTCCTCTTCCTCTTCCTCCTCGTCGGAGGACGAGGACGAGGAGGAGGAGGAAGACGGATGGCGGCCGGGGTACATCGCCTGGCGGATCTCGCGGTAGCTGCAATGGTGGCCAAATGAGCGGGTGCGGCCGGAGCCTTCGCCGTGCGGACGAGCGCCAAGGGCGCGGGACCGGCCCGAGGGGGCCGGATCGGCGGCGGCCTGTTCCGCAAGCTCGTCCCGCAACACCAGCTGACGCTGCTGCTGCCTGAAGGCCCGGAGGTTGGGGCGGCCACGGCCGCGGCCGCGGCCACGGCCGCGATGGCCGGATCTACCAGCGCCGATGGTGGAAGCCATGCGAGAGAGTGGAGAGAGAGGAGACTGTGCGGCGGCTAGGGTTGGAAGTGAGACAGTGAGAGTGAGAGTGAAGGGCATATTAGGTTCTTATAGGCCGGCTGTCGGGCTGCTTGTAATGGCAACGGAGATTACGAAACTGTCCGTGTGCGATGAGCCCACATCGGTAACGGAGGTAAACTAACCTCCGTTGCCAACATATATTTCACTATTCACCCGTTGCCTTTGTTGTGGGCCTGCTTTACGGCCCAGTGCAGGCACGCGGGGGATGTCGCGATTTACCGTTGCCTAACTCCTGCCGTTGCCATAGAGGGGTATCCGATGTGTCGTTCTGTACTAGTGTATAGACGTATGCCTTTTGGTTTGTGTAATGCTCCTGCTACGTTCCAAAGATGCATGTATGCTATTTTTCATGGTTTTTGTGAAGAAATTGTGGAAGTATTCATGGACGATTTTTCCGTCTACGGAACTTCCTTTGATAATTGCTTGCACAATCTTGATAAAGTTTTGCAGAGATGTGAGGAGACTAATCTTGTTCTTAATTGGGAGAAATGTCATTTCATGGTTAATGAAGGAATTGTCCTAGGGCACAAAATTTCTGAAAGAGGTATTGAAGTGGACAGAGCTAAAGTTGAAGCAATCGAGAAAATGCCCTGTCCAAGGGATGTGAAAGGTATCCGTAGTATTCTTGGTCATGCCGGTTTTTATAGGAGGTTTATTAAAGATTTCTCTAAAATTTCAAAACCCCTCACTAATCTTCTTCAAAAAGATGTACCTTTTGTTTTTGATGATGATTGCAAGGAAGCTTTTGAAACTCTAAAAAAGGCTTTAATCACAGCTCCTGTTGTTCAACCTCCTGATTGGACTTTACCTTTTGAAATAATGTGTGATGCTAGTGATTTTGCTGTAGGAGCTGTTCTTGGACAGCGGGTAGACAAGAAGTTAAATGTTATTCATTATGCTAGTAAAACACTTGATGCCGCTCAAAAGAATTATGCTACTACTGAAAAGGAATTTTTAGCAGTTGTTTTTGCTTGTGATAAATTTAGACCTTATATTGTTGATTCAAAAGTTACTATTCACACTGATCATGCTGCTATTAGATACCTTATGGAAAAGAAAGATGCTAAGCCTAGGCTCATAAGATGGGTACTTCTACTGCAAGAATTTGATTTACATATGTAGATAGGAAAGGTGCTGAAAATCCTGTTGCTGATAATTTGTCTAGATTAGAAAACATTTCAGATGATCCTATACCTGTTAATGATAGTTTTCCAAATGAACAATTGGCTGCGATAAAGGTAAGCTCACGCGAAAGTCCTTGGTATGCTGATTATGCTAATTTTTGTTGCCAAGTATTTGCCTCCGACCTTTACAGCTCAGCAAAGAAGAAAGTTCTTTTATGATTTGAGGCATTATTTTTGGGATGACCCACATTTGTATAAAGAAGGAGTAGATGGCATTATGCGAAGATGTGTTCCTGAGTATGAACAGAAAGAAATATTGAGCAAATGCCATGGAAGTGCTTATGGAGGACATCACGCTGGAGATAGAACTGCGCAAAAGGTTCTACAATCAGGTTTTTATTGGCCTACCCTTTTTAGAGATGCTAGAAAATTTGTTTTATCATGTGATGAATGTCAAAGAGTAGGTAACATTAGTAGACGTAATGAAATGCCTATGAATTATTCTCTTGTTATTGAACCTTTTGACTGTTGGGGATTTGACTTTATGGGTCCTTTTCCTCCTCAAATGGTTATACTCATATACTTGTTGCTGTTGATTATGTTACTAAATGGGTAGAAGCTATACCAACTTCTAGTGCTGATGGTGAGACATCATTAAAAATGCTTAAAGATATTATCTTCCCTAGGTTTGGTGTGCCTAGATATCTCATGACTGATGGTGGTTCTCATTTTATTCATGGTGCTTTTAGAAAAACTCTAGCTAAGTATGATGTTAATCATAGAATTGCTTCACCATATCATCCCAAACAAGTGGTCAAGTAGAATTATCAAATAGAGAGATTAAGTCTATTTTGCAAAAGACTGTTAATAAATCTAGAAAAAATTGGTCTAAAAAGCTTAACGATGCTTTGTGGGCTTATAGAACTGCTTATAAAAATCCTATGGGAATGTCTCCTTACAAAATGGTTTATGGAAAAGCTTGTCATTTGCCTCTAGAATTAGAACATAAAGCCTATTGGGCGGTGAAAGAACTTAATAGAGACTTTAAACTTGCCGGTAAAAAGAGATTGCTTAATTTGAATTCTTTAGATGAATGGAGAAATGCAGCTTATGAAAATGCTAGGCTCTTTAAAGAGAAAGTTAAGCAATGGCATGATAGAAGAATTCTTAAGAGAGAATTTAACGTAGGTGAAAAAGTTTTATTGTATAGGTCTCGTCTCAGATTTTTTGCAGGAAAATTACTTTCAAAATGGGAAGGACCTTATATCATCGAGGAGGTCTATCGCTCAGGTGCGATTAAAATCAATTCACTAGATGGGGACAGACCACAAGTGGTTAATGGTCAAAGACTCAAGCATTACATTTCTGGAGATTCTTATAATGAAGATGTTGATTTATCAAAGTGGTAACTCCAGAGGATTTTATAAAAAGTCAAATTCAGACAACTGCAAAGCTGATTTGGAATAGGTAACAGTTTCGGTAAGAAAAAGTTCGCGATTTACTTTCAACTAAATATTTGTTGTTTTTACATAATATGGAAAATTATGAGTCGGAAAAGGGTAGGAAACGGTGCCCGAGGGCACCACACCACCCCTGGGCGGGGCCCCACCCTGGCCGCGCCGTGGGGCGTGTGGGCTCCTCGGAGCCCGTCTCCGACCCCGTTTCGTCCTGTACCTTCCTTTTGTGTAAAACTTTTTGCTATATAATCACCCGGATCTCCCGAGGTCCGTATATCGTGTTTTCGTCGAGTTTTGTTTTCGAGCTGTTTCTGCCAGGTTTAGCTCCAGATTAGAAGATGTCTTCATCCGGGGTCCGAAGGATACCTTCTTCAAGAACGTCGTCAACCCATACATCAATGAGCTAAAGCAGCACCCTCAAGAGATGCGGCTTGTGGATGGAGTCCTTGTTCGAGAAGATGTCAAGGGACCCAAGGTTGAAGGGGACATGAAGGCTAGGCTAGAAGAAGTAGAGCATGAAGTTTTCCGGTACCAGAAGATGATAGAGCGCGGAGTGGAGATCAACCACAAGATCATTGTGAGCTTATTGATGAACACAAGAAGGAGACTGATAAGCTGTGGGATAACATCTTCGCACTTAGTAAAACTACATCCAAGTTACAAGGGCAAATTTACGATCTTCAAAACCAAAACTGTGAGTATGAAGCTAGGTTCAAACGCATAAGCTCAGCTGCTAGTTTCAGGTTCTTGGAAACCAAATCCTCTTTCGTTGATGGGGAGCCTCTGCCTTGGAAATTTGATGACGAGGAGTCTTCTTCACCACCAAGAGATCAAGCCTAAATCGTCAAGGGGTAATGGCACTCCCTTGGCTTGTTCCAAGCTTGGGGGAGTGCCCAGTATCATCTTTATCCTTTCGTTTTTATAATTTCGTGGTCATATCATGAGTAGAGAAGTTATCTTATAAGATGGTTTGCGATGTGGAGTGTCAATCCTTTAGTTATCCATGTATCCGTTGGTTTGAGTGTGTCTTTGTTCAGAATATTAATGAGAAGTTCCACCTTTACTTTCGGTACATTTTATTTTAGCCTGCAATCTTCTTTATGTGCTGATCTTGCCATTGTATTGACGCCACTTTTGGGTACATCAAGTAAATTATATTAGTTGTGGCAAACTTAGTATTGGTCATTAGCAACAATACCATGAAAACTTAAGTAGAAGGAGGGAATTACATGCAAAAATATTATCCCTTTATCTTTCTTTCTTGCTAGCCAATAAGATTAGTATTCTTTGAGTTAAAACATTTGTGCTTACAGGGAAGATAGCATGGTTGCTTCTATTACATATATATTGTGTGTATCCCCCAACTTTTATGCTTGCACATGACCTTGCTAGCCTTAACCACCGTACTGAGAGGGAATGCTTCTCGTGCATCCAAATCCTTGAACCAAACCCATGCCATTTGTGTCCACCATAACTACCTATATGTGGTATTTCTTTGCCACTCCAAGTAAATTTTTCATGTGCTACCTTTAAATTATTCAAAATGTTATTATTCCCTTTTGTGTCAATGTTTACTAGCTCATGAGGAAGTAGTGTGGTTATCCTTTATTCTACTTGTCAAACAGACTTTACACCTGGACTAGTGGCATATACATCCGCTTATCCAATAACTTGCAAAAAGAGCTGGCAACGGGATGCCCAGTCCCAATTAATTACAACTTTAACCGCTTAATTCTCTTCACACTTTTGCCCTGATTATCAGTAAGCATTGACAAACAGTGAAATATCTGCGTGTGTAAACCAAAGAGAAAGAGGGATGATCTGCCTTGCTGGTAGAAATAACGTCCTTCATGGGAGCCGCTCTTAAAAGTCTGTTTGACAGGGAGAATACTGTTTTCACCCGCTACCATTCGTTGACAATTAACAAACACCTCTCAAAACTTAATTTTTGCTCTCTATATGATTTCAAAAACTTAAAAGCTCTAGCACATGACTTAATCCCTGCTTCCCTCTGCGAAGGGCCTTTCTTTTACTTTTCATGTTGAGTCAGTACACCTATTTCCTTCTTCCTTGAGCAAGCATTTGAGTTGTTGTGATTCAACCATATATATCATTAATATTGTCAATCATGTCTTTATCCTTCTTGTCTTAGCACAAAGACTTTTGCCTCTAAGAATATAGCTTTGCAAGTTATCAATGACTGTAAAGAAGGTGTGATAATTGAGTGTGGAAGTTCTGCAATATAAGCTCTAATATAAAGACTCCTTTCGAAAGATAAGTATTGATTGCTTATTGTTCTATGACCAAGAATGAAGTGTGCCATTACTAATCTATAATTTCCTTCGTGTATTTTTATTGTGGTTGTTTCACTACTCATGTTCAAGTTAGGTTATATGAAGAGTAGTTGCTGTTTAAAATGAGTTGTGTTTAGTAATTACTGATGCTTCTTGTCCGTATTCTTTATTATCGACGCTTCACTCCATAAACTTTTGTTCTAGTTTACTGAGCTCAGCTTTCGCTTGGGGACAAGCGAGGTCTAAGCTTGGGGGGGTTGATACGTCCATTTTGCATCACTATTTTATAGCATAATTTACTGTTATTCAATGATATATTTCATATTAAGAGGAGTTACTTATGTTATTTTGTCTTATTTTGCATGTTTGATGATCATTGGATAATTAACTGCCGGAGTCAGATTTCAGCTGGAAAAAGCACGTCAAGGCACTATATTTCTGGAGCACTAAAAATATTTCCGAGAAGACAGATGTTCCTATTTTATCAGAAGATGGACTAAGCCAAAAGGGGAGGCTGAGATGGGCCAGGAGGGGCCCACACCACCCCTGGGCGCGGGCCCACCTTGGCCGCGCCCTGCCAGGTGTGGTGCCCCTGGCCCACCTCAGGCGCTCCCCCTTCGCGTACTTCATCCCCCAGAAACCCTAAGACACGGGAGTCCGTGAGAAAATATTCCGCCGCCTCCACGAGGCGGAAACAACAGAGAGAGAAAAAGCTCTCCGGCAGGGAGAAATCTGCCGGGGAAATTCCCTCCCGGAGGGGGAGATCATCGCCATCCTCATCGTCATCGTGCTGGACTTCATCGGGATCATCATCATCATCTCCACCGCCATCACCACCATCACCGCTGCACCATCTCGTTCCGCTGTAACATCTAGGGCTATACTTTGTTTAGTTCATAGGGGAAACTCTCCCGGTGTTAATTACTCCTTGTGGTTGATGCTATTGAGTTTTATCGGTGAATTAAAGTATATGTTCAGATTGTTATCCATCATTATATCACCTCTGATCATGATCCATATGATGTCTTGAGTAGTTTGTTTAGTTCTTGAGGACATGGGAGAAGTCACGCTGTTAGTAGTGGAATTATGTTGAGTAATATTTAATGGTTTGATATTTAAGTTGTGGTGCTATTCTTCTAGTGGTGTCGTGTGAACGTCGACTACATGACACTTCACCTTTATGGGCCTAGAGGAATGCATTGTGTTTTGGTTGCTAATTGTGGGGTTGCCGGAGTGACAGAAACCTAAACCCCCGTTAGTATACCGGTGCACAAGGGAGCGTAGGATCTCAGAGTTTAAGGCTGTGGTTAGATTTATCTTAATTACTTTCTTGTAACTGCGGATGCTTGCAAGAGGTATAATCACAAGTATGTATTAGTCCAAGTAAGGGCGGTGCATTAGCATAGGTTCACCCACACAACACTTATCAAAACAATGAAGATTAATCAACTATGTGAAGCGAAAGCACTTGACTAGAATCCCGTGTGTCCTCAAGAACATTTTGTCATCATAAGTAAACCAACCGGCTTGTCCTTTGCTCTAAAAAGGATTGGGCCACTCGCTGCAATTATTATTACTGTCTTTTACTTACTCGCATTTTATTTACCTGCTATATCAAAAACCCCTAAAAACTTGTCTGCTAGCATTTACAGTGAAACCTTTACCGAAACTCCTTGTCAGCACCTTCTGCTCCTCGTTGGGTTCGACACTCTTATTTATCGAAAGTACTACGATACACCCCCTATACTTGTGGGTCATCACCAATCCACCACTGCATCTCGGACCCAGCTCCTCATTTGTGTTCTGCGAGTCATTCTTTTCTTTGTTTCGTGAAGCATCTCCACCACCAATGATAGCATTGACTTTATCAGGAAAGTTCTCAGACTGTGATTCATCAAACTCCTCCCCTTCATCTTCATCTGACAATTGACTCTTTCTTCCTCAGACCTTACTGAAGTGTTTTTTCTCATTTTAGTGTCTCCAGAGTTCTCAACCAAGTTATCTTCAATCACCAGTTTGTCGCCTTGTGGAAATAAAGCTTTCCCAGTTCTCATCTGATTCTGACGAACATCTTCATCGTCTTGCTCTTTCAGCGCCCTCTCTCTCTCTGTTCCAGAGCAATCCTTGTTCTAGTACTTGCAACGACATCATTTCCATTAGTGATCAACTGGCCCGATGGCGAAGGCGTAGTTTGTTTGTCACTTTTCTATCTCTTAGGGTCTCTGTCACCTAGATCTTCAGGCTGGCTATCCATCACATCTTCAAAGTCTTGCAGGAACTCTTCTTCAGGCCTGTGCCAACCTAGTTCAACTACTTCCTCTAACTGGAAATATATCCTGTAGTAGTACAGTTTTGAAGTAGCAAGCTAGGTCCATTTCGGTATTTTCAGGTGGTCAACCACACCCACCTTCAGCCTCACTTGGCATGTTTTCTTAAGCCCTTCCATGTCTGCCTCAAGATGCAAACCCAGAGTAGAACCAACTTCACAAAGTCCATGAAAGTTTTTCAAGATTTTTGGTACTCCCTTTGCCTTAACCCAGACCGTAGTCAGCTTCCCTGCTGCCAGAGATTCATCAGTCCATAACTGGATGTTCACCATGATGTTGACTTGTTTGAGTGGCACCCAGTCATAGATTGCTACTTCATCTATCTTAGCAGTAGAGGGGAAGTTAACCAGGAAGGCTCCATCAGCAACATTTTTTGCCTTCCAAACCCATCTCCACGGGTAAGTGCTTGCGAGTCCAAACTCCAGCTTCTCTGCACTCACATCTTCCATTGCACTGTCTTTTATTTTGACTAAAGCAGTTGCATTTCCTTTGGCTCCAGAACTAGTTTCCTTAGCATGCTCAGCAATGAAACAACCCAAACCTTCGCCACCAAAACCTACAAAGGTTGCCACAAGTTTCCTTTGATGCAGCCAAGCACATCTAGAGGAAATGTGGGAGACTTTATCACAGTTCACACAGAGGAAATCTTCCTTGTAGTCTTTGGTGATATGTGGCCATGGTTATAGCACTTGAAGCATTGCAATTTTGTTGTTCCTTCTTCAGTTCCTGCACCACTGACTTCTCTTTCTGAACTGCACTTGAACCTCCACCCGAGTTAGCTTTAGGAACATATTGCTGGCTCGACTGTTTGTTCTGCACTCCAGCCTGGGTTTTGCTTGATTCACCCGAAGAAGAGCGGTGCTGGGTGGTCTGAACTTGTTTGTCTCTATCCATATTCCTGTTGTTCCCGTAGTTGAAATTGTTCCGATGCTGATAGTTCTGATTTTGCCCTCTGAACTGGTAATTGGGGTTGAAATTCTGCCCTCTGTAGTTGGTGTTGTGCGAGTTACCTTGAAACTGGCGGGGAGGGAAGTTGCCTTGGAAGTTCTGCCCCTGACCACGGCCAGCGCCGCCACCAAAATCTTGGATGTTCTGCCCCTGACCACGGCCAGCGCCGCCACCATAGTCTCCCTGGAAACCCTGACCCCGACCGCCACCGCCTCCGTAACCACCACCCTGCATCTCTACCCGCGTCGCTACCTCTCCTATCAAAACTTGGTCAATTTCTGGGTCCTTGCTAGAAATCTCGGTAGGGCACCAGAGATGGGAGAGGAGTGGAGAGAGAAACTGATGTCGATTTGGGAATTCCTTGCAGAGATGCAGGGAAACCCTAGCCTGATCAGCCTCTCGGAACTCATCTACTCGGGCCTCCACACTGCGATTTCTCGCCGTCCCACATCGGCCCAAGGTTCGAATGGAAATTCGCAAGCGCCCAAATCCAATCATGACGTCATCCCCTGGATTTCCCCAACGTCTCGCCGGCGATCGGGAAGACAGGTTCCCCGGCAGCGAGTGATGGCGTGAATCACACGCTCGTTGGGAGACCCCAAGAGGAAGGTATGATGCAGTTCAGCAGCAAGTTTTCCCTCAGAAAGAAACCAAGGTTATCGAACCAGTAGGAGCAGCAACTCTTCAGAAGGTTGTTGGTGGCCACACGGCGCAACACGATCACCGACGTGGAACCAGCACACAACACAATCACAGTAATTTGCCCCAACGAAACAGTGAGGTTGTCAATCTCACCGGCTTGCTGAAAGCAAAGGATTAAACGTCTCGTGTGGAAAATGAGTATTAAATTGCAGAGAATGAAAAAGGAACAGTTTGCAGTTTCTGGTTGTTTAATCAGTGTAAAAGAATGGACCGGGGTCCACAGTTCACTAGTGGTGTCTCTCCATAAAAGATAACTAACATGTTGGGTGAACAAATTACAGCTGGGCAATTGACAAATAGTGAGCGCATGACAATGCATATATATGACATGTTGACTACTATGATATTTAATTGGGCATTACGACAAGATACATAGACCGTTATCCAACATCATCTATGACTAATAATCCACCGCTGGGTTGTCATCCGAGTCCCCCGTTGGTATTAAGTTGCAAGCAACGGATAATTGCATTAAGTAAAGCGCGTAATGTAAACAAACACATATGCCCGTGGACATATCATCGTTAGGTTATCCCTAGTGGCAACAACACATCCACAACCTTAGAACTTTCTGTCACTGTCCCAGGTTAAACGGAGGCATGAACCCACTATCTAGCATAAATACTCTCTCTTGGAGTTAGAAGCATCTACTTGGCCAAATCATCTACGAGTAACGGAAAGCATGCAAGATCTTAAATAACATATAAGATAAATTGATAATCAAATTGACATAGTATTCAATATTCATCGGATCCCAGCAAACACAACATGTAGCATTACAATAATATGATGTTGATCATGTAGGGCAGCTCACAAGATCTAAACATGATGGCACAAAGTGGAGAGACAACCATCTAGCTACTGCTATGGACCCGTAGTCCAAGGATGAACTACTCACGCATCACTCCGGAGGCAGGCATGGCGATGTAGAAGCCTCCGGTGACGATTCCCCTCTCCGGCAGGGCGCCGGGAAGAGGTTCTGAACCCTCCCGAGCTAGGGTTGACGGCGGCGGCGTCTCTGGAACTTTTCGTGGATATTTGCTCAGGCACCTAGGGTTTTCACGTCGGGGGGAATAAGTAGGCGAAAGGGCGGCGGCTGGAGACCCCCGAGGGGCCCACTGCTAGCGCTAAGTTGACGAGGGAATATCTCCCCGGCAACAGCACCAGAAACAATGCTTGTACGTCACACGTCAGTTGGGAACCCCAAGAGGAAGGTATGATGAGTGCAGCAGCAAGTTTTCCCTCAGTATGAAACCAAGGTTTAATCGAACCAGTAGGAAAACGAGGTTGCTTCGAAGGTGTTGGTGAAGGAGTGTAGTGCGGCGCAACACCAGGGATTCCGGTGCCAACGTGGAACCTGCACAACACAATCAAATTACTTTGCCCCAACTTAACAGTGAGGTTGTCAATCTCACCGGCTTGCTGAAAACAAAGGGTTAAACGTATCGAATGGAAATGATGTTTGTTTGCATAAAACAGTAGAGAACAATGATTGCAGTAGATTGTATTTCAGATGTAAAAGAATGGACCGGGGTCCACAGTTCACTAGTGGTGTCTCTCCAATAAGATAACTAACATGCTGGGTAAACAAATTACAGCTGGGCAATTGACAATTGATAAGTGCATATAACATGCATGTGTGAGTTGTGGTGTCTACTATGAGATTCATTTGGGCATTACGACAAAGTACATAGACCGCTATCCAGCATGCATCTATGCCTAAATAGTCCACTTTCCGGTTAACATCCGTACCCCTTCCAGTATTAAGTTGCAAGCAACAGACAATTGCATTAAGTAATGTGCGTAATGTAAACAATACATTCATCCTTGAATAAAGCATTGCTGTTTTACCCCTAGTGGCAACAACACATCTACAACCTTAGAACTTGCTGTCACTATCCCAGGTTAAATAGAGGTTGAACCCAACTATCATGCATAAATACCCCCTCTTGGAGTCACAAGTATTCACTTGGCCAAGGCTTCAACAAGTAACGGAGAGCATGCAAGATCACAAATGACATAGACATGATAATATAATATTCAGCTCCACATAGGTATCAATATAAGTCAGATCCCAGCAAACACAACATGTAGCATTACAATAAGATGATCTTGATCATGATAGGCAGCTCACAAGATCTAAACATGATGGCACAAGTGGAGAAGACAACCATCTAGCTACTGCTATGGACCCATAGTCCAAGGATGAACTACTCACGCATCACTCCGGAGGCGGGCATGGCGATGTAGAGCCCTCCGGTGATGATTCCCCTCTCCGGCAGGGTGCCGGGAAGAGCTTCAGAACCCCCCGAGTTAGGGTTGACGACGGCGGCGGCAGCGAATATGTTCTGGATGAAAGGCTCGGTGTTTTAGGGTTTTCACGTCTCGGGGAATAAATAGGCGAAGGGGCGATGTCGGCGGACCCCCGAGGGGCCCAAACCACCAGGCGGCGCGGTGGGCCCCTGCCGCGCCGCCTGTGGTTTGGCCACCTCGTGGCTCTTCGTCTCTCCTTCGGACTCCGTGTACGTGTTGGAAAAATAGGGACTTGGCCTTTTGTTTCGTGCAATTCCGAGAATATTTCCAGAAGTAACTTTCTGAAACCAAAAACAGCAGAAAACAGGGAACTGGCACTGTGGCATCTTGTTAATAGGTTAGTCCCAGAAAATGCATAAAAGTGATATGAAGTGTATATAAAACATGTAGCAAATGGTATAATATAAGCATGGAACAGCAGAAATTATGGATACGTTGGAGACGTATCAAGCATCCCCAAGCTTAGTTCTACTCGTCCTCGAGTAGGTAAAACGATAACAACAAATAATTTCTGAGGAGACATGCTTTCACACAATCTTGATCAATATATTGCAAGGCTCATGTCATGAATGAAGTGACTCAAAGCAATGTCTATAGTTTGCTAACAAATAGATAAAGAGTAAACAATGAATCATATAAGCAAAAACTTTTCATGAATAGTACTTTCAAGACAAGCATCAAAAAGTTTTGCATAAGAGGTAACTCATAAAGCAATAGATTCAAAGTAAAAGGCATTGAAGCAACACAAAGGATGATTAAGTTTCAGCATTGCTTTCAACTTGTAACATGTATATCTCATGGATAGTTGTCAACATAAAGCAATATAACAAGTGCAATAAGTAAACATGTAAGAATCAATGCACACAAAGTTGACACAAGTGTTTGCTTCTAAGATAGAAAGGAGTAGGTAAACTGACTCAACATAAAGTAAAAGATAGGCCCTTCGCAGAGGGAAGCAGGGATTAAATCATGTGCTAGAGCTTTTTAAGTTTTCGAAAGCATATAGAGAGCACAAAATAAGTATTTGAGAGGTGTTTGTTGTTGTCAACGAATGGTAGTGGGCACTCTAACCCCCTTGTCAACCAGACTTTCAAGAGCGGCTCCCATGAAGGACGTTATCTCTACCAGCAAGGTAGATCATCCCTCTTCTCTTTTGTTTACACATGTATTTTAGTTTCTTTATAGATGACACTCCTCCCAACCTTTTGCTTACACAAGCCATGGCTAACCGAATCCTCGGGTGCCTTCCAACATTCACATACCATGGAGGAGTGTCTATTTGCAAATTAAGTTGCTTACTGATAAATCAGGGCAAAACATGTGAAGAGAATTATTAATGAAAGTTGTAATTAATTGGGGCTGGGCACCCCGTTGCCAGCTCTTTTTGCAAATTATTGGATAAGCGGATGTATATGCCACTAGTCCATTGGTGAAAGTCTGTCAGAAGTAAATGACAAGATTGAAAGATAAAACACCACATACTTCCTCATGAGCTATAAAACATTGACACAAATAAGGAGTAATAAAGTTTTGAATAGTTTAAAGGTAGCACATGAAATATTTACTTGGAATGGCAGGAAATACCACATAGTAGGTAGGTATGGTGGACACAAATGGCATGGGTTTTGGCTCAAGTTTTGGATGCACGAGAAGCATTCCCTCTCAGTACAGAGTTTAGGCTAGCAAGGTTGTTTGAAGCAAACACAAGTATAAACCGGTACAGCAAGAATCACATAAAAACATATTGCAAGTATTATAAGACTCTACACTGTCTTCCTTGTTGCTCAAACATTTTACCAGAAAATATCTAGACCTTAGAGAGAACAAATATGCATCCCAAGTCTCAACAAGCTCTACGGTAGTTCTCCACTACTAGGCTTTAACTACATGATGCAAGAGCTTAAACATGATCTACTTGAGAGCTCAAAACAATTGCAAAGCATCAAATCGAAACAAGACAATGATCTACAAGAATGCATATGTCTTTTCCAATACCAACTACTACATGTAGCATTTTCTTTCTTCCAAACAAACACCAATCAATTTATTTAAACATAAACTCTCCAAATGATAATATAATGCAGCAAGAGAGTATTTATAAACAAGTGCTAACAGCTCGAAGAGATGCATGAAAAACAGGAGCTAAAAGCACTGCAGTAGCTAGTTAAGAATACTCAACAAATATAAGTGAAGAACATGAGTATTCACATGAAAAAGCGGAGCGTGTCTCTCTCCCACACAAGGATTGCTAGGATCCGAATTTATTCAAACAAAAACAAAAATAAAAACACACAGACGCTCCAAGTAAAGCGCATAAGATGTGAAAGAATTAAAATATAGTTTCACTAGAGATGACCTGATAAGTTTGTTGATGAAGAAGGGGATGCCTTGGGCATCCCCAAGCTTAGACGCTTGAGTCTCTCTGAATATGGTTGGGATGAACCACGGGGGCATCCCCAAGCTTAGGCTTTTCACTCTTCTTGATCACATAATATCACCCTTCTCGCTTGATCCTTGAAAACTTCCTTCACACCAAACTCAAGACAGTTCTCATTAGAGGGTTAGTGCATAATCAAAAATTCTCATATTCTGTAATGATACAATCAATCCCAAAGCTTCTGGACATTAGCTACAGCCACCAATGCTTTGTGGAGCAAAGAAATCCACACAAACACAGTAAAAGAGCGAATGCAAAACAAAAGGCAGAATCTGTCAAAAACAGAACAGTCTGGAATGACGAATTTTTTCGAGGCACTTAAGTTGCTCAGATGGATCTGGCCTAAAATAATGAAAGTTGCGTACATATCTCAGGAATATGCGTGATTTTTTCAGAATTTTTTGAATTTTCTACAGGGAGATAAGCTCAAATCCGTGACAGCTAAAAATCTGTCACTGCGCAGAAATCCAAATCTTGCATCAACTTTCAATATAGAACTTTACTTGGCACAACATTGCGATAAAATAAAGATACAAAGGAGTTGCTACAGAAGTAACAAAACTCCTTGACTCAAAGAAAACAAAAATAACAGCAAATAAAAACGATGGGTTGTCTCCCATAAGCGCTTTTCTTTAACGCCTTTCAGCTAGGCGCAGAAAGTGAAAATCAAGTGTTGTCAAGTGGCAAATCATTCAAATCATCAAAAGCTTCTTCCAACACACAGCTTGTAACAATGGGTATCTTAGATGTTCCTGGAGGTGTTTCATTACCTTTAACCGTACTAAAAGTTTTATCAATTTTAAGCTCATAATGAGTCTTTGGTTTTGGCACTTTAGGAACATACATAAACTTTTGCTCTCTACCCACATAAACTTTCTCCTTTTTAGACTTAAGAGAAGTAAAGGTTGAACTTAAGGTTTCAATAGCTTCCTCTAACTCATCAATTCTATGATTTTGGGTGTCATGGATATTATTATCCTCAAGAACAGTGATTCTTTCATTGATGGTGGCTATTGATTCATTAGTCTTACCAATACAATCAAGAAAATTTGGAAAAAAATTCTCCATAGAGTCTAACTTATTTATAACATCCTCCAAGGTGATCTCAATTTTAATATCTTTAGTGGGTGGTGTTCCTACCAAACTTTCAATAATATTACAGGCTTCTAAAGCAGGAGTACCCAAGAAATTTCCACCTGTAAGAGTGTCTAGAACATACCTATACCAACTAGAGATACCAACATAAAAGTTCCTAAGGAGGATAGTGGTAGAGTGTTTCTTAGTACATCTATGATGAGCATCACTAATTCTATACCAAGCATCTTTCAAATTTTCACCTCCTAGTTGCCTAAAAGAACGAACTTCAACTTCAGGAGCATTCATTTTGAAAAACAAAATCAAACGAATTAAACAAGTAACTAATTTTTTTGTGTTTTTGATAAAGAGAGCAAACAAGACTAAATAAAAATAAACTAAGCAAGACAAATAACAAAGTAAAGAGATTGGGTGTGAGAGACTCCCCTTGCAGAAGCAATTCGGTTTTCCCCGGCAACGGCGCCAGAAAACGTGTTGCTAGCGCTAAGTTGACGAGGGAATATCTCCCCGGCAACAGCCAGAAACAATGCTTGTACGTCACACGTCAGTTGGGAACCCCAAGAGGAAGGTATGATGAGTGCAGCAGCAAGTTTTCCCTCAGTATGAAACCAAGGTTTAATCGAACCAGTAGGAAAACGAGGTTGCTTCGAAGGTGTTGGTGAAGGAGTGTAGTGCGGCGCAACACCAGGGATTCCGGTGCCAACGTGGAACCTGCACAACACAATCAAATTACTTTGCCCCAACTTAACAGTGAGGTTGTCAATCTCACCGGCTTGCTGAAAACAAAGGGTTAAACGTATCGAATGGAAATGATGTTTGTTTGCATAAAACAGTAGAGAACAATGATTGCAGTAGATTGTATTTCAGATGTAAAAGAATGGACCGGGGTCCACAGTTCACTAGTGGTGTCTCTCCAATAAGATAACTAACATGCTGGGTAAACAAATTACAGCTGGGCAATTGACAATTGATAAGTGCATATAACATGCATGTGTGAGTTGTGGTGTCTACTATGAGATTCATTTGGGCATTACGACAAAGTACATAGACCGCTATCCAGCATGCATCTATGCCTAAATAGTCCACTTTCCGGTTAACATCCGTACCCCTTCCAGTATTAAGTTGCAAGCAACAGACAATTGCATTAAGTAATGTGCGTAATGTAAACAATACATTCATCCTTGAATAAAGCATTGCTGTTTTACCCCTAGTGGCAACAACACATCTACAACCTTAGAACTTGCTGTCACTATCCCAGGTTAAATAGAGGTTGAACCCAACTATCATGCATAAATACCCCCTCTTGGAGTCACAAGTATTCACTTGGCCAAGGCTTCAACAAGTAACGGAGAGCATGCAAGATCACAAATGACATAGACATGATAATATAATATTCAGCTCCACATAGGTATCAATATAAGTCAGATCCCAGCAAACACAACATGTAGCATTACAATAAGATGATCTTGATCATGATAGGCAGCTCACAAGATCTAAACATGATGGCACAAGTGGAGAAGACAACCATCTAGCTACTGCTATGGACCCATAGTCCAAGGATGAACTACTCACGCATCACTCCGGAGGCGGGCATGGCGATGTAGAGCCCTCCGGTGATGATTCCCCTCTCCGGCAGGGTGCCGGGAAGAGCTTCAGAACCCCCCGAGTTAGGGTTGACGACGGCGGCGGCAGCGAATATGTTCTGGATGAAAGGCTCGGTGTTTTAGGGTTTTCACGTCTCGGGGAATAAATAGGCGAAGGGGCGATGTCGGCGGACCCCCGAGGGGCCCAAACCACCAGGTGGCGCGGTGGGCCCCTGCCGCGCCGCCTGTGGTTTGGCCACCTCGTGGCTCTTCGTCTCTCCTTCGGACTCCGTGTACGTGTTGGAAAAATAGGGACTTGGCCTTTTGTTTCGTGCAATTCCGAGAATATTTCCAGAAGTAACTTTCTGAAACCAAAAACAGCAGAAAACAGGGAACTGGCACTGTGGCATCTTGTTAATAGGTTAGTCCCAGAAAATGCATAAAAGTGATATGAAGTGTATATAAAACATGTAGCAAATGGTATAATATAAGCATGGAACAGCAGAAATTATGGATACGTTGGAGACGTATCACCCACACCACCCTAGGGTGTGGCAGAGGGGGGCCCCGCACCCTAGGTGCGTGTGGGGCCCTCCTGGCTCCTCTCCGGTGCTCCTTCGTTCCTTCAGGCTTGTTCTGGAAAAATAGGGACCCCCGTGTAGTTTCGTCCAATTCCGAGAATATTTCTAGACTAGCTTTTCTGGAATAAAAAAACAGCAGAAAACAGGAACTGGCACTTCGGCATCTTGTTAATAGGTTAGTCCCAAAAAATGTATAAAAGTGATATAAAGTAGATGCAAAACATGTAGCAATTGTTATAAACAAGCATGGAACATCAAAAATTATAGATACGTTTGAGACATATCAGCGAGCCGGAGCTCGAGCTCGGTGAACCTGCGACATCCCGTCGTATGCTCGACTCAGGCGTATCCACACGGGAAGGGATCCGAATCGGTCTGCCATGAACAATATGAAACCAATCTGTCTCACCATCGGAATCCGAGATCGGAGAACCGTCGACGAAGGCCGGAGTCCGGCGAGGGGCGCAGACGAAGGGCTGCGCATCTGCGGAGAGCGTCGACCTTCGTTTTACCTCCAATTCCAGCCTCCTCGCGATCTGTAGCAGCTCCTCCTTCCGCCCTTTCCTCTGCTTGCTCCGCAGCACCTTCGCGCAGAGGAACGCATCGGCGAGAGTCGCCGTCAGCAGCGTCCGCTCGGCCTCTGCGTGCTCCTCCTCGTCAGGGAGGTCGTCATCCTCGCGCCGATCCTCGCTGATCGCCCAGAATCGCCCACCAGGTCGCCCGATTGCCATCCTACCTCCGCCGCAGCCGCAGGGCTTCCGGCCACGGAAGATCCCATGGGTGGACCGATCCACTCAGGCTTTTGGAGCACCAGCAGCCCGCTTCCCCAATTGGACGGCTCTGGGAGGGCCGGTCGGAGGAGCTTCAGCCTCTCAGTCTGATATGCTTTGTTCATTATAGCGTACATCATGTTCAGTATAAAAAATTGAAATGCAACCCGTTGTACAGTATCCCATTTTATTATTTTTGCACTGATCACAAATAATCATAGTTTTCTTACAAAACAGTTCAAGGGTAAGTTTATACCGAATATCTACATGCGCCGATTATTCTCTATTTCAAACTTAAAAGTGTGATTGTTTTTTGATAAAGCAAGTTGAAAATAAAACTACAGGAAAACGCGGCGCTGCCAAGTCTCCGGCGGATTGTTGAGTGTAATTTCACGGTCAGTCCGCATATAAGCCGTTTTCCGAGCTCCAAGCAAAATACATCTGAGTCACGTGTACGTGCTCTTGGCGACTCCGGCCTGCAAAGCGCTTAGACGCTCTCCAGCAGCGTCCAAAGTTATAACCATCGCTGTTCCTGACTTCTTGAGCTGAACAAGAGGAGAGGAGAGCAGACATACAGAGGACTGCGTATTAGTTTGTAATCTAAAGATGCGGGGATATAGAATAGAGGTACTATATGATCGTCGGAAGCAAGATCGTGATCGTCGACTGTCAAGGGATTACCTTCATCTACGACACCAAGACAGCGAAGCTTGACACCGCAAATCCTCCAGCAGACTTGTTCTCCCTGAGTCAAATGTTCTTGTCCGTCGGCGATAAGCTTCACTTGTTAACGCCGCCTGGCAAATCCCCACAATACCTATGTGAGGTGCCGGCGCCCGAGCTCAACGAGCCATATCTCAGCCGCCGTGACAAGGATTTCATCGTATCTTCCAAGTTGAGAGGGCAACTTCAGCCATGGGCTTGGAAAAGTGGCCCCTCCCCGCCCCCGCTTACAGAGGGTGCTAGCTATGGCGACTGGCCCGTTCAGTCGTACGTCGTGCATCCGGACAGCCACACCATCTTCTTCGCCTCGCCTCACTTCACATTCTCCCTCGACACCAAAGGTGGTGATTCGGCCTGCCGCGTCGGAGAATGGTGCCTTCCCTTCCAAGGTCGTGCGTACTATGACCATGACCTGGATGCGTGGATTGGGATACGAAAGGAACACGACATGGAATTAAGATGGGGAAGACACTATCTTGCTCTTGCGATATTCCGTCTGTGTTCGTCGGCAGCGAAGGCAGCACGGTGCCACCGTACCGCCGACGTGGAGGACGTGCAAGGAGGAGCTGAATTTTGCCCATGCGCCCCTGGGTGACATTAGACGGAAGCAGACGCTCGTCCACACGTACGGGGCGCGGAAGGTTTTGTCTCGTCGAGGCCGTCCCGGTAGGGTAAGGAGGCTAGTCACTGCACCTGCACCAACGACAGCATCGAACATCTGCTCTGTGTGTGACCACATGCGAAGAATGACTCTTGGTCGCGTCATGCCGTCCTGGACGATCTTACATCGTGCCCAATTATTTCGATGATGGTTCTTTCCGAATTCGGCCGCCTGCTGCATTTTGGATGTAGCGTTGCGGTGTCATCAATCATTTGCACTGTGTGCCCTTATTTGTCTAGTACCCTTAAGTTATGCCGTGGACGAGTGTTCCAATTCCTTGTTAATCGCATTTTCTCTCGATCTAGTACCCGCTGGTGATTTCGGTTCTCAGTTCGTCAAGTCGGTGAAATTTTCTCTCGATCTAACCAAACAATTATATGAATTTGGCCTAAATTCATGTCACTAATTCTTTCACTGGGATCTAATGACGGAAAGGAAAAGGGATATAATCGTAATGTCTAGGACTCCCAGTTTCGACTTTCGAGCAGTGGCGGAGCTGGTGTACAACCATTGGGTTCACGTGAACTCAATTGAATCACCAAAAACTTCAATGGTCTGTATTTCTCAATGTTAATTTAGTTAAATTTTACACTTAGAAGAAGGAGATGAACCCAATGGCTTGATCGTCTAGCTTTGCCACTGCTTTCGGGTACAAGTCTTTGCACGGAGCAGCATTTCTTCCATACTGATACGACAAACAAATTGAGCCTCAAACATTGATAAATAAGAGGAATGTGACAAAGAAAAATCAACCCCTAACACACGAGAAGAGGAAAATGAGAAAAAAGAGAAACAAGCCAACCGGAGCGGCGGAGCCAATTGTTTAAAATGTACTCTTCTTCAGTTAATTAGGTTTGCAAGAAAAAAAGGACACCTTGTATTTTGCTGAGCTTATCATGTAATTTAACGGTGGTCACTTCTCAGTCCCATGATGATCTTAAAATTTCAAAGCCAAATCCTTTTCATCAGTTCGAACGTTTAGGATAATTTGCTAGTGCATCAATTCAATATAGTACTAGAGCCGAGTGGTTCTCAAGTTTAATACAAAAATAATTGCGCCCCATCGATCCTACGTCTAATGTCTTTCCGTTTGTCCAAACTAAACGTGCGGGGAAGTGTTAAATCTAAAACCTACCACTTTCCATCAGTTCACACTTTTGATATGATTGGCTAGTCACTACAGGAATCGTTCTATATGCCTACGGCCAAATGCCGTCGGCATAGGCATAAATGCCGTCGGCTTACACCTATGCCGACGGCAAATATATATGCCGACGGCATTTGCCGTAGTCTTCTGCTCCCTCGGCATACAAAGGAAAAACCGTCGGCACACAAAAGCCGTTGGCATACATGTATGTATGCCGACGGCTTTGACTGGCTGTCGGCAACGTTTGGCCGTCGGGAAAAAAAAGTGCATCACGTCCGTCTGACGCCGTCTGAAGCTATGCCGACGGCAAATGCCGTAGGCATACAATGGCCACGTGGCACGAGCTGGTAGCTCATGACGCTGCCTATGCCGACGGCCAAACAAAAAAAGGCCTACGGCAAAAGCCGTCGGCATATTTGATGAACAGAGCCAAAAAAAAAAAAGCCAATAAAAGGCTAATTACAAAGCATTGACCGGAGGCAAAAAAAAAGCCAATAAAAGGCTAATTACAAAGCATTGTAGCATAATCAGTTTTGTTCCTGGTCTATACCATTTCGACCATTCCCTGTACTGGTGAGTACCACATTCTCCTATCTATTCTTCTGTTCTCTTGCAGTGTGAAGTCACAACTTTGCGCATGGATCATCGTTGGCCATATTCCTAGAGCAACATCCACTTGGGTGATCATATGACCTAGGAACACCATAAATATAACCAAAAATCAAATGCCAGCAAGGAAACATATGTAGGAGTTATCTATGACATTTCTAGCACCACACAAGTGGATGTGTTGCTTCACTAGTTTACTAAATTTACTAGAGCATGAGCATCAAGCAGCTAGTAGCAACAACTAGTAATTAGCTAGACCATAATTATTGCAACCATTCCATGACATGCTACCATGTACGGTAGACAAAGAACTACCATGTACTGTGTACAAGGAACAGCGGAGACCACGCCACAGTGAGCCCAGCAACTTATCTAAACACACGGAGTCACAGCAGAAGTCCACCCCTAGTGTTGCACATTTATCAGTTGACAACATTGGACATGTTCCCTAAAAAAGCAGTGGCCATGTACATAGACAATAACCATTACATATAAGTGTAAATATTGAATTTACTTTGTTATCAACTAAAGAGCAGAACTATAAATAAATAAATATCCCATGTTATTACAGTGGCAATGCATCATGTAAGAAGGAATAATCATGTAAAATTAAAACACACGGAACACAATATGCCCCTGGAATTCTAAAAGCTAGAACATAACCACCGGAAAAGCATGCATTAAGATTTACAGTAACAAAAAGATCCAATTTGAAACAAATTTGGAAGATAATATTCTCTAAATACAAGGATAAGTGTTGGACAGGTTCAAAAGTATAAACCAAAAATATTGTTATCCAACTAAAATTGAGAGAAAATAGGATGCATTCAGAGATAATACAAGCAAGAAGTTTTATTGATTTTGAACAAGTGAGGTAGCAACACCATTGAATGAAGTGACACAACACTACAAGTCATTCTTTAAGCAAGAGGTTTTATTGATTTTAAAGAAACTGAGGAAGCACTTTGATTCATTTCTGAAGCACAACCTTTTAATGGTTTTTAAAGATATCCATGTTGAATGTCTCTTCGAGATCATTAATGATACACTGGCCTGGCATTATACACAATCTAACAGTGCTTGATAAAGTTTTAAAAATGTGCAAGTGCAACAATCTAAGCACGCGCCGGTCTCTATCTCGGGGCGATTATGGTTTTATTGATTTTGAAGAAACTTGAATAGATCGAAAGAGGATTATGTTGCTCGAGCCAGTCCATTCCCAAAATGCAGTGGGACACATTTAGCAAGAAGGTTCAGAACCTCAATAATGAATTCTCCCAACAAAAGCAAATACTACTAATAACATAATCAGTTAAGAGTACATTAGTGTGTTGGTGTGTTACTGGCAACAGTTTGCAGCATTTGTGCATGGGACCATTGATGTGCGATTGCAATGATCAAGGGGTAAATATCAAAGTTATGTGGATTCTCATGCTAGGATAGCTGTATTGTGTTCTCTATGTACCAGTTAAAGTAGCGAAAAACATTCAGAAAATAGTGTGCACGCCTCATTTAGTGTTTTCTGAAATGCATCAAAATTCATAAGTATTAACCAGGTAAAGAGATCAGTTCATGCAAGGGAACTGAGTTCAAAATTTTACAATAAACGGTGTGTTGCAAATATGTTCATAATTAAACCGAACAAGGGCATAAGGCTAGTTCGCCAGAAAATAACAATTACATTGTTAAGAGGTTTAGAATTTCAAGATCAGTCATCTAATATTACAGGAGGCTAATTCATAGAGATTTATTCCTAGTCAAAGACTACATATTCAGAGGGCTTCTATTAGTAAAAGACCAAACACTACCACGTGAAGCAAAGATACCTAGTGGCATAAGATAATCCTAAAAGTAATGAAGTACAGATTCTCATAGATGTGTATGGCATTCATGGTATATTCTTCTAATCAGTCTCTTTTTATTTTCAAATCAGCTAGCCGAGTACACCTGACATTGTTTTTAAGATTTAGAGTCAAATGTAGCTGTCTCGGGTCTGTTTTGCAGCCAATAAGAATATACGATCATAACAACAAAATCAAAAGCAACATCTAGAATATAAATATAAAGCTTGATGCATAATACAAGGAAGGAACAATAATCCCAATTGCCTTTAAGACTTTCTCTGTACCATCTAGACATTCATGAGAAAAAATTCCTTATCACCAAAGGACCAAAGCAACTCACCGACCTTGGGCAACAAAATCTGAAGACAATCGGACGCCCGGTGGATCATAGATCTTCTAGCTGCTGCAATCCAAATGCACCAGGCTCAGCCTGCAGGTGAAGATCATTGCGGAATTAATCAAAGAAAAAATGGGGGCGGTCGATCTGGAAATCTTAAGGGAGAGGGGTCGGGGGGAGAGGGAGAGATGGGTGGGTGGGTGGCCGGCGAGGTCTGCGCCGGTATTGACCGCCGGCGCTGGTGAGGAGAGCGGTGGCGCGTCGGAGCGGGTGGGTCCGTGAGCTCGAGTGAGCGGCGGCGAGGGGTCGGGGGGAGAGGGAGAGATGGGTGGGTGGCCGACGAGGTCTGCGCCGGTATTGACCGCCGGCGCTGGTGAGGAGAGCGGTGGCGCGTCGGAGTGGGTGGGTCCGTGAGCTCGAGTTAGCGGCGGCGAGGCGCTGGTAAGGGGAGACGGAGACGGGCAGAGGGGTAGGGAGGGAGGCGTGGTGCGGGGAATATAGGTGGTGGCGGCGTGGATTGGAAACCAAGGGGCTAGGGTTTTATTCCATACGAGCGCGCTCGAGGACGTCGGATCGGCATCCGACGGCACGCGGTGCTCCAGCGCTGTACAACGGGCCTAAGGCCCAGGCGGGAATCGGGGGAGTAACAGCACGGCAGGGCCAATTTCGGCCCAGTACAGCAGAATAATTATACAAGAAAAAACTTTGGGCAGAAATAAGTAAGTTTAAGTGCTTTATTTTTGTGAAGCAAGTGCAAAAAATATGGTGGAAAATGACACACATCGTTATTCACACAATGTAGTCCATATTTTATGGATAACCCCCAAGTATTAGGATTTTTCTCGCTTCCGAGCTAATTACGCCTATTTAAATGACTTTATGCCGATTTTCCGAAAGTAATTCACTTTTGAACTACAACCGTGTGATAGTTTGCTCTGATTTTTTTTCAAAAATCATTTTAAGGTACACAAGTAGTGATTATATCACAGAACCGTTGATAATTTTGAAAAAATTGACCTCTTTCAATGAATAGCCACAGCGGCCATTTTGACCATATTTTCGAAAAAATCAAAGAAAGAGAAAAAATAGTCAAAAAAAGAAATCCTTTGGCATGGAGTCCTTTTATGTGTACTAGTTGCTAGGGAAAATGATAAACTTGAGTTTTTACAAACTTTCCAAAAAAAATACTTCACAAAAAGGTCTATCATCTATAAACATCTAAAGGTTTCAACCCAAATGACCAAGTTTTGGCAATTCTCGCGCCATAGTTTGTGATAAAGTACCCATATTTGGCGCGTGGGTGTATCTTGGTATAGGAAACAATGGTGTCAAACTGAGTTTTCAAATTAATTATAGAAATGTCATTTTCTATTTTATAAGTGCCAAAAATGACCTTTTTGTGAAGCAAGTGCAAAAAATATGGTGGAAAATGACACCAATCAATTATTCACACAATGTAGTCCATATTTTATGGATAATCCCCAAGTATTAGGATTTTTCTCGCTTCCGAGCTAATTACGCCTATTTAAATGACTTTATGCCGATTTTCCGAAATTAATTCACTTTTGAACTACAACCGTGTGATAGTTTGCTCTGATCTTTTTTCAAAAATCATTTTAAGGTACACAAGTAGTGATTATATCACAGAACCGTTGATAATTTTGAAAAAATTGACCTCTTTCAATGAATAGCCACATCGGACATTTTGACCATATTTTCGAAAAAATCAAAGAAAGAGAAAAAATAGTCAAAAAAGGAAATCCTTTGGCATGGAGTCTTTTTATGTGTACTAGTTGCTAGGGAAAATGATAAACTTGAGTTTTTACAAATTTTCCAAAAAAATACTTCACAAAAAGGTCTATCATCTATAAACATCTATAGGTTTCAACCCAAATGACCAAGTTATGGCAATTCTCGCGCCATAGTTTGTGATAAAGTACCCATATTTGGCGCGTGGGTGTATCTTGGTATGGGAAACAATGGTGTCAAACTGAGTTTTCAAATTAATTATAGAAATGTCATTTTCTATTTTATAAGTGCCAAAAATGACTTTTTTGGTGAAGCAAGTGCAAAAAATATGGTGAAAAATGACACCGATCAATTATTCACACAATTTAGTCCATATTTTATGGATAATCCCCAAGTATTAGGATTTTTCTCGCTTCCGAGCTAATTACGCCTATTTAAATGACTTTATGCCGATTTTCCGAAAGTAATTCACTTTTGAACTACAACCGTGTGATAGTTTGCTCTGATTTTTTTTCAAAAATTATTTTAAGTTACACAAGTAGTGATTATATCACAGAACCGTTGATAATTTTGAAAAAATTGACCTCTTTCAATGAATAGCCACATCGGACATTTTGACCATATTTTCGAAAAAATCAAAGAAAGAGAAAAAATAGTGAAAAAAAGAAATTCTTTCGCATGGAGTCCTTTTATGTGTACTAGTTGCTAGGGAAAATGAAAAACATGAGTTTTTACAAACTTTCCAAAAAAATACTTCACAAAAAAGGTCTATCATCTATAAACATCTATATGTTTCAACCCAAATGACCAAGTTATGGCAATTGTCGCGCCATAGTTTGTGATAAAGTACTCATATTTGGCGCATGGGTGTATCTTGGTATGGGAAACAATGGTGCCAAACTGAGTTTTCAAATTAATTATAGAAATGTCATTTTCTATTTTATAAGTGCCAAAAATGACTTTTTTTGTGAAGCAAGTGAAAAAAATATGGTGGAAAATGACACCATGAATTATTCACACAATGTAGTCCATATTTTACGGATAATCCCCAAGTATTAGGATTTTTCTCGCTTTCGAGCTAATTACGGCTATTTAAATGACTTTATGCCGATTTTCCGAAAGTAATTCACTTTTGAACTACAACCGTGTGATAGTTTGTTCTGATTTTTTTTCAAAAATCATTTTAAGGTACACAAGTAGTGATTATATCACAGAACGGTTGATAATTTTGAAAAAATTGACCTCTTTCAATGAATAGCCACATCGGACATTTTGACCATATTTTGAAAAAATCAAAGAAAGAGAAAAAATAGTCAAAAAAGAAATCCTTTCGCTTTGAGTCCTTTTATGTGTACTAATTGTTAGGGAAAATGATAAACTTGAGTTTTTACAAACTTTCCAAAAAAATACTTCACAAAAAGGTCTATCATCTATAAACAATCTGTGAGTTTGTATGCCTACGGCAAAAGCCGTCAATATGCCGACGGCTTTTGCCGTAGGCATACAAAATCACTTATTTTTATGCGGATGGGAAAAAACTTGTATGCCGACGGCCTAACTATGGTAGCCGTCGGCATATAGTGTGGCGCCGTCTGCTTGGTAACGGCTGCAGTCTTGTGCCGACGGCCAGACATATGCCTACGGCTTTTGAGAAAAGCCGTAGGCATACAAAGTATATGCCGACGGCCGAACATATGCCGACGGCTTTTGTAAAGCCGTAGGCATACAACCATGTATGCCGACGGCCCCGACAAAATGCCGTCGGCATACATTTAGCCGTAGGCAACTATCCGTTTTCCTGTAGTGCATCAATTCAATACTGATTTATTCAATGGTTGAATAATGTCACCGGTCTTCATTGTGCATCTTATTTGCAGTTTAATGTTGTAAGATACCTCAACTGATTGGGAGGTTAGAACCATGTTGTATGGCCGCAGACCCAAACCATCAATCAGCAGATCAATTTTTTCCTCAGAAAAAAACCAGCAGATCATTTTTCCTATATAGTAAAAAACTAGCAGGTGTATGCGCAGGGAAGAAGGAGCCGGCCCGGCCAGTTCATCAACTGGCAGTTTTACGGTCTGGTAAAACGGAAAAACTCATGATTCGTGAGAGTCGATCGCCGCCGTACGCTAAGATAGCCTAGGGCACGGTTGCTACGTTAGCCAGATCCATCAATTTAAAGATCGCATCCTTCACTCCTTCTTTCTTGATCGCCTCTTTTTACTTGCAATGTTTCGATCGATCGTCGCCCGATCCCGGCCCCTTCTCTTCCATCTCCGGCGGAGAGCGGCCGCTCCAGGCGGTGCCATCCTTCCATCACGTGCCTACGCCAGATCACCGGCAACTGATGGGACGACGGCTACGACGGCGGCCCGGCATCTGTACGTGGTGCTAGAGGAAACGGCGATGGAACAGTCAAAAAAAGCACATGCGATGGACAGGTTCAGCATCTACAAGCTTCCCGACGTGGACGAGGCCACGGTCACCGACGACCAGGCGCCGCTCCGCCTCCCTAGAGCGGCCCTGCACCTCAGCGAGTCGCTGGTCGGTCAAAGACCGCACTTCGAAGCCATCGGCAGCAAGATCGCCATCTACGGTTATAATTCCATCATCTCTGAGAGACCCAGCTTCAGTCATCTTATCACCCTGCTCTATGACACCAAAACAGGGACGCTGGACGCCGGAAGGGCTCTGCCGCCGGGGCCGTCTATTGAGAGGTGGATCAAGTATGGCCACCACGCCACCACGCCCGTCAACGGCAACAAGCTATGCGTGTTAGAGACACAAGTAAACAAGCCATTCTACATCTCCGAGAAGTCTTACGGCAAATACCATATCGACGAGTGGTCCTGGGACGAGGGCCCGTCGCCGCTTCCGCTCGGCGCCACCGACGACGACGATGACACTAGTACTCTCGATTCGCACGCGGTGCACCCAGACGGCCGAACCATATTTGCCTCATCTGACTTTACCTTCTCCCTCGACACTGAGGACAACAAGTCGTCTTGGCATGGAGATTGGCTCTTGCCATTTAATGGACGGGCATACTACGACAGAGACTTGGACGCATGGGTCGGGATCCGATTGGCAGATGTCACAAAAGGTGGGAGAATAGAAGGAGACCCCTACCTGTGTGTCTGCGACATTCCGACCGAACTTGCAGCTTCCCGAAGAAGCAAGCGTGGTCGGAAGTTTGCAAAGCCAGCATGGAAGATGTGCAAGGAGGAGCTCACATTTGTCGAAGCGCCTTTGCGTGCCAAGAGCCCCACCCTTATTCCCACCGGGCGCGGCAGGTTCTGCCTCGTGGAAATAAGTTTCAGAGCAGAGGCACGTGTGACCATGTTCATTCCTAAGCGTGACAAGAAAGGCGAGCTGGAGATCACGCCGTGCCTACCTGGCCGCTCCTACGCCGTGCCAAATTACTCCTGGGGTTTCTATACTGCGTTCTGGATATAACGATGTCTTATTGACAACTTTGCATAAGTGGATCTTAATTTAGCAATATACTCTTTTATATGTAATAAGAATTATACGCAAGAAGTACACCAGATTAAGACTCTGTATAAGAAACCTGCCATGTGTTCATCTTGTCCAGCACCACATACAGACACTACCGGAAATCTGAAATTTGCCGTGAGGCAAAACCACACGGCTTTGCGAAACACGGCAAAGATATTTTTGTTTTTTCTTTCTCCTTTTTGTTTTCTCAATTTATTTTGATTATGTAGCACTGACTATTGCATAGAATAATTATTCCGTACCTAAAACTATATCAAATATGGGCACTTTATTTTCTTTGAGAATATTTTTTAAAGTATTTTTCTCTTTATTTTATGTTTTTGGAAAAATAGTCAAAATGGCCCGTGGCTATTCATTGAAAGGGGTCACATTTTACAAAAATTTCGACGGTTTTGTGATATAACCACTACTTGTGCATATTAAAATGTTTTTTGTAACTTTTTAGAGTAAAGTATTACACCCTTATAGCTCAAATTTGAATTGATTTTGGGAAATCGGCTTAAAGTCATTTAAATAGGCAAAATTAGATAGAAATTGATAAGATTCTTAATATTTTCAAAACATCCATCAAATGTGGACTACTTTTTGTGAATATTGTATGGGTGCCATTTTGCACCATATTGTCTGTACTTGCTTCACAAAAATATCATTTTTGGTACTTAAAAACTGGAAAATGGTTTTTATATATTTGTTTTTGAAAAAATCTTTTCGGAAACATTGTTGCCATATCAAGACACACTTATGTGCCAAATATGGACACTTTATCACAAAATATGCCACGGGAATGGTCATATCTTTATCGTTTGGCTTGAAATCTATACATGTTTATAGAAGATAAACCTTTTGTGAAGCATTCTTTAGTAAAGTTTATCAATACTCAAGTTTATTATTTTTTCTAGCAACTATTACACATAAAATGACTCCTTGTTAAAGTTTATCAATACCAAAGCACACTTATGTGCCAAATATGGGGACTTTATCACAAACTATGCTATGGAAATGGTCATATCTTGGTCGTTTGGCTTGAAACCTATACATGTTTATAGACGATAAACCTTTTTGTGAAACATTCTTTTTATTTTTTTTGCCAAAACTCAATTTTATTATTTTTCATATCAATTACTACACATAAAAGGGCTCCATGCCAAAGGTTTTCATTTTTTGAGCAATTTATCACTTTATTTGATTTTTTTGAAAAAAGGGTCAAAATGGTCACCATGGCTATTCGTCGAAAGGGGTCAAAATTTTCAAAACCATCGACGGTTATATGGCATAATCATTACTTGTGTAGCTTAAAATGATTTTTGAAAAAATTTCAGAGCAAACTATCACACACTTGTAGTTCAATTTTGAATTACTTTCGGAAAATCGGCATAAAGTCATTTAACTACGCGAAATTAGGTAGAAAGCGAGAAAATTCTTAATATTTCTGGATTATCCATAAACTTTGGTCTATTTTGTGTGAAATCTAGATAGGTTCCATTTTGAACCATATTTTTTGTACTTGCTTCACAAAAAAAGTCATTTTCAGCACTTAGAAAATGGAAAACGATATTTATACAAATAATTTGACAAAACTCAGTTCGGCAACATTGTTGCCCATACCAAAACACACCTATGTGCCAAATATGGGGACTTTATCACAAACTATGTCATTGAAATGGTCATATCTTGGTCGTTTGGTTTGAAACTTATACATGTTTATAGACGATAGACCTTTTTGTGAAGCATTCGGTTGAAATTTTTGTGAAAACACAAGTTTATTATTTTTGCTATCAACTACTACACATAAAAGGGCTCCATGCAAAAGGATTTCATTTTTTGAGTAATGTTTCACTTTATTTGATATTTTTGAAAAAGGGTCAAAATGGCCACCATGGCTATTCGTCGAAAGGGGTCAAATTTTTCAAAACCATCGACGGTTATGTGATATAATCACCACTTGTGTAGCTTAAAATGATTTTTGAAAAAATTTCTGAGCAAACTATCACACACTTGTAGTTCAAATTTGAATTACTTTCGAAAAATCGGCATAAAGTCATTTAAATATGCGAAATTAGTTAGAAAGCGAGAAAATTCCTAATATTTCTGGATTATCCTTAAACTTTGGTCTACTTTGTGTGAAATCTTGATGGGTGCCATCTTGCAACATATTTTGTGTATTTGCTTCACAAAAAATGTCACTTTTGACACTTGAAAAATAAAAAATAATATTTATAAACAATATTTTGAAAACTCTTTTTGCCAACATTGTTTGCCATACCAAGTCACACTTATTTTGAAAAAATAAAAAATAATATTTATAAAAAATAATATTTATAAACAATATTTTGAAAAATAGGGACTTGGCCTTTTGTTTCGTGCAATTCCGAGAATATTTCCAGAAGTAACTTTCTGAAACCAAAAACAGCAGAAAACAGGGAACTGGCACTGTGACATCTTGTTAATAGGTTAGTCCCAGAAAATGCATAAAAGTGATATGAAGTGTATATAAAACATGTAGCAAATGGTATAATATAAGCATGGAACAACAGAAATTATGGATACGTTGGAGACGTATCACCCACACCACCTAGGGCGTGGCAGAGGGGGGCCCCGCGCCCTAGGTGCGTGTGGGGCCCTCCTGGCTCCTCTCCGGTGCTCCTTCGGTCCTTCAGCCTTGTTCTGGAAAAATAGGGACCCCCGTGTAGTTTCGTCCAATTCCGAGAATATTTCCAGACTAGCTTTTCTGGAATAAAAAAACAGCAGAAAACAGGAACTGGCACTTCGGCATCTTGTTAATAGGTTAGTCCCAAAAAATGTATAAAAGTGATATAAAGTATATGCAAAACATGTAGCAATTGGTATAAAACAAGCATGGAACATCAAAAATTATAGAAACGTTTGAGACATATCAGCGAGCCGGAGCTCGAGCTCGGTGAACCTACGACATCCCGTCGTATGCTCGACTCAGGCGTATCCACACGGGAAGGGATCCGAATCGGTCTGTCATGAACAATATGAAACCAATCTGTCTCACCATCGGAATCCGAGATCGGAGAACCGTCGACGAAGGCCGGAGTCCGGCGAGGGGCGCAGACGAAGGGCTGCGCATCTGCGGAGAGCGTCGACCTTCGTTTTACCTCCAATTCCAGCCTCCTCGCGATCTGTAGCAGCTCCTCCTTCCGCCCTTTCCTCTGCTTGCTCCGCAGCACCTTCGCGCAGAGGAACGCATCGGCGAGAGTCGCCGTCAGCGGCGTCCGCTCGGCCTCTGCGTGCTCCTCCTCGCCAGGGAGGTCGTCATCCTCGCGCCGATCCTCGCTGATCGCCCAGAATCGCCCACCAGGTCGCCCGATTGCCATCCTGCCTGCGCCGCAGCCGCAGGGCTTCCGGCCACGGAAGATCCCATGGGTGGACCGATCCACTCAGGCTTTTGGAGCACCAGCAGCCCGCTTCCCAATTGGACGGCTCTGGGAGGGCCGGTCGGAGGAGCTTCAGCCTCTCAGTCTGATATGCTTTGTTCATTATAGCGTACATCATGTTCAGTATAAAAATTTGAAATGCAACCCGTTGTACAGTATCCCATTTTATTATTTTTGCACTGATCACAAATAATCATAGTTTTCTTACAAAACAGTTCAAGGGTAAGTTTATACCGAATATCTACATGCGCCGATTATTCTCTATTTCAAACTTAAAAGTGTGATTGTTTTTTGACCGGAGGTCGACGGCGCCAGGGCGCGGCGGCATCTGTATGTGGTGCTGGACCAGATAAACTCGGGGCACTGCATCTACAAGATCAACATCGATGACCTCGACGGCGGCGACGAGGACGCCCTCACTGGCGGCGTCATGGACGCGGAAGAGGCGGTGCCGCCGCCACCATGTCGCCTCCCCGAGGCAGTGCTCCGCCTTGGCGTCTCATCGGTTGGCTCAGAGCCACGATTCGAAGGCCTCGGAAGCAAGATCGTGATCGTCGCTGACGAAGACTGTCAAGGGATTACCTTCATCTACGACACCAAGACAGCGAAGCTTGACACCGCAAATCCTCCAGCAGACTTGTTCTCCCTGAGTCAAATGTTCTTGTCCGTCGGCGATAAGCTTCACTTGTTAACGCCGCCTGGCAAATCCCCACAATACCTATGTGAGGTGCCGGCGCCCGAGCTCAACGAGCCATATCTCAGCCGCCGTGACAAGGATTTCATCGTATCTTCCAAGTTGAGAGGGCAACTTCAGCCATGGGCTTGGAAAAGTGGCCCCTCCCCGCCCCCGCTTACAGAGGGTGCTAGCTATGGCGACTGGCCCGTTCAGTCGTACGTCGTGCATCCGGACAGCCACACCATCTTCTTCGCCTCGCCTCACTTCACATTCTCCCTCGACACCAAAGGTGGTGATTCGGCCTGCCGCGTCGGAGAATGGTGCCTTCCCTTCCAAGGTCGTGCGTACTATGACCATGACCTGGATGCGTGGATTGGGATACGAAAGGAACACGACATGGAATTAAGATGGGGAAGACACTATCTCTGCTCTTGCGATATTCCGTCTGTGTTCGTCGGCAGCGAAGGCAGCACGGTGCCACCGTACCGCCGACGTGGAGGACGTGCAAGGAGGAGCTGAATTTTGCCCATGCGCCCCTGGGTGACATTAGACGGAAGCAGACGCTCGTCCACACGTACGGGGCGCGGAAGGTTTTGTCTCGTCGAGGCCGTCCGGTAGGGTAAGGAGGCTAGTCACTGCACCTGCACCAACGACAGCATCGAACATCTGCTCTGTGTGTGACCACATGCGAAGAATGACTCTTGGTCGCGTCATGCCGTCCTGGACGATCTTACATCGTGCCCAATTATTTCGATGATGGTTCTTTCCGAATTCGGCCGCCTGCTGCATTTTGGATGTAGCGTTGCGGTGTCATCAATCATTTGCACTGTGTGCCCTTATTTGTCTAGTACCCTTAAGTTATGCCGTGGACGAGTGTTCCAATTCCTTGTTAATCGCATTTTCTCTCGATCTAGTACCCGCTGGTGATTTCGGTTCTCAGTTCGTCAAGTCGGTGAAATTTTCTCTCGATCTAACCAAACAATTATATGAATTTGGCCTAAATTCATGTCACTAATTCTTTCACTGGGATCTAATGACGGAAAGGAAAAGGGATATAATCGTAATGTCTAGGACTCCCAGTTTCGACTTTCGAGCAGTGGCGGAGCTGGTGTACAACCATTGGGTTCACGTGAACTCAATTGAATCACCAAAAACTTCAATGGTCTGTATTTCTCAATGTTAATTTAGTTAAATTTTACACTTAGAAGAAGGAGATGAACCCAATGGCTTGATCGTCTAGCTTTGCCACTGCTTTCGGGTACAAGTCTTTGCACGGAGCAGCATTTCTTCCATACTGATACGACAAACAAATTGAGCCTCAAACATTGATAAATAAGAGGAATGTGACAAAGAAAAATCAACCCCTAGCACACGAGAAGAGGAAAATGAGAAAAAAGAGAAACAAGCCAACCGGAGCGACGGAGCCAATTGTTTAAAATGTACTCTTCTTCAGTTAATTAGGCTTGCAAGAAAAAAAGGACACCTTGTATTTTGCTGAGCTTATCATGTAATTTAACGGTGGTCACTTCTCAGTCCCATGATGATCTTAAAATTTCAAAGCCTAATCCTTTTCATCAGTTCGAACATTTAGGATAATTTGCTAGTGCATCAATTCAATATAGTATTAGAGCCGAGTGGTTCTCAAGTTTAATACAAAAATAATTGCGCCCCATCGATCCTACGTCTAATGTCTTTCCGTTTGTCCAAACTAAATGTGCGGGGGAGTGTTAAATCTAAAACCTACCACTTTCCATCAGTTCACACTTTTGATATGATTGGCTAGTGCATCAATTCAATACTGATTTTATTCAATGGTTGAATAATGTCACCGGTCTTCATTGTGCATCTTATTTGCAGTTTAATGTTGTAAGATACCTCAACTGATTGGGAGGTTAGAACCATGTTGTATGGCCGCAGACCCAAACCATCAATCAGCAGATTAATTTTTTCCTCAGAAAAAAACCAGCAGATCATTTTTCCTATATAGTAAAAAACTAGCAGGTGTATGCGCTGGGAAGAAGGAGCCGGCCGGCCAGTTCATCAACTGGCAGTTTTAAGGTCTGGTAAAACGGAAAAACTCATGATTCGTGAGAGTCGATCGCCGCCGTACGCTAAGATAGCCTAGGGCACGGTTGCTACGTTAGCCAGATCCATCAATTTAAAGATCGCATCCTTCACTCCTTCTTTCTTGATCGCCTCTTGTCTTTTTACTTCGGTTTTGCTAATTCTCAGCTTAGCGCTCAGTCAACCCCTAGCCATCCAT
The DNA here is from genome assembly GCA_947311845.1 of Poa pratensis. NCBI lineage: Eukaryota > Viridiplantae > Streptophyta > Magnoliopsida > Poales > Poaceae > Poa > Poa pratensis. The sequence continues at coordinate 2,342,620 of CAMZMU010000049.1, read as the reverse complement.
TTTGCATTGAGATTCGTATAGTTTGGTTTGTCGTTTGTCTAGATATTCTGTACGCTCGCAACAGCCTATACAACGAGACCTATTTATCGATATGCCGTGGGCCGGCCCAATTTCTTCCTTGCTCGTACTACCAAGTTTCTCCGTTGTCTATTTTTTTTTGAGATTAAGTTTCTTCATTGTCGTGTAAGTCTGTACGTACTCGTTTGTCGTACCTTTTTTTTCAAAAACGTACCAGCCGTGGTCAACAGCTCGTTTGACCATTAATTGGAGCTCGCCCTTTTTTTTCTTTTTTTCCTTTTTTTTTTTGCTTTTGCTGTTTATTTTATTTTTTGTCTATCGGGATATTTTTTATGGTTCTTTTTTGTTTCTTCCAGTTCATATTTGTTTTTATTTTTCGGCTAACAATGTTTTCAAACACCGGCAATGATTTTAACGTTGAGGAAAACATTTTATGCTGGTCATTTGTACATGCGCTGTCTGGTGGGTCATCCGATTTTTTGTATTCTAAGATGCGTTTGAGTTGTCGTTGGTCTAGTCGGTCGTCGTTAGTTGTTCTTTTTAGTACTAGTCATGTCGCTAGCTGGGTTGCTAGCTGCGAGAAATACGTGCACGTATGATTCTGTCGTTGGACCTTTTACTTATTTTGTTTGTCTACAACCTACTGAAATTTGTATAATGGGTTTTTCTTCCGAGTAGGTTATATACAAAATTGAGCCTATTCCCGCGGTCGGTTTTTTCTTGTGTTCTGGATTTTGTTAAATCTGAAAAAAACATATATGTTTTGTTTTATATTTCCTTGTACTTATTTATTTTTCTTATATTTTTATTTTTCCATTTCCATGGTAAATTTTAGGTGTCCTATTTTTTCTCTACATTGTTATTGATTGTCTAAAATAATGCACTTATTTGTGTTTTTGGAGAGTACGCCATTATTAAATGTTGTAAGCGGGGTAGCAAGTAAGTTTTCAATTACATATTTATTTAAACATATACTTTGATGGAAATTTCACTAATATTACGCGACAAAATATTTTTAAAATATTGCGCTATAGATTTAGGTAAAAAAAATGCACCTTTCATTTTGGACAAAAAAATCACCTTTAGACCTATAAGCTCCTATCCTTTTACTTACAAAGAAAAGGGGTGACATGTCATGTACAATTGAAACTGCAATTGCAACTGAGTTTTTCTCTGAGAGCAGGCCAGTTGCAACTGAGCTTTTAATTATTTTTTTGTTAAATTTACTTTTATTTTATTTTTTATTTAACATTTTTGTTTTGTTTTGTTTGTTGTAAGCCAGCTGCAACTTCGATTGCAACTAATTTTTTTTGACGATATAAACCAGTTGCAACTGCACTTGCAACTCAGTTTTTCCCTTTTGACAGGCCAGTTGCAACTGTACTTGCAACTGAGTTTTTCCCTTTGACAGCCAGTTGCAACTGCGATTGCAACTGAGTTTTTCCCTGAGATAGGCCAGTTGCAACTGCGCTTGCAACTGAGTTTTAATTACTATTTTTTATTATTATTTTTTATTTACTGTTTTTGTGTTTTTGTTTGTTTTGGAAGCCAGTTGCAACTGCGATTTTGCAAATGAAATTTTTCTGAGATAGTCTGTTGCAATTGCGTTTGCAACCGAGTTTTTCCCTAAGACAGGCCAGTTGCAACTGCGCTTACAACTGAGTTTTAATTACTATTTTTAGGCTTAATTTTTTTATTTTTTATTTAATGTTTTTGTGCTTTTTGTTTGTTTTTGGAAGGCAGTTGCAACTGTCATTGCAAATGAGTTTTTTTCCGAGATAGGCCAGTTGCAACTGCGCTTGCAACTGAGTTTTTTCTCTGAGATAGGCCAGTTGCAATTGCGATTGCAACTAATTTTTTTCTCTGAGATAGGCCAGTTGCAACTGCGATTGCTATTGAGTTTTTAATTATTTTTTGTTATTTTTTCTTATTGAACTTAATATGTTTTGTTTGCAATCGAGTTGCAACTGCGCTTGCAACTGAGTTTTCCTGAGATAAGCCAGTTGCAACTGCTCTTGCAACTGAGTTTTAATTACTATTTTTTGTAAAATTTCATTTTATTTTTTATTTAATATTTTTGTGTTTTTTGTTTGTTTTGCAAGCCAGTTGCAACTGTGATTTGCAAATGAAATTTTTCTGAGATAGTCCAGTTGCAACTGCGTTTGCAACCGAGTTTTCCTCTGAGACAAGCCAGTTGCAACCGCACTTACAATTGAGATTTAATTATTATTTTTGTTACTTATACTTATTGATTTTAAACTATTTTTTATTGGAAGCCAGTTTCAACTGCACTTGCAACTAATTTTTTTCTGAGACAGGCCAGTTGCAACTTCACTTGTAATTGAGTTTTAATTATTATTTTATTTTTCCTTATTAATTTTTTTTGTGTGTTTCTTTTGTTGAAAGGCAGTTGCAACTCCGCTTGCAACTTAATTTTTTTCGACGCTATAAGCCAGTTGCAACTGCACTTACAACTGAGTGCAACTGCCATTACAACTGAGTTTTTTCCTGAGACATTCCAGCTGCAACTGTACTTGCAACTGAGTTTTAATTATTATTTTTGTTATTTTTTCCTATTAATTTAATTTATGGTTGATTCTTTTTTTTTGGAAGCCGGTTGCAACCACACATATATGTGTAGGAGCCAGTTATTTCATCTAAGATGTTTCCTCTTTTTAGTTTTTATATGGGAGAACTGAGTTTTTTCCCTAGTAGTTGCACTTAAGATTCTCGAGTTTATAAGCGAATTGAATAGATTGCTTTTGACCCGGCTATTAGCATATTGGAACCCGAACGGTGTATCGATGAGACACAATGTTGGCGAGATGATGACGGCCTGCCTCTGTTTCTTTTTTGTTTTAGTTTTTATTGTATTATTGTTTTAATTATATTTTTTGGGGTTTTTTTTTCTTTCGACTTCTCATCAGGAGGCTAGTGAGGGTCTAAGCGGCCCCGACGAGGTCTTGGATGTGCAGCATCGCACCTCCGAGACCCAAGGGGTGGTCGTAGAATTCTTGGCATGATCAGAGGGTTCGACTATGAGCGACTTGAGATGGGTGTCGTCCCGGCGAGAGGTGGTTTTTCGTCCTGGGTATGAACATATTTGGATCACTCGCACGACTGTGAACATTTTTTTGAATTCGTGAACTTTATTGAACACATGAATACTATTTTTGTTCACGAGTATGTTTCAAATTCATGAAAAAATATTTTTAAACCATACAGTCATTTTTAAATCCATGAATGCTTTAAAAATTCACTAACTTTTTTAGAAAAGATATGAACACTTTGTAAATCCTCCCTTTGTTTCAAATTCGTGAATATGATTTTAATCTTATACTTTTTGAATCGGTGAACATATTTTCATTGCACTAAAGATTCAAATAATACTGTAGAAAAAGTCTAGACAGAAAGCAACGTCTAGACAGAAAGCAACGAGCGTGTAGACCTACGAGCGAACTAGCTGCGCCTAGATTACCTGGGCCCTGCCCGTGGTAGCTTATACGCTCCATGCATTGCATCCTCGTACGTATCGGCCCAACACATGCTAGTCAAGACCAACATCGAACATCCTGGTTCACCGCTGCGTCACGACTAGAGAAAATCGCACCATGACGTCAGCTAGCTGAGAATTAGCTTAATTCTCAGCTAGCTGAGCGTTAGACGGACCCTTTTTACTTGCAATGTTTCGATCGATCGTCGCCCGATCCCGGCCCCTTCTCTTCCATCTCCGGCGGAGAGCGGCCGCTCCAGGCGGTGCCATCCTTCCATCACGTGCCTACGCCAGCTCACCGGCAACTGATGGGACGACGGCTACGACGGCGGCCCGGCATCTGTACGTGGTGCTAGAGGAAACGGCGATGGAACAGTCAAAAAAAGCACATGCGATGGACAGGTTCAGCATCTACAAGCTTCCCGACGTGGACGAGGCCACGGTCACCGACGACCAGGCGCCGCTCCGCCTCCCTAGAGCGGCCCTGCACCTCAGCGAGTCGCTGGTCGGTCAAAGACCGCACTTCGAAGCCATCGGCAGCAAGATCGCCATCTACGGTTATAATTCCATCATCTCTGAGAGACCCAGCTTCAGTCAGCTTATCACCCTGCTCTATGACACCAAAACAGGGACGCTGGACGCCGGAAGGGCTCTGCCGCCGGGGCCGTCTATTGAGAGGTGGATCAAGTATGGCCACCACGCCACCACGCCCGTCAACGGCAACAAGCTATGCGTGTTAGAGACACAAGTAAACAAGCCATTCTACCTCTCCGAGAAGTCTTACGGCAAATACCATATCGACGAGTGGTCCTGGGACGAGGGCCCGTCGCCGCTTCCGCTCGGCGCCACCGACGACGATGATGACACTAGTACTGTCGATTCGCACGCGGTGCACCCAGACGGCCGAACCATATTTGCCTCATCTGACTTTACCTTCTCCCTCGACACTGAGGACAACAAGTCGTCTTGGCATGGAGATTGGCTCTTGCCATTTAATGGACGGGCATACTACGACAGAGACTTGGACGCATGGGTCGGGATCCGATTGGCAGATGTCACAAAAGGTGGGAGAATAGAAGGAGACCCCTACCTGTGTGTCTGCGACATTCCGACCGAACTTGCAGGTTCCCGAAGAAGCAAGCGTGGTCGGAAGTTTGCAAAGCCAGCATGGAAGATGTGCAAGGAGGAGCTCACATTTGTCGAAGCGCCTTTGCGAGCCAAGAGCCCCACCTTTATTCCCACCGGGCGCGGCAGGTTCTGCCTCGTGGAAATAAGTTTCAGAGCAGAGGCACGTGTGACCATGTTCATTCCTAAGCGTGACAAGAAAGGCGAGCTGGAGATCACGCCGTGCCTACCTGGCCGCTCCTACGCCGTGCCAAATTACTCCGGGGGTTTCTATACTGCGTTCTGGATATAACGATGTCTTATTGACAACTTTGCATAAGTGGATCTAAATTTAGCAATATACTCTTTCATATGTAATAAGAATTATACGCAAGAAGTACACCAGATTAAGACTCTGTATAAGAAACCTGCCATGTGTTCATCTTGTCCAGCACCACATACAGATGCCGACACAGCACAACCATGATTTATCACCGTCGACATCTGGTTCTAAATCTGTAATGAAGACGTATGATCATCCGACGGACGACTGTTCGATCTACACCGCCAAGAGCGGTATCAGCAGAGCTGCATCCTCTAGGGCGCCGGAGGTTGGAGAGAAGGGGCTGAGATCGGGATAGAAACGATCGCCACTAAATCTGAGAATGGTTGGGGAACTGCACCATACCTCAACCATACCCACGTGAATACATACGTCACCCCGAACCAAACTAAACTTGTTCCGTATCAATGTCCAACCAACCATAACTTAACCAACTCTGTTTTGTACCCCAACTAAACTAAAACTGATTGCACACCCATTTGGTGAAGTGGGTTCAAAACCATATTACACCTGATTGAGCTCGCCACGCCTCAACACTGGAGCGCGCGAGCATACTTTACTAGCTACTCCGTGGTAGCTAGCCGCTGATTACAGCACGCTCTTCGGCTCTTGTACCGTCCGTTCGTGATCAACTCCAGCTGGTCGCCGATGTTGACGACCACGGCGTGCCGCGGGCACTGAACGCCGGGACGCCCTGCAGCCCGCGAAGGTACTCGAGGTGTCCAGCCGCGCGCCCGTTCAAGAAGTTGGCGACCTTCTTCCTGTCTGCGAGGTCCTCGAACACGTAGAACGCGTGAATTCCGTCCAGGAACTCCGCGACGCGGGCTTCCACGCACACCAGCGTCGCCGGGAAAGCGCGCCAATCCCACCGCGCCGGATCGCGGACGGCAAGTTGGCTGCCTCGTTGTTCCGCATGGCGCCCGGCGGCAGGAACGCGCGCAAGACATGCCGGCCGCTCCGGCGCCCCGAACGGCGCGTCGCGGAGCCGCTGCTCGGACGCGGTCGGCGCCTCCCCGCTGAAGAAGGGTTGCAGCAGGAACAGTCCGGCCATGCTGCGCTGGAGACATGCAGTGACGTGGTGGGTTGCGGCCCAGCGACGAAGACGGCGGCGGGGGCAGACGGGAGGGCGCCGCCGAGTGCCCATCGAAGGGCCGCCTCACCCTCGTCGTAAGCGGCCGGAAGCAGTGCTCAGGCGCGAGGCGGTAGTCAACGGAGGCGACGACGGCAGGGATGGACGCGGCGAAGCAGTGCTCAGGGGTGCTTGGCCAGCTGACTGACAGTCCACTCCGGATGACGCTCACTCTGTTCCTGGCGGCGGTGCCGACCGAGGTGGTGCGGGCGTTCCACGAGGATGCAGTTCGCGAACAGCAGTGGCCGGACGACGGCGTGTGCTTCGCGACGGCGCTGATGGGGAGGCGCCCGTCGGCGGTGCCAAGATGCGTGTGCCTCCTCCTGGCAGACTGCGACGAATCGGGCTCGTCCTATAGCGCTTCCATGGAGAGGTTTGTGGCCTCGCCGTCGGCCACTCCCGCCATGCCGACGCCTTCGCTGATGGGCAGCCATGGAGCCTCAGCCTGCCGACTTTCTCTCGCCGCATCCTGACCTTCATTCACATCCGCCGGAACGAGGCCGCTGCCTTGCTCTGCTCTGTCACCGACGAGTGCGCTCACAGCGGCGGCGTCCTTAAAATTGGCGAGCGGATCTCCCGAAGCCGCGCTGCATCTAGGAGGCGGAGAAGGTATCCGGCAGTGGCGCTCCGGCGGCAGGCCGGCCAGAGAGGTGCGACTGTGCGAGCGGCCGCATAGATTGGACAACTGCTCTCCCCAACCGGGTATGAACCCGGGTTTTACTCGTGTGAAACCAAAACTGTTCCAGCCCGTACCTACCTAAAACCAACTGTTCTGTACGTGAAACCGAACTGAACCAAACCTCTTGTCCACTCGACCCATTTACATCCAAACCAAACAAACCCACAACGCAAAACTGACCCATCACACCCGGTTTAGACAAAACTATTCTCAGGTTTAATCGCCACATCGTGTAATTCATTTGTTATTTTATCATCGGATAGCGATTGATTTATTCAGGTAAGTTGTACTACTACTATATACATTTTGCATATAGGAGCTACACTATTAGAAAATAAAATATCTATTCTGATTAATCTATCTATTTTCTTCGCGACTGAGCGGTGAATTGCACGTGTTACCGCAAAAGCAAAATCGTGTCTATTAGTACTTCCAATAATGTCGTGGGGCAACTAGCAATCAAGGTCGTGCGCTACGCTAACACAGCCTAGGGCACAATTGTTACGTACAAGTAGTAAAGTCCATCAATTCTCGATCTGAATTAACAGAAACTTTGCGATGCTGCCGCGGTCCCAGATCCCAGACCCTTCGTCTCTCCCATCTCCGGTGGGCAGCCGCGGCTCCGGTCGGTGCCAAGCCGAGGTTCCTGCCATCACGTGCCTACGCCAGCCCGGCGGCACCTGCAGCACGGTGCAAGGGGTAAGCTGATGGGACGGAGGCGGCCGGCCGGCATCTGTACCTGGTGCTACAGGAAAGGTCGATGGAGGTCTTCAGTATCTACAAGCTTCCCGACGTGGACGAGGACGCGGCTGCCACTGACGACGCCCCGCGCCACCTCCCTCCAGCAGCCCTCTGCCTCCGCGCCACGTTAGTCGGTGTCACCCCGCACTTTGAAGCCCTCGGCAGCAAAATCGTGGTCACCGGTGACTCTGACACCATCTCCGGGCAATCTGACCGCTGTCAGTTCATCACCTTGCTCTATGACACTAAGACCGGGACCCTGGACGCTGCGAGGGGGCTGCTGGAAAGGGATGATACGTGGATACGGGACGGCTACCACGCCGCCGCACCCGTCGGCAATAAGCTATGTGCGTTAGAGGGTGAAGGAAATAAACCTTTCTACCTCTACGAGGAGCCTGCGGCGTCGTCCTACTATTTCGACGAGTGGGCTTGGGAGCAGGGCCCGTCGCCGCTCCCACTCCACGCCACCGGCCATGACATCAGGATCAAGTCGCACGCGATGCACCCAGACGGCCGCACCATCTTTGCATCGTCCACCTTCACCTTCTCGCTCGACACAGAAAGCGGGGAGTCGGCACGCCACGGCGAGTGGCACGTACCGTTCCACGGTCGGGCGTACTACGACGGCGACCTGGGCACATGGGTGGGGATAAGATTGGCCGATGGAACTGAAGGCGGAAGCATTAAAGGATACCCCTACCTGTGCGTCTGCGACGTTCCAACGGCGCGCCCTTGGCGACGACACCATGCTACCGGACCCGACGTGGAAGATGTGCAAGGAGGAGCTAACATTTGTGGAGGCACCGACACATGCCAGGAACCCCACGCTCGTACACATTGGGCGTGGCAAGTTCTACCTCGTCGAGGTCACCAAGAGAGGGGACGCACATGTGACCATGTTTCGTGCTAAGCGGGCTACGCATGGCGAGCTCGAAGTCACACCATGTCGACCTGGCCGCTCCTACCTCGTGCCAAATTACTCTAGGCAGGGACGGATCCACTTATGTTCAAGGGTGTGCAGATGAACACCCAAAAATTTCTGCAAAGAAAATCATATGTAGTGTATGGTGAACATATGCATTACTCCCTCCGTTTCAAAATACAAGGCGCGCTATTTTTAAGGTGGTATTTGACGCTTAACTTTGACCACCAATATATAACATAATATATTGAATGAAAATGTGTACATGGTACCGTTGGATTCGTCTTGCAAAATTCTTTCATTTCATATATTTGTACAATATTTTTGGGTACATATTATAAGTACAAATCTTGGTCAAAGTTACACGGCGTTAACCAGCGAAATTAAAGGGCGCCTTATATTTTGAGACGGAGGGAGTATTTGTGGTCATTTCTTAGCATGTATTCGTCGCGTTTCAAGTCCAAATCGAGGTCAAACCTCGAATTTGTACTTTTGTTGGAATGAACCTTTTTCAAATTTTCGCCTATATATTTCGTGTTGGTTGGAATTTGAACACCCAAAATCAAATTCTTGGATCCGTCCCTGACTCTAGGGGTTTATATACTGCCTTCTGGATGTAACGATGTCTTCCATTCTGCATAAGATGATCAGTGGCAGAGCTGCCGTGTAGACATTGGGTTCAGATGAACCCAATGAATTACTAATATCCTTCACTAATCTGGTCGTTTTTCAGTATTTCTTAGTGGGAAATTACACTATAAAGTATAAACACGAGATTAACCCAATGGGTATATGCTCTGGCTTCGCCACTGAAGATGATCATAAATTTACAGCATTTTAAAGAAATAAAGGGTTCACCCCCTGGTTCCATTGCATGCAACCACAGTCTTACATCATCTTTAAAGCTCAACCCGCACAGCACCAACGCTTATTACAAACCAGGCCGCAGCCACACACTCCAGCAGAAAGAAAGCAGGAAAAGAAACTACACCACCCTAGTACAGCGCTATAGGATCAGCTTCAGAACCGAAACGACTCTGACGCCACTTTCGCACCAGCTCCGACTGAGGGCTAGCACCTTCTCCCGACAGGTCCAGCATGCTCAAGTCCAAGCAATCCGTAGCAGCTCCACTCTCACATGATCTAGTCGCAGTTGGTTTCGGTCCAACAGAGCAGAATGTTTGTCCAGAGCCAAGATCTTCCAGGTTTTGATTGCTGCACCAATTCTCCTTAAGATTTCCTTGATACCTGGCCAGCTTAGCCCCTGAAAGATCATTTCGTTACGAACAATCCACAATATCCAAAGTGTTGCAGAAGAGAAAATGTTAATGACAGAGTTATTATTTTCACTCAGCCACCATCTAGCAATAGATTCAAAGTTTTCTCCAATGCACACATCCAGGATACTCGAGATATCCGACCAAATAGCTCTAGCAACCACGCAATCACAAAATAGATGATGAATACTCTCAGGTTCAGAGCAGAAAATACAAGTCAGGTCATCTATTTTCTTACGCTTGCTTAGGTTATCTCTGGTCAGAAGTTTATCATTAGCAAGAAGCCATAAGAACACATGGATTCTGGGGGGTATATGCAATTTCCAAACAGCTGGAGTGTGCACAGGAACAACCCCCCCGGTTGTTAACGATAGCATAAAAGGATTTGACAGAATACTGTCCCGAAGGATGAAACAGCCAGATTGGACAGTCTTCCTCACCAGACAAAGTAACAGTTTCAATTAAGGCCACTAGTTCTAGCCATCGGACAAGAACCTGTGGCGAAACTGTTCTTCTAAAAGAAATCTTAAGCTCAGTTCCATCCCACACATCAGATACTGTGCAGCAGTGTTCATTGGCTATAATATAAAGACCCCAAAACACTGTGGCCAAAGAACACTGTCCGATCCAAGTATCTTCCCAAAATAAAACTTTGCAACCATTTCCAACTTTCCAGCAGTACCCGAATTTTGCTGCTGACGCCGCCCACATTACCCCTTTCCAAAAGGAGGAGCATCTGGGAGGGTTAGCATGAAAAATATTGGGATTAAGATTATATTTATAGTCAACAATTTTCCGCCAGATTTTATTTTGATCTAGGTGGTATCGCCTAATCCAAGAACCCAGGAGACATAAATTAAAATCTCTGAGATTCTGGATTCCCAAGCCTCCGTACTCTTTTTTCTGACACACAAGGTCCCAATTGGCCAAATGAAATTTAGGTGACTCATCAGTATCTTTCCAGAAAAAATGGGACATTTGCGAATTAATCAGTTTAATTGCCCATTTAGGAAATTTAATAACCGAAAGAAGATACATGGGGATGCTAGCTACACAAGCTTGCAGGAGGATTAACCTAGCTTTATAGGAGAGCAATCTCCCCATCCACCCAGCAATCCTCTTAATTATCTTATCAATTATCGGTTGCAGGTCCTCTTTTCGCAATTTAGAAAAGTGAAGAGGAACCCCTGTCCCCCAAGTATTTAAATGGAAAAGTCCCAAGCTTGCAACCAAAAACTTGAGCAAGGAGGTTAGCCTCCTCCTCAGGCACATTAATAGTACACATATCACTTTGATGATAGTTAATACGCATCCCAGACATCTGCTTAAAATAGGTAAGAATCCATTTCAAATGTCTTGCCATATTAATGTCATTTTCAAGAAATAAAATGGTGTCATCAGCATACTGAAGGCTGATGACACCACCAGGAATAACCTGACTAAGCAGTCCCCGAATCAGATGTTGATCAGCTGCTTTCGAAAGCATTTTAGAAAACACATCAGCAATAAAATTAAACAGAATGGGAGATAAAGGATCCCCCTTGCTTGAGGCCTTTCCCACCCACAAAGTATTTGCTGTTTGTGTCGTTAATTCGAACACAGAAAGAACCTCCGGCTAGAATGGATCTAATCCTTGCCCTCCAAAGGGGACCAAACCCTCTAGATTCCAACATATGATCCAGGAACTCCCAATCAATTATGTCGTAGGCTTTCTCATAATCTAATTTCAAGACCAAACTTTTCTAGCATGCACATCATGAATTACTTCATGAGCCGCGACTACGCTTTCAAGAATAAAACGCCCTTTGATAAAAGCAGTTTGGTTCTTCGCAATAATCCAATCACCAATAGGAGCAATCCTATTAGTCATAGCTTTAGTAATGATTTTTAGACTGCAATTACCCAAGCTAATTGGACGAAACTTCTTAAGATCTCTCGCATCCGCTTCCTTAGGAATCAGAGTTATAATTGAGAAATTGAGTCGAGCGACATCTAATTTCCCATTCTCAAAATCCCTAACCAGAGCCATAAAATCATTTTTAATTATATGCCAGTAAGTTTGATAAAACAGGAAAGACAAACCATCTGGGCCTGGAGCACCAGCACCATAAGAACCCATCACCGCATCATAAATCTCTTTTTCTGTAAAAGGACTATCAAGCAACAAGGCTTCCTCAGCAGTGAGCAAGTCTTGTTGATCCCAAAAATCAGCACCTAAAGCAATATTAGGCCTGGGTTCAGCGGCAAAGAGGTTTTTGTAATAATCCACAGCCAGATCAAGCATTTTATCTGTCTCCTCTACAGGACCATTAGGTCCATCCAGGACAGCTAATTTTTTCTTACGACGTCGTTGGTTCGAAATGGCATGAAAGTAAGTAGTGTTTCTATCTCCTTCCGTGATATTTCTATCCCGGGAACGTTGTCAGGCTTTAGTTTCTTCCTGAGCAAGGATATCACCAAGTTCCAATTTAATTTGTTGCATTCTAACTAATTACTGATTGGACAAGCGATTTTGCTCAGCGAAAACATCCAGGATGTCAAACTCTTGCATAAGAGCTTTCTTCCTTTTTTTATTTCCAGCCTCAACATTAATACTCCAACCCTTCGACTTTTTCCGGAATAACCTAAGGCGAAATTGCCAAATATCAATTGCATTAATGCAATTACATTTGGTGCTCCACACCTTAGAAACTATATCAGAGAAACCTTCCTGTTTAATCCACCATTTCTCAAACCGATATAGCTTCGGCGAATTTTTTTTAGCTTGACCAGTGTCCAAAAGAAGCGGAGTATGATCACTAACAGCTCTCGACAGTGCAACTACCGACGAGAGAGGGAATTTTTTATCCTAGTCAACTGAGACAAAAACTCGGTCCAGAGCGGCCATAAAAGCATCTTCCCGATTATTCGACCAGGTATATAAACGATTAGAAGTTCGGATCTCAATAAGAGCCCACTTATTCACCCAATCATTAAAAAGGAAAGACCATTGATTATTGATATTACCATTACTCTTCTCATTAGCATATCTAACCACATTAAAGTCCCCGCCAATCAAAGTTGGGATAGGGCTTTTTTCCATGATCTCATGAAGCTCAGTGAAAAATTCAAGTTTAAAGTCAGCGTAGGCTGTACCATAAACTATGACAAGATTCCAGACAAAAGCATCCGCCTTATTAAGGACATGAACAGAAATGCAATACAACCCACAAGAATAAGAAATAAGTTCAAAGAAGTCGTCTCGCAGGCCTACTAAAATACCTCCAGCGGTACCCTTAGCAGGCAGAAAACACCAGGAGAAATCATGGTTTCCAGCAACATATTTAAGGAAACTATCATCTATTTTTTCTTTCTTAGTTTCCTGGATACCAATGAAATCTAGTTTATGATCAGAAATAAAATCAAATAGAGCTTGTTTGCGACCTGGGCGACCCAGGCCTCTTATATTTAAAATAGCCCCTATCATGATTTTCTTTTTGATTTACTTCTCCTTCTAGTCACTACATTCCAGTCATCTCCAATATATTGACTATGTTCATCAGGCAACTGAGAACAGTAATCAGGAGCATGGGAATTCGTATCATTATCATTTTGAACAAAATCAGAAGGTTCTAAATCAATTGAACCAGGTAAAGCAACATTAGGGTTATCCCCATCAAAATCTATATTCTTAATTAGCTCATTATTAACGAAATTCTGAATTATGTCATTTTTCTCAATCACATCACTACCAATAGTAATGTCAATGTTATCAGAAATATCACCAAGAACATTATTACTAAGAACAGCAAAAGAATTACCTCTGAAATTCGGAGGAATCTCCAAATTCCGTCTCTTCTGCAGTTCCTTAGCTTTATCCACAATGTCTTGGCAGCCATGGTTCCTAGTCACCATTTTGGTGGTTGCTAGAACAGGCCCCCACTTTTTCGGCTGTACTTGCGCTTTTTCCTTCGCACCAGGCACCCCAGCGAGCTGCTCCAGAACAGGGAAAAGGTTTTTCCTGACAGAACCATATCTTTCCACCACCTCCATTGGCAAGTGTTCAGAGTCTTCTGTATCCATTTCCTCATTCTCATCATCAGAGCTATTATCTTCATCATCAATTGTGAAATCTTCAAGCACCCGAGAGGAATATGCTGCATGAGCTGATTCTTCCATCATTTTCATAGCTTCTTCTTCAATAAACTCATCAGATGGAGTTCCCAAGTCCCACACAGCATCATTCACCTTATCATAATTCATCTTGACAGGAAGCGAGCGAAGACTGGCAGGCGAGCTAGCATTTGATCCAACAAAAGATCTATGCCAGCTATTGCATTCCAAATGATGGAACACCAGGTTCTCACCCATCACCTCCAGTTCTTCCCAAGAGTCTGGCACTGCATCAGCACAGGTTCTATGGTTCCCACTGGCAATATTTATGTCTCCAATTCTTATCTGGTCACCCCTGAGATCATCTTCCATTCGGTTAGAAGCATCCACAATATCTTCAAGTTCATCCAGACCCGTATCTGCATCTAACCCATCATCAGGCTCACTGTTGTTATCGTCTGAACTGATCTGTTCAACTCCTTCAACATCCAAGAGAATCATGTATAATTTCTGTTGAAATTCCATCACCCTCTCCTTAGGTACCTAGACTGGATCCCTACAAGCAACCTGCAGTCTGATTTCTTTATAGAAACTTTTGAAGTAGGATCCCCAATCAACATCCATCAGGATCCCCACCGTTGACACTGTTCTAGCAAATGTTTTCCATGCACATTCCTTCGGGGGAAGCCCATACACTTTAATCCACACAACCGGGAGTTCAGCCAGAGGTGTAATATCGCCATCCCATTCGGAGATCTTGATGTTGACCCCTTCTTTGCCCAAATCAAAAGCTGGAAACTCCACCAACTCAGAAATATTCTTCCAAGGAGGAAAACGAACAAGAAAAACTTTTTCAGTTAGCTCCCTGATTTGCCACGGCCATCGCTTGTGTTTGCAAAAGATAACTGATAAGTTCTCCTCAAGTTCCTTCTGAGAAATATCACCTTTCTTCACTGTCACCAGAGCAACATTCTTGATGTTTAGCCACTTAGTTTCCTCTTCTGTAGGGCTTTCCACATGATAAAAGCCCAAACCAGCATTTGCACTCCCGAAGTACTCTGCAACAGGATGCTCCTTGAACCACAACGGACACATGTGGACTGGATGTTCAGCTGAGTTGCATATGAAGCACAGTTTCGGCTGAATACAGTTCCCCACAAAGTGACCTGGTTCACCACAACTATAACAAATCATCTTGAAATATCTCTGCTCGAAAACCTGTTCAACTGGCGCCTGCACAACAGGCGGTGGTTGAGCTTCAGGAACAGCCTGCTGCTGCACCTGCCTAGGTTGCACATTCACCGGTTGACGCTGAGGCTGATTGTTGTTGCGATTATTGTTGTTGTATCGATTGTTTCCGAAGTTTTGCCGTCCATTCCTCTGATTCTGATTGTACCTCTGATTCTGCACTGGCTGTTGAACTGGCACTGCTTGATACTGCATATTCTGCACTGGCTGTTGAACTGGCACTGCTTGATACTGCATATTCTGCACAGGCTGTTGAACTGGCACTGGCTGATATTGTTGAACCGGAGCCATCTGCGCAACCGGCTGGTACTGAACTTGTTAACCTTGATTGAGTGGTTGCGCAGCAATTTGTTGGTATTGATGCATCTGGGCTTGCTGTGCAGGTAATTGCTGATACCCTGCCTGACGAACATCCTGAACTGGAGCCGCAGGAACAGGACATGCTCCCTGATTCACTGGCACCAGATTTTGAGCCGGCGGGGGGCCCTGAGGAACACGCCCCCGCCCACGACCTGCACCCGGAATCATGATCCTAGATCGAAGTACTGAGGCAAACGAGACTCCTCCAACTCGACTGTGTACCTGACGGATGTCACCCCGATAACGGTGGCGGTCCACCGACGTAGCAAGGAAGCGGTCAGTAATGGAGAACGAGTTCGTCGCCACCAAATTCTTGCGAACCCAGCATATCAGATCTGGATGTTGTGTGGGTGAGGAAGAGGACCGTGGCGGCGTGGAAGGGATGGACCAGAGTTGACCGAAAAAACTCTCGACCGACTCCAGCTCCACCCCTGAAACCCGGGGTCGAAACCCTAGCTCGCGCGACCGTGGCTTGATGGAGATCAGAGGCCACGATCCTTCCAGGTGGAGCAACGCCATGGGCGGTCACGGAAGCAGAGCATGCTTCGCTGACTGGTGGGGGCCTCGAATTCGAATCGAGATCTTCCCGCCGCGTCGGTGGCCGAAGCAGAGGAAATTGATCGAGATCTCCTGGCCATGGCGGCGCCGGCGGTGAGGCTCTTGTCGACGAGGCCCGTCTCGCCGGCGATGAGGCCCTTGGCGACGAGGTCCGCCTAGGGTTTGTCGATGGAGACGGCGCGACTCTCGGCGACGGGGCTCTCGGGATCTCCGCATCACCAACACGGCAGGCCGCCGCGACCCGTACGCGCACCGGCTCCGTCGGGAATGGAGCTCCATGTCGCCGAGCACGGGGGCGAGGGGATCGCGGGCACGGGCGGAGAGGCGACCAGCGAGCCATCCATTCCAATGAGCAGAGCCCCCTCTACACGTAGCAATTGGAAAGCTTTTTTTCATAATTTTATTTCGCAATATTCGCAAGAACTGGTACACCGGAGTAGAGTTCTGAAGCCGATTGTGAGCCGAATTTTTGTCTTGATGTTTTTCTGAGATGTATCTTTTTAAGTTCTCAAAGAAGAGTCAATAGTAAAAGATTAGCTATTCTTTAGCCGGTAGAATTTTTTTCCACGTACAAAAACTGGCAGATTTACAGGCTGAGGAAACCAGCCGGCCGGCCCAATCATCAACGAGAACAACAAAAGCCCGAACCGGAGTTAGAAATACAAGTCGTGTGTCCAGGCCCATTAGAGCGCGCCGTTTCGTGGGTTTGCCAGAGTCGATCGATGCTGTATATATGTTCGTCGCGGCAGCACACACGGTCTGAATTAACAAAAGACCCTTCCGATGTTGCGATCCATCGTCGCCCGATCCCAGCCCCTTCTCTCCCATCTCCGTCGCAGCGCCGCCGCCGCTCCAGGCGGTGCCAAGCCAAGGATCCTTCCATCACGTGCCTACGCTGGCTCGGTGACACCTGGAGCTCGTTGCAATGGATCAGCTGATGAGAGGACATCGGCGGCGGCAGACCGTCACCTGTACGTGGTGCTCCATGAGAAGGCGATGAACAGGTTCAGTATCTACAAGCTTCCCCGCGTAGATGAAGAGGACGCGGTCACTGACAGCGAGGCGCCACGCCGCCTCCCTAGAGCGGTCCTCCATCTAGGCGAGTCGTTGGTCACTGAAACCCCACAATTCGAAGCTCTCGGCACCAAGATCGTCGTCACCGCTGAGATCATCTCCGGGCAGTTTCTGACCTTTCTCTATGACACCAAAACGGAGACGGTGGATGGCGCTCAGTCCGATCCGAGGCACATGTGGGTACAGAACCGCTACCATGCCGCCGCGCCCGTCGGCGACAAGCTGTGCTTGTTAGAGGCTGAAGGAATTCCTCCGTTCTACTTCTACCTCTATCAGGCGCATGCACCGGCTGCGTGGGCCTGGGGGCACGGCCGGGAGCCGCTCCCAGTCGACGCCAATCGCATGGAGAGGTTGAGTGGGCCTGGGAGCATCAAGTCGCTCGCGGTGCACCCAGATGGCCGCAACATCTTTGCCTCCTCCACCTTCACCTTCTCCCTCGACACGGAGAGCGAAGAGTCGGTTCGCGTCGGCGACTGGCGCTTGCCATTCCACGGCCGAGCATACTACGACGGTAACCTGGATGCATGGGTTGGGATCCGATTGGCCGACGAAGGCGGGAACACTAAAGGACACGTCTACCTTTGCGCCTGTGACGTTCCGACCGCTCTTACAGCCGATACCATGCTTCCTGAGCCGGCGTGGAAGATGTGCAAGAAGGAGCTCACATTCGTCGAGACGCCTGCACGTGGCACGAGCCCCACCCTCGTCCACACTGGGCACGGTAAGTTCTGTCTCGTCGAGGTCAGTGAGGGAGTGGAGGCTAGCCGTCCCACCAGCGACGGCTTAGGGCACCTGCTACGTGTGACCATGTTTCATGCTACACATGGCATGGATGGCGAGCTCGAGGTCACGCCGTGCCACCCTGGCCGCTCCTACTTGGTGCCCAATTACTCTAAGGGTTTCTATACTGCGATCTGGATGTAATGATATCCTGTAAACCATGCATTTTCCAGAATGGGATATTGAGTTTATTTTGTATAAGTACTACTCCCTCCTTTTTTAATATAAAATGTTTTAGATTTTGTCCACATTCACATGCATACAAATGTATATAGACATATTAATCTATATATTAAGGAGCTGCACTTTCACGAGCTCACAACGATTTGATCACTGTAGCTATTACTGTAGATGTCTACAGTATACAACAGTGTTTGAGCTGTTTGGTTCGTTGCACCCGCAAGTGTTGGACACCTCCATCCCACCTGCCGCTTTGACCCTCCACTCTCCCGGTCCAACTTTTCCTCTGTACGCAAAAGAGGATTGGAGCGCTCCCGTTTCCTGCTCGCTCTCTCCTCGCTCTCCACCGCCGCACACCCCCACGTCGCCGCCGTCAAATTCCGCAGCTCTCTACGCAGAAGACGATTGAAGCGCTCCCAATCCTGCTCGCTCTCTGCTCGCTCTCCACCGCCGCCCATCCCCACGTCGCCGCCGTCGAATTCTGCAGCGCCCAAACACGCCTTCTGTCGGAGCTCCTACGCCTCCAGCCCCCCTGCTTCCTCCCTCCCCGTGGAGCCCCGGCGCCGCGCGCTTCCCTCACCGTGGAGCTCGGACGCTGACGCCGCTGCGAGGTACGCCTTCTCGCTTCCGGTCCCGCTGCGTCATTTGTGCGATCCCCGTTCCCCGTCCTTCGATCGGGATGCCTCGCCGGCCGGTGTCTCCGTCCTTGGGATGCCGCGATTGTCCGCCTCCTCCGCGCCCGGGCCTTCCTCTTTCTTCTGGGACGTCGTCTCCGCCTGTCCGCCGCCGCCGGGGTCTCGCCAGCGTGCCTGAACCGCCAGCTCCTTCACTCCGGCCCCGCCGCGGACGTCGTCGTGGTCGGCTGTCCTATGCATCTGACGGTCGCGATCTTCAATGCCATGATCTTCGATCCGATTGCTCTCCGTCCCCTTCGATTCAGCTCACTTCGTTAGATGCCGGTGCTGTCCATGTGGAGGAGGATGAAGTTCGCTCCGAAGGTTCCGATTGTGCTCCTGTTCCAGTTGATATGCACCAGGTGATTGATCTTACTTTTACCTTCTTCATGTCACGTAATCCACTCACAAATACTTGATCAAAGTAATATACCAATTTGTGTATTTATTAGGCTGAGAATAAAGTAAAAAGCCAAAGAAGGGTAAAAAAATGTTGGTACTATTTTTACTTCATGTTCAGTTCTCTCATACAATTATTTTATACTAATGGTTTCTTCATGGTATTCGTGGCCGTTTTTTTTCCTGTCTACAATTGCAGTCTTGGTGAACTAATTAATATTTGTTGTACAATGATGAGCTGATATGTCATAGATCTTGTGCTTTGCAATGATAGTTCTTAGGAAATAATTGATGGTAAATAGAATAGGAGAGTCTTCAAAAGCTATAGCATCCGACTGAGTTGTCCACAATTTATCTTTCTTTCTTCTCAACTGTCCCTACCACATATGCATTATGTCTTTTGATAACAATGTCTAATTAATATTTGTTGTACAATGATGAGCTGATATGTGATAGATCTTGTGCTTTGCAATGATACTTCTTAGGAAATAATTGATGGTAAATAGAATAGGAGAGTCTTCAAAAGCTATAGCATCCGACTGAGTTGTCCGCAATTTATCTTTCTTTCTTCTCAACTGTCCCTACCACATATGCATTATGTCTTTTGATAACAATGTTTGGTTAGCTGATCTGTGTTTCTTTGGCATACTAATATTCTGCAGCAAAGCACGGGAAATACGACCCTTTGTTATCAGCCTCGGTCTGTGCTGGATGGTGCTTCTGGAGCAGCTGCCTTTGCTGGTCTGCGGCCTGTGCAGCCACCCTTAATTAGTTCCCATGATTCCGGCCCACCTCTTCCGGCATGAGCCTCTGTACGTCGTCCTCGTGCTCCGGAGTGCCTGCCGCATGATATTCCTATTCGTCCTTCTCGGCGTCGTCGCTATGCAGTGCCTGCTCCTTCTTCTGACTCTGTACCTGTTGTTGCTGACACCTTGCCTTTGCCGCCGATTTCTTTTGTCGACAATGTACAGGCTACGTCTGATCCTGCTCTGGCTTGCTTGGCTGCTGTTAATTCAGATGAACCTGTCCGATCTTATCCTGTGCGAGCTTCTGTTCGCCGGCGTCGTGCTCCGGAGCGACTGTCCCCTGATGTTCCTGAACGCCCCTCTCGGCGTCGCCGTCTTGCAATGCCTGACTCAGCTGGCGACCGTGCTTCTTCTGCTTCGTTGCTCCAGGATGACGCGCACAGAGAGGAAATTCGCTTAGGCAAGCGTCCAGTTAACGATGTATTTGCTGCCTCCACTCCTGCTGGTATGTTTTTGTGCCTGTCTTGCAGTGTTTTCTCTCTGCAACATTGCAGCTCATCCGTCCATGTGCCAAGTTTTCACCACGACGAAAGTTAGTTGGTCAAATGGCTTCCGTAAATTCTAATGCAGTTATGCTCACATGACATTCTATGATTTCGTATTTTACCGTCCATACCATTTACATGTGACCAACCAATTTACACACTGATGCATACCTAACTTGGAGATACTGGATGGATATGATAGGATTATGTTCCCAGTTTGTTATTAGCTACTTTGAACTGTTCTTTACTCCGTTACAGAGATTGTAGACATCTTATTGATTATTTTCTTGCTTCTCTATGAATTCTTTGACAATTCGACTCCATCAGTTCTCATGTGTGTTTTGCCAGCTCTGTTTTTTGGGTCCACGCAATTGAGGGACTGCTAGCTGGCAGGCTACATTGTACACTTTTATTTTGGGTCTCTTCTTACAGTGTGTTTTATTGCATTCATAGGACATGCTGTATTTTGGTTCATACAGCTGATTTTAGATGTGTTTTTATGTACATGCTGCGGCTTCCTACGTGTCTGATGAACCTACAGATTGAGAGATGGATCATGTTTTCCAAATGCTTTTATTTCCTGCTGTTTTTTATGTCATGCAATGAACTTTCAAGTTTATGCCGCTCTTCATGAATAGATTCTTCTTTCTTTTATATTGTTCGGCTATACGTTTAGGTCTATGTATGGTTAATTGTCCTGCTTTCCATGATTGTCTATCTCTTTCTGCCATTGCTGAATGCTTTCTAATTAATGTATGCAGTACTGCCTTTATACATCTTCTATTGCTGTGGTTCGTTCAGTTTACCTTTTCCTTTCATTTTTCAGGTTCCTCTCAAACGTCTCTTGCTGTGTCATGCTCTGACGATAACCCTTCGCTGCCTCGGTCTGCTTTGTTAGCTCAATCCTCTGTCTGTCATGGTCTTTCTGGTGATTTTCCTCCGATGGACTTTTCGAGGACTGATGTTCCATCTACTTTACATTGCCCTGGATTTCCATCTGGTTCACCTCATTTGCAGTTCCAGGAATCACTACATAGTGGGTTCTATACGGATGATGCGTATGTTCATGATGATGATTTACTTCCTTTCCCTTTGTTGCCTCCAAATGCTAATCCTATGGATTATTTATCGAGAGGTACACCTAAATTAGTGCTGCAAATTGTTATGGCTGTTTTTTATTGTCACGTACATACTCACCTGTTTTTTGATTCTTCTCATATCTTTTACAGTTCCTCCAACACCTTATGTGCCTGTACATCGACGTTCCTACAACCGTCGTATGCGCATGGCTGTCCGTCGTCATCGGGGCTTGCTTCGAGCAGGATTTAAGCCTGGTCGTATCGAATTGCCTTTATCGGCCGATTTCGTCAGCCTACTCAAGTGTAAATTTCTCTACCTTTTCAGTGTGTCTTCCTGTAGTTTTTTCCTTCTCCTATGAGCTTACAGGCTGTTTTCTGATTTGTAGGTGCTTGGCCTGGACGTCTTACTATGGTAGCCCTCATCATGTATGCATGCATTGCAGTGCTCCTTTTTGGTATAAGGAGTGTTGCAAGCGTGCTAGCAAGGAGAGGCGCCGAGCTGTATATACTAAATGTTGTCGTGGTGGTAAGGTTTCGCTTCCTATATATCCAGCTTGGCCAGCTCCTTTGTCTGAATTGCTGAAATTTGATGGTGGATCCGAATCCAACCGTTTTTTGCGTTTAATTCGAGAGTACAACTCTATGTTTGCTTTCACATCACTTGGAGTTTACATAGATGACAGTGTGAATGTTGGAAATAGCCCTTATGTTTTTAAAATTTGTGGAGTGGTCTGCCATCAAATCGGGTCTCTCTTGCCTTCGTTTGATGATCCAACTCCTAGATTTGCTCAACTATACATTTACGACACGTTGCATGAACTGGATCATAGAATGGGTATATTTGGTATGAATAACATGGATAATCATAATCCACTGCCTTCTTCATCTCAAGGCCGTCGTCGTCCAAGGGATTCTCACATGCCAGTGATGATGATGAGGATTTTTGTCGTCCTGTCCGTCGTCAGCGGTTGCGCAGGGAGGAGCCTGATCGTGCTGTAGTTGATTCATTGCGCACTATGCTGAATGATCATAATCCTCTGGTTCAGAAATTTCGTATGGCTGAAGCGAGGCTTTCTTCACCAGATTCTCCTGATATTGCCATTCAGTTGTTTGGTCACGAGGGAGCAGACCATGGGAACGTTATTCTCTTCCTGCGGCGCCTGAATTGGCTGCTTTAATTGTTGATGATTTTCTACGGAGACCAACAGATTTGACATAATTGTGCAGAAAAATGCAGGACTTTTCAGCGTGTGTCTCCTCTAAACCCTTCTCTTATGGCTTTACAGTATCCGCTGTTGTTTCCTTATGGTTCTATGGGCTATCACCTTGGCATTAAGTATCAATCCGTTGATGGCAGCCTATTCATGGGAGACAGGATGTGTCCATGCTTGAGTATTACTGTTACAGGTTTCACTATCGGAAAGGAGAGCCTAATCCTTTTACTTGCTGTGGCCGCTTATCAAATCAGATAATGGTAGATTCTTACTCTTGTGTTGAATCATGTAGGCTCATTATCACTTTTGGAATCAATATACTTTACGGTCTGAAACATACCAAGGCTTATCAGATGCTCTTGGAGAAGGCACTCCAACCGGAAAAAATGTTGGAATCGAATACATATTGCATTCTAGCTACACTGGAGGTCCTCGATATATGATACAGAATTATCAGGATGGAATGACGCTTTGTCGTGTCTATGGAACTCCTGATCTTTTTGTTACATTTACATGTAATCCGAAATGGGATGAAATAGCTGAGGCGGTTCTTCTTGAACCTGGACAGACACATTCTGATAGGCCAGATATTGAGACTCGAGTTTTCAAAATGAAAATTAATGAATATAGGAAAAGAGTTAGAAAAGGAAAAACATTTGGACCTGTGAATGCATGTATGTTTCTATTTAATTCTTCATTAACGCCGCTAATTTTGTTTCCGTACTTTGTTATTGCTCACATTTTCTTAAGTGCTTCCCACAAATGATTTTACCGCTTGAATATTTTGTGGTATGCTGTCAGCTCCATATTACTGTTTTATGATATTTGTCTCCGTGAGTTGACTGCTTATAGATTATATATTTCCATTGTTTTGCAGATCTCTATGTGGTCGAATTTCAGAAGAGAGGTCTTCCCCACATACATTCTCTTGTTTTAGTTTAGAGTAAAAGGCTCGCGTGGTATATCAAGTTGTCACGCATGAGCAGATTGGTCACCAACTGAAAAATTGCTAACTATTGGTCATCAAGTTTTGAAAATGTTGCATGTTTGTCATTCCGTCACGGTGGCCGTTAAGTTGCTGACGTGACAATTTAGATTTTTGCAAAAAACACCCTACATGTTTATTCCTTTTGAATGGTTCATCCCAGTTGTCGAAATTCTCTGGGTCATTTCATCAAACAGTTCGTATGCATCCGGAACCTGCTCGCAGACACTGTGGTGAGCTCGCCGGGAATCAGCGTCCCGCACGGCTGCGTGTCGAGAGTTGACCTCCACCCCGCGTTGTCTTCTCGTACCATCTCTTCCTCAGCGCACTATCCGTAGAAGCTGATGAGGCTGTTCTGCACGTGCTTGTCGTGCTGGACGAACCCAAGCTTCATGGTATGTCCCTACAGTTGCCTCCCTTGGCACGAGGCGGCGAGCTGCGCGCAGGCCTTGAGTAGGAACGGGAACATGTAGCCGTTGGGTCGCCGCCGTTCTCCAGTTTGTCAAATACAGCCGCAGCGCAGCGTGGGGTCGCGGCAACCGATTGTCTCCGGCTCGTCGAGCGTGGCGACGATGGCCGCCGCGTACTCCATGATGCCTAGCCAGTCCCCGAGCGCCAACGCCACGGGGAGCCACGAGCAGGCTGCGCCAAGACCGTGGCGGAGGCGCGGATCATGGCATCTGCTCCAACACCTGCGTCATCGCCGGGGCGGTGGTTCATGGCATGTCGACCGGGCGCGGACGGACGGAAGATGTGGACCAGCTCGCTCACTTAGCTTGCCTCGGTGTCGTCGTGCGGACATGGAACAGCCCGCCGGGCGGAGGGACGACAGAGACTAGCTCACGCAAGCCCTCGCCAAAATGGGCTAGCTCCTGAGTGTTGTACGGTTTTTTCCGTACGCAATGGCATAAGAGGACTAAATCATTAGAAGAAATTAAAGTTCAGGGGGTATTTTACAAAATTTAACAGCCGTCGTGACAGCAAGACGAGTGTGCAACATTTTCACAACGTGGTGACGAATAGTTTGCATTTTTTAAGTAGGTGACCAATCGGCTCATGCCCTGCAACTTCATAGACCGCGTGAGCGTTTTACTCTTTAGTTTATATGTTCACTCCTTTTAGTGTGCATATAGACAATATGTGTACCACTTAAAACATCTTATATATTAAAAAACGGAGGGAGTAGTTAAGAACTTGTGGGTTCTAAATGGACAATCTTTGGTCGGCCAGCAATAAAATCACGAGCACTTTGTTTACTTTCAATTTGGCCCAATTTTTACACTATTTAAAGAAGGAGGATCAATAGTCGTCTCCATTGGCACTAGCACCGTTTTCCAAGTAGTAAAGGGGCAAGTCCGCTATATATATATCGATGGATCAATTGGATGAGGACAGTGAATGACTTGGCCCCGGCCGGTACTCCCATCATATGGTCGCTAGGTTCTAAAAAAGAAGTTCTTGAATTTTCTGAACCGGTCTAATTTCAACTTTTCACTGAACCAACTAATGGCGGTCATTTAACTCAGAAATCAGGGAGGCACAGTCGATCAGTGTGACACCGTATTTTTCTCTCCAAATGTGACCTCTATTGCTTGCCACGTTTCGATAGAGAAAAATGGATCTTCCGAACCAAACAACAGAGCATGTACTAGTAATTAAGAAAGCATTTCAGTTGACAAAAACACTGACACAGCTCATTTCCATCATGCCTTGGCTGTGTATGCGCACCAGACAATATGCTACGAGAATTAGATCATTAACTCTCGCCAGATATTATTAATCGTCCTGTCATCAAGTACAGATAAAGTCATCGCAGTCGTCTAATTAAGGAAAATTAATAGAGGATTCAGGGCAACTGTTCTACAAAAACACTAAATTTAATCGAGAATAAAAGCTTCTGAAAATATTAGGAACTCGTGACGACCGTATGGCGGGACTCTCGACGGCAGAATCATCACCATCGTTGTTGGAGTCACTGGCGGCAACCGGCACCATTTCCCGTGGATCTGCCACCTCCTTATTTACCACGTCATACTTTAATGCTTTCTTGTCGTCTGTAGCATCAACCAAAATTGTCGAACCTTTGCTGGCCTCTTTTCTTATCAGCATCTCAGAAATAACCGTCATCACATTATTCTGCACCCATCTTCTTATTGGTCTCGCACCATACATCTATGAAGCAAATATGATTTTGAGAAACACAAGGATAATTAGAGCGCGAGTATAAGCAATTGTGAGAAGTCTGATCACACGATAGTCTAAGAAGCAACATATACTTACTGGGTTATATGATTCTGACAAAATGACGTCCAATGCAGCATCACTTACAGACATCGATATGCCCCTTTTTGCTACCCTATCGATAGCGCTCTTCATTTGGATATTCACAACCTCCATTAGTTGGTCGCGTGAAAGTGGCTCAAATGTAACAATCTGGCTAAGTCTGTTTAGAAGCTCGGGCTTAAAATATTTATGTACCTATACATGAACAACCGTTGTGAGTCATATGTATAAAAATCGGTTTGAGAACCAGTGAAATTTTGGTCAAGAGTAAAACCTTTCCCATCAGTAGGTCACGTGCATCTTTCATTGTGATTTCACCCTTAATTCCCGCTATTAAGTGCTCGGCACCTATGTTTGAGGTCAGAATGATGATTGTGTTCTTGAAATCTACTTTGTCACCTTTGCCATCAGTCAACACACTGTCATCAAGGAGTTGAAGTAATACATTTAGTACCGAGTGATCGGCCTTCTCCACCTCATCAAAAAGGATGACACTATACGGACGGCTTCGAACTTTATTGGTCAATTGTCCACCATCTTCATAACCACGATAACTTTAATTTGTTATAAAATGAGAAATCATATTAGTATACCCAAAAGATAAATTATTAATTTGCTCACAAAACAATGCAATTTTGAAAATGGATATGCATATAAACCTTGGAGGTGCTCCAACGAGACGAAGCACAGATCCAGAATGGACATATTCTGACATATCGAAGCGAAGTAACACCTTTTCATCGTCAAATAGTTGTTCTGCGAGTGCTTTTGCAAGCTCCGTCTTTCCAACACCAGTTGATCCCAAGAAAAGGAAAGAGCCTATTGGTTGACCAGGTGGATTAAGACCAGCCCTGGAACGTAACACTGCTTGCGCAACTAACGTGACGGCTTCATTTTGTCCAACAACTCGTTCATGCAACTTATCTGCAAGGTTGATAAGCTTTTCCGTCTCATCTGGATTGAGGGCCGCGACAGGAATTCCGGTCCACCGGCTCACAACCTTGATCAAAAAATAAAACATTGATAGAAATTATCCTAATTAATTAAGCACTTCATGCATATTACAATACTTGAAACAATTTATAATTAGGAAGGAATGTCTACCTCTGCAACATGATCTGGGGTAACAATTGTTTGTCCTGACTTTGTGGCTGTGCAAGAGTCGTCGATTAGGTCAATAGCCTTATCAGGAAATTGTCGACCAGTGACATAGCGGCCAGCGAGCTGCGCAGCGGCAACAATTGCATCATCTTCAATTTCCAAGCCATGGTGCTCTTGCAAAACCTTCTTTAGTCCCCGGAGGATGCCAATGGTTGCCTGCTCGTTTGGCTCATCCACGTGCACTTTCTGGAACCGCCGCTCGAGAGCGGGATCATCCTTGACGTGCTTGCGGTACTCGTCTAAGGTGGTAGCGCCGACGAAGCGGATGCGGCCACGGGCCAACGCCGGCTTGAGCATGTTGGCAGCATCCATGTTGCCGCCCTCGCCCCGGCCGGCGCCTAGAAGCATGTGCATCTCGTCGATGAACAAGATCACCTTGCCGTTGGCAGCCTCTGCGTCTTTTATCACGTTCTTCATGCGCTTCTCGAACATGCCACGCCGAACGGTCCCGGCCACCATGCCCGCGGTGTCGAGCTCCACGACCCGTGCCCCGAGGAGCAGCGCGGGGACGGTGCCAGCAGCGACGCGCCGCGCGAGGCCCTCGGCGATGGCCGTCTTGCCAACACCCGGTTCCCCGACGAGCGCGGCGCAGTTCTTCGTCCGGCGGCAGAGGATGCGGATCACATGGTCGATCTCGTCGTCACGGCCGACCACGGGATCGGCCTGGCCGGCCGTGGCTGTCATATCCCGGCCGAACTTTTGCAGGCTCGTCTTTCGCAGACGGCGCCGCCGAAACGACCCCGGGCAACAGCGTGGCCCAGGGCCATCGCCGCCAGCATCGCCGTTCCGATCGCTGCCCCCAAGAGGACCTCTTTGGTGACCTTGCTCGCGCCGTGCCATAGCGTCGATACGCTGGTGCTGCGTCCACCTTGACATTGTCGCCGGCTCTGTCAAAACCGATCTATCTAGCTCTGTTACATATTCATGAATCCTTATTTATATACAAGCTGCGTTGTACAAGTTCGACACTGTATCGGATTAGGTATACCATACGAAAGAGCTTGCATAACAGTACGGACGAACTCGGTTTCCTTTGCTGCAAGCAAAGAATCCTGTAGTAACGCGTACAATTCAGCATTCAGTCACCGGATGATAGATTAGCACAGATATTTTGTTTCTTCTAAAAAATAAACAAGGGTTTTAGGAACTGGACTGAACTCACGATCGATAGAAACAAATCAGTCGTTATCTGACAGGAGAAAAACAAATTAATCAATTACACGAAGTGGCGATCGTTTCTGCCCCGATCTCCACGCCTCATCTCCAATCGCCAGTACCCTACAGGATGCATCTATGCTGACACCGCAATCGCTGCCTCTAGTGGCAGTGCAGATCGAAGAGTCCTCCATACGCCTCCAATACCGCTTTAGAGTGGTGCCCTAAAATAGCAGCCAAAAAACAGAATGATGTAAATTATACATCACCGAAAAAGTGATTTATAGGACACCGAAAGTATCCAAATCCAACAAGTGATGTATTTTAGGACATCACTTCCCGAGTAGGTGATGTAAAATAGCGCCGTGCGGCAACCTCTACCCAAAAAATGTGTAAACAAAAGACTCATATAAATATAAGTTCAGCATAAACATGATAAATAGCAATAAAAAGTCCACAACCCATAATATTATTACATAATTCATCAACGTCATAACATACAACTAGACAAACATGATATACCAAAGGTTCTGTTGATCCCAAAACCTAGTTGGACCTCGCACAATTGCAAATTGCGATTGCAACATTCCAAAAGCCCTCTACACATCTTTTCTAGCAGCCGCTTGAGCATTATGAAAATTAAGTTTTTCTTATCTTGGGGCTTACAACCGGCTTGATAAATTTAGCCCACTTTAAATAAACTCCATCGGAAAGATAGTAACCACAATTATATGTGCGCCCATTTGTTTCGTGTGTTCCCCATTTGCTAACTTGGCAAAAGAGGTGATCGGTTAAGTTAAAATTCAAGAAGAACTGACTCTTTACCCGATATATATATATATGTCTTTTTCCTAAGTTAATATACTATATGCTGTCCTTTATGCGCAGAAACTACCTAAGTTGATAGTGGAAGACGCTAGCTAATCTAGTCATGGCAAAACTGGACTACGACTTGGAGCAGTTGGGGCCGTCATAACCATTACGTACAACAAGAAAAATGATAGTCGCATTGAGTTCGACAAGATGGGGTGGAAGAATTTCATTGAAGGCAAGCATTTTACGATCAATCAACCTATTTTGATCATTATGGGAAACACCAATCATCTAAGCTTGGAGGTCATGATTGAGATGCAGATCATATAGAACAATATTTTATCAAGATTGTTGATCAATTTTTTATTAGGTAGTTTGTTCGCACAAACAATGCAGTTTTCAACAATCTATCTAGTTATAGTTTCCTGAACATTTTCTACATGTACGCTATTATGTAACTAACTGTGATTTGAATAATGGTAGGTTCTGCTTTGTATAACTAGCTGGCTATAAAAACTGGTCGGGATGCTGTAATTATTCTGTTTTGCTTCTAAATTTGGACCCCCCGGATATATTCCTGTAGTCAATGAATATTACGCCCGTAGGGATATGTCGCACCCCACGGGTTTTTGCAATGGCCAGTGATCACATTTTTTTTTTAAATGAATTTTATTAATCACAGTCTCTACATCGAGTGATGCACACAACCAATTATTACAACTAGATTTAGGGGTGCGCCTTGGCGCATGACCCCCAAGCCCTGTTTTGATGACACGCCATACACGATGCTAACAATTAACGAGTAAAAATAATTACATCCATATGTAAAATCGAGAATCAAATAAGACAAATAATAAACCGATAACAAATTCTAAATGATATGCAAACACCGACGAACTCGTGATGTCCCTAAAGTCATACATAAGGTCGAGGAACAAATTAAACAAACAACAGATAGAAAACAATTTCGTGCCCACAAACGACATGCAAATATCCAGGAAAAATGCACAGACACGAACAATGCAGCGAATCGTCCATCTTGTCCTTCAAAAAACGAAACTAATCTTCACCAAATCACTATATACACATAGGTCACGTAACACGCTGAAGTTAGCCGTGTTGAGCACACCTAAATGACTCTTCGGTGCAGGTGGCGCTGTTGTATATCGTCAGCTTGAATCCAGTGGCACTCAGCTTGAAGACGACAGCTTCGCGTTCCTGAAGGTTATACTGGAACACAACTTTCGGCCAATTTCTTCAGAGCACCACCGCACCGCCGTGCATGCTGACCTCCACCCACTTGTCGTAGAAATTGCACGCTGACACAGGCATGTAACACGGGAGTGGGGTCAGCAACCAGTCCATCAAAACCGGGTAGAATGTATGGGGGATAATCAACATGTGAATGCTTATCCTGTTAATCTGCACCAAGAACCGGCGCGACATTGGTGCTCTAGCCACATGACCGATCGTTTGCTCATGACCTTGAACATGCGCAGATTGCGGCAGGGCCTCTTCCGCCCTCCCGGACAGCTCCGATTAAACAACATAGCGGTAGACCGTGATACCGAGAAGCACGCCTCTGCACTGACGAGGCACGGAGACGACGCCACCGGTGACATCCCGCCCAGTTCTCAGCACCTTAATCACAAATTCAGCAATATAGCTACATTAATTTCACACAGCAAACTGTGTGGAGGAGACGGACGGGATTAGTACTCACAGAAGACGCCGGAGGTTCAACAGGTGGCATCGCTGTCAATGAAGAAAGTCCTTGCATCGACGTGATGGGGATGGGAAATAAACCAAGCGCCGACACCGGCAGGGGTTCCATCAAAACAGACTGCTCCTCCGCAGAAGTCTCCGAGGATGGCCCTTCTGCCGTTGTCGCCGCCGATGCCATCACCGATGCCAACGCCGGTACAGCCGCAAATGTTCCGGGACGGCGAAAGCCGACAGGGGAGGGTACATTGAACATCCGCGACAAATCCTCAGATCTTAACTCACGTTCGGCAATGCCGGTACACCACTTGTCTTCCATAACGACGTCGTCTGAACGACAGATGGTATGACTCGTTGGTGAAGGAGCGCGAGCCATCGGAATCAAAGAGGAACGGAGCAGTGACAAGACAGGGGAGCAAGAGTGTCCGTGCACAATCGTATTGGAATCCAATGACATTAAGAAGAGGCAGTACATGACGACTCTTCTTAAAGCCCTCCGCACAGGGTTGCTTTGCATGGTATGTACGATGGCACGAATGTAATTTAGGTTCGCCGGCTTAAGATCCCTACTCCCATCCATACCAAGAGGTGCTGAACTGTTGATGTTATCTGACCGATTGTTGACTTATGAACCTATTTTTGTTGTTTGGCTTATGAACATCAGTGTTGGGTATAAACAGAGGATTGTTGAGGTAGATGGTTAAATCATTGGGAAGAGAAACTATTCTGAAGTGGTTAAGAAAAGTCCCCTGCAGTTCATTTTACAGAGAAAGCGTCCACATAGCCATTAACGAGTTATTTTTACCGGAGCTGCATGCCACCTTATGATTTTTAGTTTTTGTTTTTCTTCAAGCAGTACTCTTTAATTTTGTCCATGAGAGGAAGCACCTATTGTTGGAATCCTGTGGTTGCATTTTGCAAACGCAGATGACAAATATCTACTATTTTGATGACTTTGAAGTGCATGTTGAAATATGTGTTTGCTGAATGAAGATGTCCTTCAATTCCGCCATGTGGCTTATCTGTGATACCCCCTTTTGTTTTTTGTCTTAAAATCTGTAGCATCACGATTTGAAGACAAAAAAAAATGTAGCAATAATAGCTTTGTATCGTCTCAACTTTTATATGGTAGATAATAAAAGTGCATATTTTTCTCTGTGTGTTGCATGTATAGCTTCAACGATACACGAATAACTTATTTCTATTTATTCTGTCAGATTTTCAGGTTCCTGGATCTGCAACATGGAGGCATTTCTCAACATGCAAGCCTAATCCTCTTGCCAAAAGCCACAGATTTGGTTCAGTCCCTTCTTTGTACGGCCAGGCAAGATGGGCTTCTCAAGCCACAGCTGTCAAAGAAACTGACCCCAGTGGCGGCAAGATAAGCATCGGCCCAAGTCCAAGCAGATCAAGGAGGATGGCGATAAAGATGATGAACTGGTCTATCAGGGACCGATATCATCAACCATCAAGAAAGTGAAGCTCCTGTCCCTGTCCACCTGCTGCCTCTCCGTCTCACTCGGCCCCGTGATAACGTTCATGACTTCTCCCGACATGAACGTAATCCTCAAGGGTGGGGTCGCAGCTACCGTGATCTTCCTCAGCGCCACCACCACCGGAGCCCTGCACTGGTTCGTGAGCCCCTACATCCACAAGCTGAGGTGGCGACAGGGCTCGGACAGCTTTGAGGCGGAGATCATGTCGTGGCTGGCAACGCCCCTGAAGAAGACGATCAAGTTTGCCGACATCAGGCCCGCGGAGACCAACCGGCCTTACGTCTCCTTCAGTGCCAATGGGAGCTTCTACTTCGTTGACCCCGACCACTTCCAGAACAAGGCCTTGCTGGAGAGGCTCACGCCCAAGCACCCCCATGAGTCTGCGTTCAAGAACTTGTGATGGGAGTTGCTCCGGTGAGGCAGTGACTGCGCCTGTTCTTGTGAGCCTAGTTGGGCACTCGGTTTTTATTTTCTTGTAGCTTATACTTGTGAGAAGATGTTGGTATATGTTACTGCTGTTATTTACATTTTTGTACGCTGTCGTGGAATATGCTTTACCAACCAGCGAGAGCACGGGTGACAGTGTGTTCCTGAACCAGTTTGAATAAGTAGCAGTGACATGCCTGCCTGTGATTGACAGTTTAGATGAAGGCGATAATATGCTCCCAGTCATGGACAGTTGCAACTGTTTTTGCCTTGAAATGATGAGGTACTGTATTTATTTTTTGCAGTTTCTGCCGAAGCCATGTATGCTGTATGTGAAACATTTGCATGCTTTTCTCTATTGTTGCTTCAAGATATATTGCATGTCTCATACACATCACAAAAATGATCAGTACGCGATGCAACAAATATGTCTGTTCATTTTGGCTAAATTATATGGTGCTTATGCTCATAGATAAGAGACAAATAAAGAACTCAATATTGTCTAGGATCATATGGTCAAAAGAGTTTCTACATCTGATAGTCACTACGGTTCAGTGGAGACAAATAAAGAACTCAATATTGTCTGGGATCATATCTCATGGTTAAAAGAGTTCTACATCTGAAAGTCACTACGGTTCAGTGGTGAGGGCGAGAACAAAGAAAACGAGTCAAAACTGAACATTTGATCTACTTCAAATCGCAACCAGACCATGGATTTCACTTCTACGCCACCTGATATTTCAACCCCTTCTTGTCGTCAGCAGCATCGATGGAGATTGTCGAGCCTTCACCGGCTTCTCCGCTGACCATCATCCTAGAGATGGTCGTAATTATATGCTTTTCTACCCACCTCTTTATGGGCCTTGCACCATACATCTGCATGAAACCAAGTATAGTTGGTTATTACAAAAATTACGAAATATAAGTGTTGCTTTATTTTAAAAGGTGAGCCTCATAGTACGATTATTATATAAAAAAGAAGAACTAATGCTTACCGGGTTGTACGATTCTGACAAAATGACATGTAGCGCGGCTTCCCCTAAAACTAGAGAGACACCCTTTTCGGCTACTCTGTCAATGATGCTCTTCATCTGAATATTCACGATCTCCTTTAGTTGATGGAGTGAAAGTGGCTCAAATACCACAACCTCGCTCAGTCTGTTGAGAAGTTCTGGCCTGAAGTTTTTCTGAACCTGCACCAACAAGCGTATACGTCAGTGAACCAACACTTGGCTTAATTTTAGGAAGGCTATAGTCTATGTTGGGCAAACCTGTTTCACGAGAAGGTCACGAGCAACTTTCATTGTATTTCCTCCTGTCATGTGCTCTGCTCCTAGATTTGAGGTCATGATGACGATGGCATTTTTGAAATCCACACTCCGGCCTAAGGCCATCCGTCAAGACGCCGTCGTCAAGCAGTTGAAGGAGAACATTTAGCACCGAGTGATCCGTCTTCTCCACCTCATCGAAAAGAATAACACTGTATGGGTGTGTCCTGACTTTCTCTGTCAGTTGTCCACCATCTTTATGACCATTATAGCTTTATGATTTCGCGAAACGAACACAAGTATTAGTAAACTAAATATAAAAGATATGCCATGAGAATGTAATGTGAGAAATGTGCTCATGTTATAATCAAACCTTGGGGGTGCTCCGATGAGACGGGTCACGGAAGAAGGGCAGTTGTACTCTGACATGTCAAAGCGAACGAGCATCTTCTCGCTACCAAATAGCTGCTCGGCGAGAGCTTTTGCAACTTCCGTCTTTCCGACACCGGTCGATCCCAAGAAGAGGAATGAGCCTATCGGTTGGCCAGGCCGAGCAAGTCCAGCCCTAGAACGCAACACTGCTTCTGCAACCATGTCGACCGCCTCGTTCTGACCAACTACTCTCTCGTGCAATCTGTCGGCCAAGTGCATTAACTTGACCTTCTCCTCTTCATCAAGCTTGGCTATAGGAATTCCAGTCCATCGGCTTACCACCTTCATCAGATAGACAAATTAGTCGAACAACTTAGCTACAGCCTTCAAAAAACAAAGAAAATTATGTAGTTAAAACACAAATTACAAGCGTACCTGCGCTACAATGTCGGGGCCAACAATTGCTCCTGCTTTTCCTTCTACTGTGGTGCAAGCCTCATCAATCAGATCGATCGCCTTGTCAGGACATTGACGACCTACAGTATCAATGAAATATTATTTTCGCTAGCTCACAAGCAAAATCTTGTGCCAACATTAAAGAAGATTATAATCCATATCAACTTATTTACTGGATTGTCAGTCACCTGTGATGTAGCGGTCAGCAAGGTGTACGGCGGCCTCAATGGCGGCGTCCTGGATTTCCACACCGTAGTGTTCTTGGGACCGCTCCCTGAGGCCCTGCAGGATGCCAATGGTCGCCGGCACGCTAGGCTGCTCGACGTGCACCTTCTGAAACCGGCGCTCCAACGCGGGGTCGGTCTCGATGTGCTTGCGATACTCGTCGTAGG
This sequence comes from Poa pratensis, assembly GCA_947311845.1. NCBI lineage: Eukaryota > Viridiplantae > Streptophyta > Magnoliopsida > Poales > Poaceae > Poa > Poa pratensis. Next base: position 2,307,436 of record CAMZMU010000049.1, on the reverse strand, counting down.
TGGTGGCGCCGATGCAGCGTATGCGGCCGCGTGCGAGCACCGGCTTGAGTATGTTGGCGGCGTAGCTGCGGCCCCTCCAGTCGCCGCAGCCGATGAGCATGTGCATCTCGTCGATGAAGAGGATGATCTTGCCCTTGGAGTCCTCGGCGTGCTTTATCACGGCCTTGATGCGCTCCTCGAACATGCCACGCCACTGCGTCCCCGCCACCATGGCCGTCAAGTCGACTTCCACGATGCGCACCCCGGCGAGCTGCGCGGGCACCTTGCCCTCCGCGATGCTGCGCGAGGCCCTCGGCGATGGCCGTCTTGCCGACCCCGCGGCGCCGACCAGCGCCACGCAGGTCTTGGTGCGGCGGCACAGGATGCGCACGATGCGGTCGAGCTCGTCTTGGCGGCCAACCACGGGGTCCACCTCGGCGCGGCGGGCGCGGCCGTCATGTCCCGGCCGTACTTGCGCAGGCTGGTGCGGCGGGTGTAGTACCTCCAGGCGCCGTAGCACAGCCCCATGGCCCCGTAGAGGTACACCACGGGCTCGATGACGTCCCACGCCCGGGACGCGCGTGCGCGTGCGACAACATGGTGCCCAGGACGGGCGGCGGCGGCGGCGTCGTGGTTGCTCTGTCCATATAGACCCCCAGAATCTGGTCGTAGGATCTAGCACCGGCTCCCATTGAAGAAGATGAAGAACAAGATCAGACAAAACCCTAATTGATTTCTCGAGCGGTCGATCAAAACCTAGCGCAGCATTAATTGCTTCGTTTCCTATTGTTTGCAAGTATAAAGAGATGTTGACCTTCTTGCTGTACACGTACGTAAGTCCGGGGATTGTAATCGGACCTTTTTTTACTAGTTGGAATGTACGTGCAACGCACGTCTTCATAAAAAGGGATAATTTATAAGTAGTAATAAAAATATCAGGATCTATAAGTACTAGCAAAGTGCCCGTGCGTTGCAACGGGAGAATAAAAAATATCAGCTTTTGGATAGAAAACATCGGCACGACCCAAATTTTGCTTAAGCCTACCCTTAGTTTGCCCTTTCTGATTTATCTCATGGAGGTGATAGCAAAGTCCATGAAAAGCATCAAAGTTGGCTATATATGTCAACTTGGATAGTTTTCTATAAAAAATGCATGTTCGGGTTGCCCTGTCACTTTGATGGACACTTGATTTCTCACTCTCAAAATTTCATACGTGTAAATATAGGATATTTTGTTCATATGTTTACAAAACCACAAGACTGAAATTCTTTTAACAACCATATTAATCTTATTTCACATAGCACGTGCTTAACCAATGTAAATAAGAACGAGTTAGTTGGGAGCCTTTCATTTTAATTTCATAATACATATACATGTTGATGGCTTTTGTACATGTTCCAAAAATACTCTGAAACGATCTCACTTTACATACAAAATGTAAACCTCAAGTGCCAGCTGGTTTCAGTAGACAACAAACAACAAAATCCATTTACTTTGTGTATTTAAGCATGCAGCAGCATATAATTTATGCAGAGTACGATCATGGTATGCTAGTTTGATATTCTACTACAAAACGAAATAATCTTCAATCAGATTTATAGCTATTCAAAAATCAACATCTATGGATTAAATTCACCTGAAGAACATGAAGATCTGATCCGATGCGTTCTTTTTTGTGGCTAAATCCAATGAGATCTGATCTGATGCATATTTGTTTTTCACTTGTCTTGGCCAAATGCAGTGTGTGGTAGGAAGTTCACCCGGATGGAGCGAAATAGTAATCCTGTTGGACTCGATGCAAGTCGAGGTGTTTGGGGCTTGGCCCATATGCATCTGCGCTCGTGGATCGTTAAGTTACGCGCTCGTGGATCGTTTAGTTAGGGCTGATTTGTGCACCAAGGATCGATCGGACGAAACAAAGCCCACACGCTACGAAGGGCCACACCCAGCGATCGCAAACCATCGCCGCGACCGAGCGCGTGGGCTGTGCGTGCGACGTACGAAGCAAAACGGACGACCGCCACGGTTACTTGTATTATATAGTAGAGATTACTTCTTTAAACGTTTGCATTGGTTCTAAAATTTATATTACAAAAAGAACGATGCTTATTTAAGAATCATAGATCACATAAATCTCACACAAAAGCCAACTGAAGTGGTGCCCCGTGATGAAGGCATGCTTTTTTTGGCATATTCTCAGCATAAATTATGTCATATCCTCAATGTCACACCCGTATCATTCAGCACGATCTTCAGCGCCGCACCGCCTCGGGCATCATCACCTGCATGTAGAGGGGAAGATGAAGAAAGCACGAAAGAGAGAGCGATCATGAAGGTTGTCGTCATCCTCATCGATGCTGTCGCGGAAAATGCCCTCAGCCCAGCTGGATTCACGTGGCACTCGCCGAAGCTACACGTGCGGGCATGGAAGAAGGAGCACTTTCGGTATCACGTCGACACAAGAGAGTATGAGTGTAGAGCCAAGCACCGCAGTGGCCGTAATATCTCTGAAATTGAAAAGCTTTTGCACGCGCAATCCATGGCTAATTTTTTTTAATAATACATTTTTTTAATCAATTTCGAAAAATATTACGCAAATCGACGGAATTTCATAAATAATACAGCCTCGGCCTGGGCTTAGCCGAAAGGGCCCTGTCGGCCTGGGCTGGGCCGATTAGGACCTATCGGCCTTGGCTGAGCCGATAAGGTGGCGTGGCGGGCCAGACCTGCGGCCGACAGCCCAGTCGGGTCACGAGTGGCCTGCAGTCGGCCACGTCGAAGCCGACAGGCTTATCGGCCTTGGCTAAGCCGATTAGTCGCTGGATGGACACGGGCGTCGGGCTTCTTCTTCCTCCTCGCTCTCACTTTCTTCTTTCTTCTTGCTCACATCGGTACTACCAACACTACACAAAGTCATCTCCCGTCGTCAGCCGGTGCAGCACCCTTTTCCTCCCGCTCTTTTTTCTCCCTCCCTTTTTTCCCGCCTTTTTCCTCCCGCCCTTTTTTCCCGCCCTTTTCCTCCCGCCCTTTTTTCCCGCGCTGGCCTATCTCCCGCCAAATCTTCTCATCACGGCCTATAAAAACCACTGCGCACTAAGGTTGGTAAGCATTGTAGTCCACCCACTCGAACATGTCGACATTTCCTTTAGATGGTAGTTTCCCGGCAGGAATGTCGGCACTCCTTTTGAGGTTAACGGCCGAGTTCAAGGTAGACAATAAGGAGATCCCATTCGAGGATATTGTTAGTCATCCACCTCATCTCCGTGAGCTGTCAGCAAAGCTAGCTAGGCATGGGTGGCCATGGAGGAATTACAAGGAAATAGAAAAAGAACTCGTGAGGCTGCATGCTAGGTGGCAGAAGAAGAAGCTAACATATCCCACTGAACCATATATGTTGGATGCTCTTCGTACACCGATGTTATGGGTCGAGGAGAGCAAGGACGAAGATGATATCTTCATGCCCACTGAAGCGAGCAAGAGAGCTGCAGCAGCGGCGGCGGCATCGAAGGGCAAGGGTGCAGCGTCGTCGAAACGCAAGGCTGAAGCATCGTCGAAGGGGAAGAGTGCTGCGTCGTCGAAGGATAAGGGTGTTGCGTCATCGGAACGCAAGAGTGATGCGGGAGGCTGCGTCGATGGTAGATGACTTTTCTTTTTCAATTTATGTTGTGTTGTCGCTACTCCCACTTTTCTTGTTGTATGTGTAAGTTGCAATGTTTGTTTAATGAATGAAAAAATGTATTAGTTCAAAAAAATTTAGCGGGAACGAATTTGGCGGGAGAAACATGCGGGAATAAATTTGGCGGGAGCAACGGGAGGGAGAGAAGAAGGCGGGGAAAAAAAAGGCGGGAACGGGTGTCGCCGGGAAGGATTGGCGCGAAAAAAGCAGGGAAATACGGGTGCATGCAGCAGTCGGCTGCGCCAAGGCCGACAGGATCTAGTCGGCCCAGCCGTGGCCGACAGGGTCTAATCGGCTTAGCCCAGGCCAGGCCGATATGATCTTCTGACACGCGCAGACGTCGGCCGACAACCTAATCGGCCCAGCCCAGGCCGACAAGGCCCTTTCAGCTAAGGCCAGGCCGAGGCCGTATTATTTATGAAATTCCGTCGATTTGTGTAATATTTTTCGAAATTGATTAAAAAAATGTATTATTAAAAAAAAATTAGCCAATCCATGTCTCGACTAATAAGTATATATTTATGAAAACACATGAAATAAAATTAATAATACATCTCAGCAATGAATTAATATATATGTGTATATATTCTTGCAAGCACTGATATCTTTGTCCTCGAATGTCACTCCAAACCATCCAAATGAAACCACATGTTTGGCTGAACGCATTTTATGATACATCAAATAATATTTTACAAATAGTTAAACCATGAATATTTTCCATCTATCCCAATTCAAGTTTCTAAAACTTAATAGTATGTGTCTTAAGAAAAAAAATTGCTGAGAGCAATCCAAAATTATAAGGGAGAAATGAGTTAAGCATCGTCCAAAAGTATTGAGAAAGACTAATAGGAAGGAGGGAAACGTCAGTTGCACTACACGTCAATAGGCAGCAGTGATTCAATTGAGGCATCGGCCACCGGCAGATGCATGCTGCTTGGTTGCACTGTACATCACATCACGGTATGGTCCAGATTGCGCTACGATGATTGGGGCCATGAGAACGCAGGCACATGACGCCGTGAAACAGAAGTAAATAAGGGGCAGGACGCCAGGACCGATAGGATCGATCGAGATGCATCAACGTAGTCGGCCTGCTCATCTTGTGCGGGCACGAAGGGGCGGCGAGCGTGAGATCGAAGGCGGCGGCGTGAGCTTGGGCAGCAGCAGCGCGGCTCTGCTAGCCGTAGGCCCGTAGCTGGGTAGGGGCGGAGCTGCTGCCCTGCTTGTGAGGGAAAGATCATGGCGACGTGCGGCAAATCCACAACGCACTAGAGAATACAGGGGGCGGCGATCGCGGCAGCGGGCGCGCCGTGTGCTTGGCCGCCTTCACGCCGCTCGTCCGCGTGGAATCCAAAGGCAGCGCGCTGGTTAATGGAGCGGCAGCGCTCATGGCAGGGAGCGGTTGCACCGGTAAGGGTCCTGTGACATGGTGCTCAACTTCGTGATCGCCGAGATGCTCTACAGCAAGCTGGCCGTCCTTTTCTAATTAAGGAACCGTTTGTTTTAGGCAGTGGCACAATCAATGTAATATTTAGGAGATTGAAAAGGAACCGATACGATGGCATTAGCAGTATTATGTGATTTGGTGGGAGGGTAAAACGGGCAAAACTGGATTTGTGTTGAGTTGTCAAATATTGGAGCGATCTGGACCGTTGGCCAAATATTGAAGGGCTCAGATTCAATGTATCAACACAAGTTTGCTCTTTTAATAGTAGTATAGATTTACGGCTGATTTGTTCATAACGTAATAAGGATCATGTGATTGAAACAAATCGGGACGAGTGACCTCTTTCGGGATCATGTTCTCGGTTCAGTCTCTTCACCGTAAAATTCTGCAAGTAGCAAGTCGATGACCGTGGTATTTCGACCGGTAACCAAATCCCTGGATGATGGGAGAACCAACCTGTGGTTGGATGGTTAGAATGGTGGTTGTGCCTCCGGTGTATCAGAGTTCAAACCCCAGATTTGACGCTGATGTTTCTCATTTAGGCGGAATATTTTTCAGTGGGAGCCAACGTTCCCGTCGACAGCGAGACACCCGTGGTGACTTCGTCAAACTCAAGATCTGATCCGCCGGCTCAGTCTCTCGACGGTGCTCATAGGGGTAGGGTGTGCGTGCGTATGTTAATAGGGATGAGGATATGCGTGTGTATATGAGTATCTGCGTCTGAACTGTGTTCCGCAAAAAAAATCTCTAGATCATGGCGAAGTGCCGAAATTCTTCTGCTCTACTAAGCTGCCGCTTAAATTAAGATATTTAATTGGGAGTTGGCTCGTGGCAGTTTACCAGCGGGGGATCAACTTATGCTTAGACATGGACCATCTAATGGTTTTTGCTCGCTTTGTGGTCTTGCTCAAGATACTAATCATATATCTCTCTCTTTTGTTCTTGATATTTTCGTTTGGAGTGGTATTCGCCAGAGTTTTGGAGTGCACTAGAACCCACAAAATTTTGATCAGTTTTGAGTCATCATGCATTCCTTGCCTAAAAAAGCTAAATTCCGGAAAACTACCACTTTTCATCCAAATTGCAAAGAACTACCGCATATTGGCGGATTTGTTGCAATGTCCAATGATCACTTCTTAAACGTGAATTGACGTACTGACATGGGGGATTCACTTGTCAGGCAGCACGCGTGGACTATTTGCTGAGGTGGACATGAGCCCACCTGTCAAAGCAATACAAAATTAAATATCTCAAAAAGAATAAAGTCAAAGGAGGCATAGTACACGCCTTTTTTTTAGATTTAACTTATACACCTTCTGTTTTTAAATATAAAATGTTTTAGGTGCTACATATATCACTACGGGAAAATGAGTCTCCGCCGAGTGGTCTCGGCTTCGCCGAGTGTAAAAACACGGGGCCACTCGGCGAAGAGGTCCTAGGCCGACGCCGCATCGAAAGAGCTCGGCGAAGAGCCGACCACTCGGCAAACACAGTCTTCGCCGAGACAGCAGCAACGCGGCACTCGGCGAAGCCATTTCTGTCGGCAAAGACCACAAAAAACACTCGGCAAAGCACAAGTCCCGGCGAATAAAATCGCCACGTGGCACCTGACGACCAGACCGACGACGCCCTGACAGAAAAAGATCTTCGCCGAGTGCCCCTCTCGGCGAAGAAAATCTTCGCCGAGTGCCCCCCTCGGCAAAGATGTAGAAATCTTTGACTTTGTCTTTCAAAGAAAATAAAAAAATACTAAAAAACGAAATCCTTTGGTGGGGAGTCCTTTTATGTGTACTAGTTACTAGCAAAAATAATAAACTTGAGTTTGGACAAACGTTTCAAAAAAATCTTCACAAAAATGTCTATCATCAATAGACATGTATAGGTTTCATGCAAAATGACCAAGTTATGGCCATTCCGGTGGCATAGTTTGTTATAATCTGACCATATTTAACACATAGATGTATCTATGTATGGCAAACAATGGTGCCAAACCGAGTCTTCAAATTATGTTTAGAATTATCATTTTCCAATTTTGAACTGTCAAAAATGACTTTTTTTTGTTAAGAAAGTACAAACATTATGGTGAAAAATGGTACGCATCATATTTACACACAAAGTAGTCCATATTTGATGGATAACACAAAAATATTAGGAATTTTCTCGCCTTCTACCTATTTTCGCCTATTTAAATGACTTTATGTCAATTTTCACAAAGTAATTCAAATTTGAACTATAACTATGTGATAGTTTGCTCTGAAGTTTTTCAAAAAAATCATTTTAAGATACAGAAGTAGTGGTTATTTCACAGAACCATCGATAGTTTTGAAAAATTTGACCCCTTTCGATGAATAGACATGGTGACCATTTTGACCTTTTTTCAAAGAAATCAAAGAAAATAAAAAATACTCAAAAAACGAAATCCTTTGGTGGGGAGTCCTTTTATGTGTACTAGTTGCTATACCAAAAATAATAAACTTGAGTTTGGACAAACGTTTCAAAAAAACTTCACAAAAATATCTATCATCTATAGACATGTATAGGTTTCATGCGAAATGACTAAGTTATGGCCATTCCGGTGGCATAGTTTGTTATAATCTGACCATATTTAACACATAGATGTATCTATGTATGGCAAACAATGGTGCCAAACCGAGTCTTCAAATTATGTTTAGAATTATCATTTTCCAATTTTGAACTGTCAAAAAATGACTCTTTTTTGTTAAGAAAGTACAAAAATTATGGTGAAAAATGGTACGCATCATATTTACACACAAAGTAGTCCATATTTGATGGATAACACAAAAATATTAGGAATTTTCTCGCCTTCTACCTATTTTCGCCTATTTAAATGACTTTATGTCAATTTTCACAAAGTAATTCAAATTTGAACTACAACTATGTGATAGTTTGCTCTGAAGTTTTTCAAAAAAATCATTTTAAGATACAGAAGTAGTGGTTATTTCACAGAACCATCGATAGTTTTAAAAAATTTGACCCCTTTCGATGAATAGACATGGTGACCATTTTGACCTATTTTCAAAGAAATCAAAGAAAATAAAAAATACTCAAAAAACGAAATCCTTTGGTGGGGAGTCCTTTTATGTGTACTAGTTGCTATACCAAAAATAATAAACTTGAGTTTGGACAAACGTTTCAAAAAAACTTCACAAAAATGTCTATCATCTATAGACGTGTATAGGTTTCATGCGAAATGACTAAGTTATGGCCATTCCGGTGGCATAGTTTGTTATAAACTGACCATATTTAACACATAGATGTATCTTGATATGGGAAACAATGTTGCCAAACCGAGTCTTCAAATTATGTTTAGAAATATCATTTTCCAATTTTGAAGTGTCAAAAATGACTTTTTTTTGTGAAGAAACTACAAAAATTATGGTGGAAAATGTTATCCATCATATTTCCACACAAAGTAGTCCATATTTGTTGGATAACACAAAAATATTACGAATTTTCTCGCCTTCTATCTATTTTCCCCTATTTAAATGACTTTATGTCAATTTTCCGAAAATAATTCAAATTTAAACTACAACTATATGATAGTTTGCTCTAAAGTTTTTAAAAAAATCATTTTAAAGTACACAATTAGTGGTTATTTCACAGAACCGTCAATACTTTTGAAAAATTTGACCCCTTTCGATGAATAACATGGTGGGCATTTTGACTTTTTTTCTGATTGGTCTGGAGGAGTTTCACGCGGATCACGCCTCTGAGCCGTTAGATCCAACAGGATCCAACGACTCAAATCGCTCCTGTCTCCCTCACCTGGATTGCTGACGTGGCTCACCCTTCCTTTCTTTTCTTTTTCTTTTTCTCCTTTCCTATTCGTCTCCTTATCCTCAGGTTCACCCGCGTGTTACTTTTCCCCTTGTCTTCCTCTACCTCACACGCAGGCCACTCAACGCTGCCGTCGTCCCTGGGAGAGCTCGCTGGCCTAGAGCTCTCCGTCACCGTCGAGGCCATGTGGGAGCGTGTCGCCGCCCTCCTCCCAGCCCGGGACCGCGTCGCCGCCCTCCGCCTCGTCCTAGGCTGCGTCGCCGCCCTCCTCCCAACCCGGAACCGCGTCGCCGTCGCCGTCTTCCGCGTCGTCGCCGACCACCTAGGTGAACTGCAGCTCCTCTTCCAGGCTGGCCGCGTCGTCGACGCCTCCATCTACGGTCTCTCCCCTACCTCGACGCCAGCGACGCCATCATCATCCCAGGACCGGGTCGCCGCCGTCGCCCTCCGCCCCACACGGGACCGCGTCACTGCCCTCCTCCCAACCCGGTACCGCGCCGCTGCCGCCGTCTCCCGCGTCCTCGCCGGCAACCTAGGTGAACTGGAGCTCCTCGTCCTGGCTGGCCGCGTCGTCGACGCCACCAGCGACGCCCTCTCGCCCTACCACGACGGCGGAAACGAGAACACCGAGAGTCGCATCGACGCCGCCGCCTCCCGCAGAATGTTCGCCATCGTCGTTCTCCGGCGGCCGGCGTCTTTTTTTTAATTCTATTTTAACTTGTTTGCCGAGTGTCCGGCTTTGCACTCGGCAAAGATGTAACAGACGTCTAGCGGATGGAACGGCCGTCATCAGCTTTTCTTTGCCAGGTATACATAAAAAACACTCGGCGAACTCTTTGCCGAGACCCCGTGAAAAAACACTCGGCGAAGTTTTTCGCCGAGGCGAATTTATTAAGCTCGCATCTGGACCAGAAACTAACGAATGAAAACATGGCACTATTTATTTGAAATACGATGGCAATCGGCTCTTTTGGGGTAATTATTTTGAGATAGGACAACTTGTTTCAGGAATTGTCCCTGCTACAAATAAAGGGTTCAGGTTCGCCATCAATGCTAGTTTAGGTTGCTTTGTATTATCAAATAGAGTTTTGCCGAGTGTGTGTCGCCAAGTGCCCAACTCGGCGAAGCCTTCGCCGAGGTGGATTTCGGTCTTCGCCGAGTTTTTTAACCACTCAGCGAAGAATATTTTTCCAGTAGTGTATTGTCTAGATGCATACTAAAATAAGTAAAACGTGTCTATATATATTTGTATATATTTGAATGTAGACAAATGCTAAAACATTTTATATTTATAAACAGAGGGAGTAATACGTAGCAAGTGGAAGTTAATAATCATGAAAGAAAACACTTGTGCTTGGTGTGATTCGGTTGGGGGTAAATATATCAATCCTTTCTTCCAGCAAATTGAATAAACTGAGCTGATACGTAATCCTTTTCAAGCTCCTTGACACACGGTAGAATATGGGATGAAGTCGGATACAGAGTCCTGCTTGTACACAAAAAGTATACTACTCCGTGCATTAATATGCATACATGAACAACCCAGGCTAGACTTTAGAGCACGCGCACGGTTTCCGGGCTCTGAAAGTTAACAATTAATCACGGCTAGCTCGATCGATAGGTTTTGCCGGCGACGATGTCGAAATCGTGGGACAACAACGATGCAAGGTGGACCTTTAGCTCGCCATCACGCCCCCAGCCGAGCGGTAGCAGCACGTCGAGCCTTTGGCCCGAAACAAGCGAGATTACCAAAGCTATCGTCATGGCGGCAGCGACGGTAACCGCGGCAGCACTCTGTGACGCGGCGTGGAGGAGATACACCCGGCGCCCGCCACGCAAGTTGTGTTTGCAATGGTTCGGCCAGGACATGACTCCCTACCCACTTGTCAGCCGCGATACCAGCGAGCGCACGTTCCGCCGGGACGTCACTGCCACGTCCGGCGGCCAGGCCAATACCAGCGAGCGCACGTTCGACCGTGAGGTCACATCCACGCCACGCAATCCGAGCTTGCAATGGTTTGGCCAGGCCATGACGTCCACAACCGGCCAGGCCTACCCGCTGGTCGGCCGCGACACCAGCGAGCGCACGTTCGGCGGCCGGGACATCACAGCCACGCCCGTCGAGGTCCATCCTGTGATCGGCAGGGAAACCACAGCCCCGCCCGTCCAGGCCAATCCGGTGGTCGGCAGGGAAACAATAGCCCCTCCCGTCCAGGCCAATCCGGTGGTGCTCGGCCACAGCCTGCTCACGTACAGCCGGGACATGACAGCCACGGCCGGCCAGGCCGATCCCGTGGTCGGCCGTGACGACGAGATAGACCGCGTCCTGCGCATCCTCTGCCGCCGGACCAAGAACTGCGCTGCGCTCGTCGGCGACCCGGGTGTCGGCAAGACGGCCATCGCCGAGGGCCTTGCACAGCGCGTTGCCGCTGGCAACGTCCCCGCGCCGCTCCTCGGGGCACGCGTCGTGGAGCTCGACGTCGCGGGTATGGTGGCCGGGACCATTTGGCGTGGCATGTTCGAGGAGCGCATGAAGAACGTGATTAAGGACGCAGAGGCTGCCAACGGCAAGGTGATCTTGTTCATCGACGAGATGCACATGCTTCTAGGCTCAGGCCGGTGCGAGGGCGGCAACATGGATGCTGCCAACATGCTCAAGCCGGCGTTGGCCCGTGGCCGCATCCGGTGCGTGGGTGCGACCACGTTAGATGAGTACCGCAAGAAAGTCGAGAGGGATCCTGCACTGGAGCGGCGGTTCCAGAAGGTGCATGTTGAGGAGCCGACCGAGCAGGCGACCATTGCAATCCTCCACGGTCTAAAGAAGGGTTTACAAGAGCACCATAGCATCGAAATTGAAGATGATGCGATTGTTGCCGCCGTGCAGCTCGCTGGCCGCTATGTTACTGGTAGACAGTTTCCTGATAAGGCTATTGATCTCATCGACGAGGCTTGCGCAGCCACAAAAGAAGGACAAACATTTGTTAGCCCAGATCACGTTGCAGAGGTACACCACGTTCCCTTCTTATAATTAACGACATTTGAGTATTTGACTATCAACAAGTTTAGATATTATTATATGAAGTGCTTAATTGGGATGATTTGTTTGATTGTTTCATGTTTTTTACTTTTGATTGAAGGTTGTGAGCCGGTGGACTGGAATTCCTGTTAGGGCACTTGATCCAGAAGAGACCCAAAAACTAACCCACCTTGCTGATAGATTGCATGAGCGAGTTGTTGGTCAAAATAAAGCCATCAATTCAGTTGTGCAAGCCGTGTTACGTTCTAGGGCTGGTCTTGATCCACCTGGTCAACCAATAGGCTCTTTCCTTTTCCTGGGATCAACTGGTGTTGGAAAGACAGAGCTTGCAAAAGCTCTTGCTGAACAGCTATTTGACGATGAGAAGGCACTGCTTCGCTTCGACATGTCTGAATATGTCAGCCAAGGATCGGTGATGCGTCTCATTGGAGCACCTCCAAGGTTTATTTTATATCATATTTTTTCTAACATTGCATTATTTTTGTTCAAGACGATAATTTATCTTTTGGATTGATATGATTTGCTTATTTTGTTAAATTTAAAGTTATTACGGTCACCATGATGGTGGACAATTGACCAATAAAGTTCGAAGCCGACCGTACAGTGTCATCCTTTTTGATGAGGTGGAGAAGGCCGATTCCTCGGTACTAAACGTATTTCTTCAGCTCCTTGATGATGGTGTATTGACTGATGGCAAAGGTCAAAGAGTAGATTTCAAGAACACAATTGTCATTATGACCTCAAACATAGGTGCAAAGCACCTAATAGCGGCCACTCGTGGTGAATGCACAACGAAAGATGCAGAAGATCTTCTCATGAAAAAGGTTTGCTCATGACCCAAATTGCACTCCTCCTCGATATAATTTATATATGCATGACTCACATTGATTGTTTCTCTATAGGTACATAGATATTTCGCGCCTGAACTTATCAACAGGCTAAGCCAGATTGCGATATTTGAGCCACTTTCACTTGATCAACTAATGGAGGTCGTGAAAATACAAATGAAGATCGCTACAGCTAGAGTAGCAAAAAAGGGCATATCCCTGTCCACAACTGATGCCGCATTGGACTTCATTTTGTCCAAATCATACGACCCAGTAAGTAAAAAAAATCTCATAATATGAGGAGACCAATCTCCAACCTCTCACAACTATGTATATTACTTCTCTAATAATCCTGGTGGTTATGGAAATCTTATTTGCTACTTTTATGATAGATGTATGGTGCTAGACCTATAAGAAGATGGGTCGAGAATAATTTGATGACAGTGATCTCCGAGATGCTGATAAAAAAAGAAGCTAGTAAATACTCAACAATCCGCATCGATGCTACGGACGACAAGAAGGGGTTGACGTATGACGTGGTGAAGACAACGTGAGCCAACATCAAATCCTAGGACGACAAGGGTGATTTGAGTGTTGGCAGTCCAATGATAATGTCGTTCTGAGTTTCAAGACTTTTCGGAACAATGTATTCTGGCCTGAATCCGGGTGTAACTGTCAAATGATTCCTCTTAATATTATTTGCCTTAATTAGCTGGGTATGTAAGACTGTCACGAACTTATCTGTACGGCAGGTCTAGCGATTTTCACTTCAGCAAGTATATATATGACGAGTGTGAATTATTCTTTTCCACAAAAGTTTCGCATGTGCCTCAAATTATTGTTGATCATTTCGTTTATTATTGTTGCCTCAATTTAATTCTCATGTGCTATATTATTTGGCATGATGGCTACGTTTTGTATGTGATGATTATTTTCCTTCCTGATTTTTGCCAACAAAAACACCTTTTACCAGCTGTGTTGTTTGCCTCCGACATGTTTATTCATCAAAACGTGGCAATTAATTGAGGTTACGCTTGGAGAAAAGATGATATGATGATATCTTGGTAGATCGTCGTTAATCACCAATTCTTTGGATATAGTACAACATGAGTAGTTCGCATGGCGGATGGCGCGCCTAATCAAGAGCTCGATGAGGTCGCGCCCGTGGTCTTGATCGGCCGGAGCATCGACGCCTCTTTGCTACGCAAGGTAGCAGGGACGAGGGAAGTAATGTATTCTCGACGCTGCTAGTCCATTTATATGTGACATTTTATTTAGCAGTTGTCACGCCGCTAGTCCCTATCTATACTTCTTATAAAGCAAAACCTCACTAACATGTATTAATTATTTTCTATCTCAACATGCAAGTTATCCCCATTATCCATTGTCTTGGCCAACCAAATGTCCATGTCATGGGCTGGAAAGCTGGGGAAACAAAAGCTGGGAGATCAAGGGAGCCGAACCTCCAACCCTCCCAAGTCTCCTCCCTCCGGCCAGGCCCGGGCGGCTCCGGAGACCCTTCCCCTCCAAACCATAGAAGGTTTCCGGGTGGCTCCGGAGACCCTCCCCTCCAAACCCTAGAAGGTTTCCGATGTCCGGCACCTCCAGCCGCCGCTGCTGCCGACGCCGGCAGTGGTGGCGGCGTCCAACCCGTCGAAGACGGTGGGCAGGAGAGGTGCTCTCGGGCGGCGTCCTATGGGTGGTGGTGGGGCGATGGCTGGCGGCACAGGGTGGCGCGCCCTGGCCGGCCGGTGCCTGAGGTCCTCTGGCGGCATGGCGACGACGAGAATTATACATGGTCAGATCCGGAACGTCGACCAAAATCGTTTTTGGGCAGTACCGTGGTACACGGGCAAGAGTACAAGTATTTGCAAAGGCCTGGCTGAGGGTTGGCTTGCAGAGCTCTCGCCAGACCTTACAATGTCAGCTTTGGCAGAGCTCCTGGAGCTTGGCGATCACCTCGTGGATGTGGAGCTCAAACCTGGATGTGAAGATATCTTCAGGTGGGCTCGGGACGCCTCCGGCTCCTACACTTCGTGCTTTTGCTATGTAGGTCTGGCTCTAGTGCCCCCTCCAAGTGCAAGGTGTTCATGTGGCTCGGCCTAAAAAACCGCGGTAGACCGTCGAGCTCGATGCGGCCAGCCACGCCCGTAGGCTTGCCCTTTCGGCGACCAAGAGGTGGAGATCATCGACCACTTGTTAGTTGGGTTCGTTCTATCTGAGCGGTGTGGGTGGCCTGCCTCCACAGTTGGCATATCGAGGGCTGGGTCCTACAGCTTGACGTCTCTCTGGTGGAGTGGGTGTCTTCACGCCGGGCGCTAGAGGCGGGGCGTACGTGACGCTTGAATATTGGTCAATGTGGAGCCAATCGGAACAACGTCGTCTTCGACAATGCTTCCCCATTGAACGTGCCCTAACAGTGTGGGTGTGCGCTTGATTTCTGTGCCAGCCCGCGACATAATCTTGGCCGCTTTTTCGATAAACCCTGATATGGCTTTCAGGACATTCCGTGAGAAATATATATTTTGACTTGCAAGATACTCTTAAAACAGCCACCTTAAGTTTCAAATCATAGCGTGCACTGACGTACCATATATACTCCACACATGCCAGGCCGTGCTACAATGTCAGGTAGGCGGCGAGGCGAGCCACGCTTTTCCGTTAGTCGTAGATGAGTTCTAGTCCCGCTCCTGCACCGTACTTCGGACGGAGTCGGATATGGAATCGAAGGTGTATACGGACCGAGTACGTATGTAGTGCATTAATATATACGTGATCGATCAAGTCCAGCAGCACATCGACACGATCATCGCTGGGTCGATCGACTTCGCCGGCGACAATGGGCTTCGCGGGGACGATGACATCGTCCGGCTCGAGCTCGAGCAGCAGCTTCGGAGGCAGTAGCTACGGGACGAGGACCTTGCCGCGCTGGCCCTGGCAACAGGCGGACGAGGACCCGCTTGTCAAGCTGTGGAACGAGACGAGCGGCGCCACCAAGGGCGTCATCATCGTCGGTGCGGCGGCGGCCCTGTTCTGGGCGGTGCGCAGGTACGCCCTGTACGCCGCCACCATCGTCCCGTACGGCCGGGACATGACGGCGGACCCGGCGCCGGCCTCGAACAACGACAAGCCCAAGCCTGGCGAGCCCGACCCGGTCATCGGCCGCGACGACGAGATCGGCCGCGTCATCCGCATCCTGTGCCGCCGGACCAAGAACTGCGCCGCCCTCGTCGGCGCAGCGGGCGTCGGCAAGACGGCAATCGCCGAGGGCGTCGCGCAGCGCATCAAGGCAGGGAAGGTCCCCAGGCAGCTCGCCGGTGCGCGCTTCGTGGAGCTCGACGTCGCCAAGATGGTGGCGGGCACCACCCACCGCGGCATGTTCGAGGAGCGCCTCAAGAGCGTCATCAGCTGCGCCGAGGCCTCGGACGGCATGACCATCCTCTTCATCGACGAGATGCACATGCTTCTCGGCGCCGGCAAGTGCGAGGGCGGCAGCATGGACGCGGCCAACATGCTCAAGCCGGCCTTGGCCCGTGGCCGCATACGCTGCGTCGGCGCCACCACGCAGGATGAGTACGCCAGGTACGTTGAGAAGGATTCTGCACTGGAGCGGCGGTTCCAGAAGGTGCACGTCGGCGAGCCGAGCGAGGAGGCCACCATTGCCATCCTTCAGGGGCTAAAGGAGATCTACCAACAGCACCATGGCCTGGAAATTCAGGATGCCGCTCTCGTTGCTGCCGTACGTCTTGCTGGACGTTACATCACTGGCCGTCAATTCCCTGACAAGGCAATTGATCTCATTGACGAAGCTTGCACCAGCGTGGAGGAAGGTGCACTAACTGTCAACTCAAATCATGTCGCACAGGTTTGCATTATTCCTTGATGATGACATCTGTCGATCAAATTAATTCATTTTTCTAATCTCAATGTTCTAATTTTTTTTGAATGTCTCAATGTTCTAATTTTAAGGTCGTGAGTCTATGGACTGGAATTCCTGTGGCAACGCTTGATCAAAAAGAAAAGAAAAGGCTAATCGGCCTAGCGGATAGATTGCATGAACGAGTCGTTGGTCAGAACGAAGCCGTAAGCTTGGTTGCACGGGCGGTGTTACGTTCCAGGGCCGGTCTCGATCGACCCGGCCAACCTATAGGTTCTTTTCTCTTCTTGGGTCGACCGGTGTTGGAAAGACAGAACTCGCAAAAGCTCTCGCCGAACAGCTCTTTGACAGTGAGGACATGTTGCTCCGCTTTGACATGTCGGAATATGTTACTCCTGGATCCGTGTTGCGTCTCATCGGAGCACCGCCGAGGTTTGATTTATTTTCCACATTTTGACCATTGCGATATCATGCATGTTATACTTAAATTAGTCATCCCTATTTTTACTGATATGCATGCTTATTGTATGAATCTTGTAGTTATTGTGGTTACGAAGACGGTGGACAATTGACCGAGAAAGTTAGAAGTCGTCCGTACAGTGTCATCCTTTTTGATGAGGTGGAGAAGGCAGATGTCTCTGTGTTGAATGTTTTTCTCCAACTCCTTGATGACGGTGTGTTGACCGATGGTAAAGGCCGCAAAGTAGATTTCAAGAATACCGTCATCATTATGACCTCAAATCTAGGGTCAGAGCACCTAATTGCACAAATACGTGGTGAAAACACAATGAAAGAGGCACGAGATCTTCTCATGAAACAGGTTTGTTGACACAAATTGAATTTCTTAATGAAGGATAATGCATATATGGACTTAAGTATTTGTTCATTCATGTAGGTACATCAATACTTCAAGCCGGAGCTTCTCAATAGACTAAATCAGATTGTTATCTTTGAGCCACTATCGCACGATCAGCTGAAGGAGGTAGTAAAAATCCAAATGAAGAACGTTGTTGCTACAGTTGCGGAAAAGGGCATATCTTTGTCTGCAAGTGATGCCGCACTGGAGGTCATTCTGTCGGAATCATACAACCCGGTAAGTATATGTTCTTAAATTATAATTTATATGCTAAAGCTAGCTCTTTCCTCTCATAATCGGCTATTTCACTCCCTACCATAGATTTTTGGTGCAAGACCCATAAAGAGGTGGGTGCAAAACAATGTGATGACGGTGATCTCCGAGATGCTGCTCAACGAAGAAGCTCACGAAGGCTCCACAATATCCATCGAAGTGATGGACGACAAGAAGGGGTTGAAGTACGAGCTGGTGAGGATACAAGATCCAGAGGTGTCAGCCGCCAGCAGCGATGATAGTTAGTCTGTGTTTTAATGGGAACCTATTTCTAATTTGTAGTATTGCTATCATTATACCATACATCACAGATGGACATTATATACCATACATCGTAATGGATGAACGTGAGACTATATATTACGCTGATGTAGAAACCACTTGTTTCTCTTTTGCCCACCTTGTAAATCCACTAACATAAAACTTAATTGGAGAGATCCAATCCATCTCCTTATTTCCATATCTTTCATTCCAAATCCAACATACGATTGTTCCTTAATCCTTACTAGAAAAATGAGGGCCAACTTATTATCAGGTTTTTGAGATTTTAGACTCAACTAAATAATTTACACGCGCATACACGAGGGCCAATTCATTATCAGGTTGCTTGTTTCTTACGAGAAAACATGAGGGCCAATTTGAATCAAAAGGATTATATGGTTTAATTGTACAAACGCATACTGAAAAGTAAAAAAAATATTTAATTCAACTAAAATAATTTATTATTGGGTTGCTTTTGAGACAAGCTCGCATAGAGTTATCATCATTCATAGTGAAGCTAACTAGGTAGGGCAACCACCTGGACCTCCATAGTAGAACATGTTTCCATGTTCGTGAAGACGAAATACACCAATGTGATAGCATTTTCCGCTCTCATAAGCATGAAGGGTATCGTCAAGAGGATCATATCCTCGACCAGTTGTGTCAACAAGCTGAACATTACGGAAGGATGCCGCTGAATCGCTTCTTGGCCACTGCCCATTGCCCATTGGTGGACTAATCCCCCCGTTTTTGGATATAGCACACCCATTCCATGCTACAAAGGCTTCATGGTCTGCATGTTAGGGAGAAGACGATTTGGCCAATAACCTACGGGGCTAAGGTTATTAATATCATGTCCGAAGTACAACCACCAATCTCCATCTTCTTCTCTCTGCAGTGCCAATGTGAATAAAAGACATCTACATGAGTAATGATGAATAAGAAATATTTGGATGAAATGCCTGCCACTAGAGACATGCACTCGATTATGATGGAAAGATAAGTAAGCATGTCTAAACTGTGTTCGCGTAACTTGTCACCATTTCCGACACGGCATAATTTCAAGGAATGGTTAAAAAACATTGAGAATTTCACCATAGATTACACTGAAGCAACGTATGTAAGCCCTCTAAACCTGGTACTCAATTTTTAATTCTTTTTCTATCGTGGTTATGTTTGATATCAAGATTTGTATTTTAAAACATTTTCTGCGAATGGAACTATGGGAATTTTGTTTACTTTCTCTACCAAGTTTTGTTTTGGATACCTTAAATATCTTCAATGTAATATCCATTTGTGCATCAGACGGCTCCAATGTATCTCCGGGCTTAATAGTAGCATTATTTACAGATACAAAGCCATCACAATCCAAGTTTTGACATCCATCCTTTCCATCGGTCTTCCATAAAAAAAACACACATTGTATGAATACATTAACTAAATATGTATCTTTATTTTAAAAATGATGTACTAATCCATGTGTCATACCGTTGTCCAATACACATAGAAATGTGTTTTGCTATCATTGTACTTCTGAGCATTGACCTGTAAAAATTATACGTGTTAACTTGTTCCTAAAAATATAGCAAAACAGAGACAAAATTTACCTCCCATCCGGTTTGAACGTAAGTCAAGCGATTGTTGTCACCAACCACCATATTGGCTTCAATTTCTTTGCCCTTCTCCAAATTTGGAAAAGCATAAACATCAATCGTCGCCATAGCGCCCGTATATGTTCCTTGGAAAATTGATTGATATCCACAATACTGCAGCAGATAAGGTTGTGTTTTAAGTGACACATGTGTCCTCATTGAATATTTTTGTCATGTAAATAGGAATAGAATCTTTATCGGGTGGTGATTTTTGGCTTGCAGGTAAATCATTTATCATTGAGTGCTTAAGAAATATGGGTGGTCTAGCTGCATAGGATTGTGGCAAATTAATTATTTTTTGGGGATAGACTTAGGGTATGTACAATGCTTACACTAGGCACCAGTTTTTGATTAAGCACTAGTCTTTATTATACAAGACAAATGCTTAATTAGACATGGAAATCATCTGTGGCAAGTGTAGATGCATCCACTATCCAAAAATGACATTTTATAATGTTAAAAAAATTCTATACAAAAATTTCTTATATACGCCCACATAATCTATATTCGCACAAAAAGTTTCGTTAAAAATGACATTTTTGTGGCCTATATTGTACTAATACATCATGAATTTGTCTTTTTTATCCAGGCCACAACAATTTGTCATTTTTAACGAAACTTTTTGAGCGAACATAAATATGTGAGTGTATATCCGAAATTTTGTTTCACAAGTTATGAATTGAAAAATATTTTACATAACGGGTGCGTCTAGACATAGGACCCGAAACACCATGTCCAGTTAGACACCTCTATAATATAAAATAAGCATTAGTACGTATAAAAAAACTGTTTTATTTTTGTAAACATCTTATTGTACTAATACATCATGAATACGTGCAATTCACATATAAAATGGTGGAGGCAACTATTTTTCGCCAGCTCACCCCACCCACTCGTCCCCGTCCCCAAGTCTAAACCGGTCTTTTGTCCTCCTTGTCCTGCCCAAGTGGTGTCACTAGGATAAGTCGTGCGCCTTTTTTTTCAACGGACGTGATGCATTAGGTACATAAATGTCATGGCATGGGCATACAACCGCATATGGGCAGAAAAAAGCACATTTGACAATTAATTTCTCAATCATCAACTCAAAGCGTCACCACAAGAAGATCTTCACATCCTGACTGACATAGGGATGGCTATCCTTTATAACTTTTAACATTACTACCTTTGTTCTATAATTTTTGTCATGGTTTTGAACTAAAACCACTACAATAATTATGAGACCGGTGAAATACTTATTGTTAGACCATATGGGTGATCCAGATTACTGGCTAAATTCGATCAGGGTACTAGTGGAAAAAAATAACAGTTATTCGCAGAAAAAAAACTGGCATTTGCTAAACAGACACACTCCCATTTAAGTAACGCAACGAAATACTACTATGAAACCACAAAGCTTACTAGCACCACATGATCATGCATATAGAGTTGATGAAAATAATTAAACTAGCTAGTAAGAGTCCGTAGATCGAAGAAAGAATTCAAAAATAAAAAATACATAGATGAGGATTTAGAACATACGTATTGTGGTGCTCCATCCACTCCTTGGGTCAAAGAAACCACAAAGAGTACTACAAGGGCCAAAAGACGCACGTCGTGTGGGTGTGGCATGCTGCAGCGTGATTGCAATTTTGCCACTCACCTGGTATGTCTGAAGTGCTTGGCACAAGAGCTTAAATGCTACAAGGTTGAGATGGCAGACATCCTTTAGTAGGAAGAATTTATTGGCATATCTTTTAATCAAGGAAATGAATCATTTCCCACATATGTCACAGCTCAAGAATATTTATTTTTTCCTTAATTCTTTCCATATGGAGTATCATGGAATTGATTATTGTCGAGCTGTGAAGATCTTCTGTATCTCAAACAATATGCCACAGGTATCCAGGTTGGATGCCCCGGTGTAAACCCAAGTTTCTGGGTAAATTCGATGGATCCGCCGCTAGCCTTTTAATTTTGGCAGGTTCATTAAATAGATCCAATAGCATCTCTTGTGTTTCGTCTGTTATCTTGCAAAGTTGGGGATTATTGGAAGCTGCGAAATTTTGGATGATTAGTGTGTGCAATGGAGAAAAAGCAACATATGTTTTATTCAGCACTAAGTTATGTTATTTTTTCCGTGTGACGTTATTTTGTACAGTTGATGTGAAAAATATTGTACAGGCATCACTCGAAATCAAATAAGCATTACACCTCCTACAGTTATGGTTCTATTCAAATTTTCTAATTGCAAAAGATAAAATCTATTTGTCAGTTTTTGTTTTCAAAATAAGGGAACCTCAACCCATGCACACCGCCGTTCATTAGTGCGCAGTTCTATGTTGAAACAAATAAAATAATTCCACGAGCTTCACTCGAAATCAAATAAGCATTACACCTCCTATTGCTAAGCGTCCAACCATAATAGTTGAACAAGGTTAGTGCGGCCATCATCAAAAGGTTTCACCAGTACTTTAGAGGAGCACGCGCCCCCACACCCTGAAGTAAGGACCTCCTACGAATCCATTGCAGAATATAACAAAGTTTAACCCTCTAATGGCAAGATGCTCTGTTTGTTAGTCAATTAGAGGTTTGCTAATTAGACATGATGAGGGGGCTCATCAGTGACGCACCGACAACTTATTCTTGGCTTCAAAAGAGGTATAGGAAGTGCCCTGGTAAGACTAAGGATGTGGTTGTTGAGTAGTATGTCGGACCTACATGTGGTATGTTGTCGGTATGGTTGTTTTTGTGGACGGCATTGGAACGGACGCTTCCTTTATGTGACTCAAGATGTTAGCTAACACACTAAACTCAGATGGGTTCTGTGACACTCGCTAGCACACTAAACTCAGAGGGGTCAGATGGGTTCAGATAGGTAAAAAATTGTACATATTGTCTTCCTAATACTTAATTTTTCCTCTATATATATTTACATATTTGTCCTTTGTGCGCAATTGGACGAGGTGTGATGTACGACTAGCAACGAGCACATTATTTGTGGATGATGTTGCTACTATTCGGTTTGGTTGTGGTTGCGCTTCCTAGTTGGGCGGCCCACTCCTTTGTGCGTTAACTATGTTATATTGCACTCATGTGGAGAGAGGTGTTTTGACTCTCGAGTACATATTCACCTTTTATTTTATATACATTTTAAACATATTTAGAAATGTCAAAATATTGCAAAAATAATGTTCGCGCATAGCTGTTAACATCCTATATGTTCACGAAGTTGTTTTACAAAAACCAGTTTTTTTTGTACTAGTCGTCCCAGATATGAAATTTACTTATTAATGGAGCGAATTAAGTGTCTACTAATATATTTTTGCTGGTGATTTAGAAAACAGATAATAATAATAAATAATATAAAGTAAATAATATTCAGAGATAGTCAAGTACTCTATATTAGCTCTGAATAATAGGTATTATTGTTTGGCTTTATTGCATTATTACAGCCACTATATCATGGGTGCCAAAACAGTCTCCATTCACCCTTCACATGTAACGACTTGACCTTAATATCGCCAACAACACAGTCCATCACCATCGTCTCCCTTTTCGCAGGTGGCTGTACCTGGGTCATATCGATCGCGTTTGCAGTAATTTTTGCAGTTTTCGATGGTGCAATTTGACGATGGTATGCACATCGTAATCTTCTCTGGAATAACTGCGTACAACAAATAGAAGTGACCATGCCCAAGTTAGTAAAATTGTGAACTGATTTTCTTGTACCGCTAACTTGGTAACAAATGGTGGAATGTGTGCCCATGTGGGCAGAGATTGCGAGTGGACTCACTACCGTCATCTAATGTATGCAGAGTGCGAATTCTGGCTAATACATGACGAAAGTGATTTGTCAACAAAAATACTTTCCTTTGTAGTGGAAGTAATAAACAAAATCACAATAAAATGAAGAGAGGAAGAAACCTATTTTCCTCCCCGTCGCATGGCATGATTGGAGAATGGTAAACACGACCGCAAGAGCTAGTACTACGCATACAACACCTGTGATGTTTTTCATAGGCGCCATCAAGAGAAGCTAACTAGTTCTTTCCTCCTAAGATGCCTTTTTTTATCTCCTCCTAAGATGTCTTGTGACAAATTGTGCACATGTTTCTTTTTGTTCGTGGTCGTATATATAGAGATAACCAGCTGAAAAATCTTTGAGAATAATCAATTTGTACATATCGATCCCTGTAGCGCATTAATCTGTCATATCTTGGAGAGTAATCAATTTTGTACCATCTATCCTCTAACGCATTAATTTTACAAATAATGGACAATTAACTATTTCTACATATAGCACATTATCATTGTCCTTCCCAATTTTCATCAATGCCGATTTGGTTAATTTTTGCATTAAATTAATATTTTCTACTCATTTAAGAAAATTCCAATTTCACGGTTACTGATCTGCTGTAGGTCATTAATTTCCTGATAAGGCTATAGATCTGCTTGATGAGGCATGTGCTGCCGAAAAAAAGGGATGCGGAACAAAAAAGGGAAAGTGAACGCTGTGCGAAGTAGCTCTGCTCATGCAGTGAAGGAAGCAACTATTGTGCCGAATGATGTTGCGGCATTCTCTTCCCAGCAAAATTTGCTTCAATCAGTGAGATGTCCTTCGTCATGCAAATTCTAACTTTTTAAAATTACACTTTGATCCTGGCCCGCAGGCCATCGTACTGCAAATTTATTGATTTTGCTCTATTTTGTACTTATCAGCGTTTCTTAGTTTTAGGGCAGATTTATTTCAATCAACAATTGGCTGTGTAGCAATTATTTTATCTGTAATGCATTACACGCGAGATGTTGAAAAGGCAAATCATTTTGTGCTCTTGTACCTTGAGCGGAGGTCGTTTTAAAATAGAGCCATTATTAGAAACTAAAGAAAATAAAGAAAGAAAAACAAAAAAAGCAAAGAAAAGAAACTAGACTACTAAATGAAAAGAATATTATATTAAGTAAAAATTGCAACATTATGTGGAAAAGGGAAATTAATGCCTCTAGAACACGTCCTCGCTATGAGAAAAAAATAGGTTTTAGAGCAATTGAAAAAAATTAGTACCATGAGAAAAAGAAACATTATTAGAATGATAACTTAAAAATAGAACCATTTTTAGAAACTAATTAAAGAAAAATGGAAATATTTTTAGAAACTAACTAAAGAAAAAGGAAACTAAAAAGGTAAAAAGAAAATAAAAAAATAAAAGAAAGGAAGTTGTACCTGGACCTCAAAGAAACACATCATCTGAGTGCTAACGTATCTAAGACGTATGTACATATTGTCGTCCGACTTGAATAAGAAAACAAACTGATAGACTTGGGCAACTTGATTACATAGAAGAACAACACAATATACATATCAAGAAATGAAAAGTAAAATCAACACATGATACAAACGACTACACGTAAACTGCATATACAATTAAAGCCCTAAGGCCTAACACATGGATGGCAAAGTGATACCAAAATCCCAATGGGCAAACCTAAAACCTTGGCATGATCCAAAGTGGAGCCGGTAAATGTAGCCAAGGATGCATGTTTGGCCACACATCGCGAAGTTTTTGTATAGTCCTCTTCTTGATATTCCAGATACCGAGATCTTTCCATAGCATTGGATTGTACTCAAAACAGTCGTCGGTGAGGTAGGCGCAGTTTGGTTCGAACACCGGGTTGTCCTTAGTCGGGAGGCACACGATGGAGTTGCGCCCGAGGAAGAGCGCGTGGTCTCCAATATCCCTTAGCTCTACCAACTTTTGCCTTTTAATGTCAACCTTGAAGACCAGGACCAAGATCGTGGTGACCTCGTCCACAAGCCGATGCGGCAAGTCAGTGCCTTCACGAAGTATTTGCGGCGCGTCAATCTCTTGGTGAGAGGTGGGGCTTCATATACATCGTCTACTTCCTCGTTTGTGTTTAGCTCACTTAGCTTGCCCTGGTTCTCAACTTCATACCCATGCAGGCGCAGCCCATGCTCGAGCGGGCCTCCACGGCTGAAAGTAATCATCGTGGCCTTGCCGTAAATTCAGTTTCCTTTGTATGCTTATTGAATCAGGTAAACTGGATTTGCTCGTGTGTATTCTTAACATGCAGGATGACACTGCTGATTCAAGCGTGGCTATGAGGGTCGACGAAATAGGCCGAAGCCCCGCTATATTAATATTAGCAAATAACCCGTGCGTTGCTACGGGACTACAAAATAATTCGGAGTAGAGATATGAATTGAGTTTACGGACATTGGAACTCACGGTACCATATTATGTGACAGATTTCTTGCACTGTCCTTTATGTTGTGTTTCTTAACTCATGTTTATCATATTGATGAACAAAGGAATCATGATAAAGGTAAAAGAATTTTGCATGAAATAATGCAATAAATTACTTTTGAGTATCACCAGAAGCAGCCGCTGTTCTTAAGACAGAAGTGTGCGTAAAACGACTACGCGTAAAATGTTGACCAAGAAGGGTACCAAAGACTCCAATCCCATCAAGCGTTACCTGATGCATACAAATGAAACTGGAACATCCGGAGGAAAAACATTATAACAAAACAATGACAAATTGCAGCGATGCATAATTGGTTGCAGGGCAGTGATACCACAGAATGAATGCAACGGAAGACTAATTTCTCCTAGGCAAAGCTGAGAGTTTTGTTCTGTTGGAAGATCCCATACTTCTTGAGACATATACTCATGCAGAATACTGCCTATACTGTGTATAATGTCATCATTAGTTATCATTTGCTGACTCATCTTCTTAACAACAGAGCTTGCCTGGCGTAGTACTTGTCCAGAATCACAATTCAAGTACCACCTCTACACTGCACACCATATTCTGAGTGTTTTTTGCGCGCAGGTACAGATAAAGATGCACTGATTCCGTACAATAGCATCATCAGAAGCAACAAAAAAACGTAGGCGTCGATTAGGATGTGAATGATATGGCGTTGCGATGGGGAATTTCACCAAGCAGGCGGCAAACAGTGGGCTTGTGGTCGTTGACGGCAACGACTTGGCCCAACCGCCCAAGGGCCTTAGCGACTAACTCCGACCACCGGCACCTCGACCCCACCTCCGGCCTGCACCACCACGGCCCCCAGCCTCCTCTCCGCGCCAGGCGACCAGCCGCCGTCGCCCTCCAACAGCACGACCTACCATGGCCCAATCACCACGCCCACAACCAATTCCCCCCACCATGGCGACAGCTACCCTCCAGCCTCCGTCGGGATCGCGCCCTCCTCCCCGACCTCGCCTCCACCCGAGCAACGAGTCCTGAGTATGGTTCCAGATCATGGCCCGACGCACGCCACGACGCCAACGCCGGCGACCGCCGCTCTCTTGCTGTCCGCTCCGAGTCGACGAGGTCTTCGCCGTCGACATCCACCTGGCTGCCGCCACCGGCGAGACATCCTCCTGGACCACGCCATCGATCGGAATCGCGACCGTGCGGAGGACAAGGAATAGACGACGAGATAAGATGTCGGGAGGAGAGAGAACGCGGGCTGAGGCAAGGGGGACTCTCCCCATGAGTTTTCATCCGTGTCGAATCAGAGTTCGTTTCAGATTTTACTACGATTGTAAGAGTTGTAATCCGATTAACTTGGCCAGCTAAGGTAGGTTTTTTACCGATCGCTGGTTTTTTTTTCGATCGCTGGATGCGATGTAGGACGTACCACCGCGACGGACGAAGGAAGAAACACTACTCGTATTATATAGTAGAGATAGCAAACAACCCATACAACCAACAACAACGGCCGGGGTGGCAGCCAACAGACACCCAAAAGGGAAAAAAAAGAAACAAAAGGAGACATAGGCAGATTGACTAAACGACTACGACCCACAACCGCCGCGCCCTCCGAAGAACCACCGCGCTCCTAGCATCGGATCGTCAAGTACCAAGCAGCACCTTCAAGAAGGGAAGCTATGCTGCTGCCCGGACCAGCACCTGGTCCTAGGGTTTCCCCCGGTACACAAAGGAAGTGGACAAGGGTAGCCACGACGCACTTCAAGAAGGAAAGATGTCACCCGGAAGTGGCACCGCGTCGGTGTCGTGCGAACCGACAAGGATTTCTCCCGAAAACCCTATCCTCAACCTCGGGCGATCCATAGCACATGAGCCCCACAAGGACGAGCCTCGACTCCACCAAACAAGCCGCCCACCAATATGCGCCAAACGGTCACGAAGCCACCATCGGCGTCGCACCGAAGCTATTGTCACGAGGTCTGCAAGACGGAGGTGAGGAGAAGCGTGAACCGGGGTCAGCAATACCACGGCCGCGCGGGAGCGAACTACCTCCACCCGTCGAAGACGGTAGTCGACCGGACGCGGCAGCAAGCACACCAGTCCCCATCAAATCCGGCCAGGCCGAGCAGGCCTGTAAAGCCCCCACGGGGGCACACCAGTTCTAATAGGGTCCGGCCGGTCCCAAAACGGGACCGTGAAGCTCGCCGCCACGCTGCAACAGGCCGGCCGCGACGCCGCTATCCCCTGCACTCTTTTCCTCTCCTCCAGCTGCAGAGTGCCCAACAAGACCAGCCGGCCCGCCCCGACCCAGATGGGGCCCGGTCCTGCGCCGCCCCGTCGACCACCGTCGCCAGCCACCCTGCACCACCTCGCACAGGTCTGCAAGCTCCGCCGCCGTCACGCAGGCCCCCGGCCGGAGCCGGACCACCGCCGCATGAGAGGCACCGCCTCCAGGCTGGGGAGCCCCGCCTCCACCAACACCCGGCGCGGGGAGAGACGAACCGCCGCCGCCGGCGCCCCGGGGTGCCGGCGGCGGCGACGAGGGAGAGGGAGAAGGAGGGGACGAGACGCTGGAGATCTGAGGGCGCGCCACCGCCACGGGGGCGACGGACGCGCCAGAGAGGAGAGGGGAGGGGCGGCGCTCGCCGGCGGCGACGGGGGCCGAAACCCTAGGGCAGGGGAGGAGAGTCGCGAGGCTCTATGAGGGTCGAGGCGAGGCTTCTCCGGGTCGCTGCAAACTTGGCGGGAACTGCCGCGTGCCGGCAGCAGCGACGGAGGCCATGGTACGGTGCTGGTGGAGGCACGGAGGCGGTGGTGGCGGAGGCCACGCAGGTGGAGCTGGGCATGCCGGCGAGCGGACGGCGACGGCAAACTATTTCGGTGCGTTTCGACTAGTTTGAGCTGCTACCGTCCGATGCGAAACGAGTGAACCACAGCGAACAACGTCCCTCTGCAGTAGTTACATGTAAGTCAGAGGATCTCGTTCCAGCTAGATGCAAACACATATCATCAAGCTAGCTGCAGAATTGCCGAATCATCAAAAATATATCCATCTGACGGAAGAATCAAGCAAATCCAATCTCAAATCCATGTGGCTACATACAAAGCAAGAAAGGGGAATACATCTCAAAAGCAATATGGCATCGGGGAACCCAGCTCCAGCTCTGACAGGACGGAGGCCAACAGCGGCCAGTACCACGCGTGGACGATGATGGCGGTGCAGACTGCAGAGTAGTAGAGATCCATGCCGGCACGAGCTGTTCCAGGGCTCAAAATCGACGATTAGGGGCGGCGCCGCTAGCCGGAGGAAATGGCGGCGGTGGATGAAAGCCAGCCACCGGTGGTCGATGGATTTGGGCAGCGCGATGGGAGGAGGCTAGTCACGGGGAGGAAGAGAAAGAGGGGATTGAGCAGCGAGCTCGCTGTGTTCAGCGGCCGTCGGTACGCCTAAGCGGCCATCTCAAGCGTTTGGCGTTGGAGAAGTCAAGACGCTAGCGTCTTTTTTCATTTATTTTTTAACCTGGTTAGCGACCGAATAAGCGTCCACCGTTGAGTCGTATGCGTGTGTAAATTATTTACTAGAGATCTCAAAGACCTGATAATAAGTTGGCCCTCATTTTAGTTGGCCCTCGTGTATGCGTGTGTAAATTATTTTAGTTGAGTCGTCTCAAAGACCTGATAATAAGTTGGCCCTCATTTTTTTCTAGTAAGGAACAATCGTATGTTGGATTTGGAATGAAAGATAAGGAAAACAATTTCGTGAACTTTATATTTTTTTAGCTTAAGCGCCTACACAAGCGGCTGCCATTGTACATGCCCTTAGACGCTTACACAGACGCCAGGATCTATATCCCGGTTGAAACAGCAGTTAAGTTTTGGAATCCCAGCTACAGGCGCTTGGAGCATGGCGTCGACGCAAAAGCTTGCGGCTGGCGCTTAACATTTATTTCTTCATGTACTAGGCAGGGTGGCTGGCCTAGCAACCGACAGATTTCCTCCCGCTGATTAGCGCCTACCGTTGTGTGGTAGGGGCGCTTAGGTGCTAAAACCTTTTTCTGGTATTTATTTTTTCACGTAAGCGCCAGGTTAGCGTCTGTGGTTGTACATGCCCTTATAGACTGAATATACAGTGTCATCTAGGCTTTGAACAAGTCGCCGGAGGCTCATCAGCGGCATGCATGTTCTGCAATTTAATTGATCATAAGTTATCACTTATCAGAAGTGATTACGTAACTAAACAAATCACAAGCCGCTCCTCACCCGCGACCGCGCGCGGCGCTTGCAGCACCGCCGCCGCCGGCGGATCTCCCGCCTCCGACCACCTCCGGCTCAGCCGCGTGTAGATCCCGAGTCCTCTCCGCATCCTCTCTCCACCCATCTGAAAATCTAGCGCCACCGTCGCAGGGTCGCAGCAGGCGTCCACCTCCTCCTCCGCGCCTCTTTCCGGCCATACCTCCGTCCCCGTGCGGCTCGGCAGGGCTGCACCGGGGCGCCCCCAGCCCTGTGCGTGCAGCTCCCCCTCACTGGCCTCCTCACCGCCGTCGTCGTAGGCTCCGGCCGCGGCGGCGGCAGGGCCCGTCTCCAAAGGTGGCGTGGCGAGGAGCTTCTGAGCGGAGAAGCTTCTTTTTCGGCATGGGTATGCAGGGGCGGCGGCCCCTGATTCCCTCCTGACGGCTGCCGGCCCTGGAAGCGGTGGTCGTCGGCAGGAGGTTGTTGGCGGCGTCCTGGCCGTGTGGGCGGCAGGGCTTCCGCAGCGATGGTGCGAGGAGCTGGGGTGCGAGGGCGGCATGCGTGCCTCGTGCGCGTGTTCCCGGCGAGGGGGAGCTGTTGCGCAGGCCGGCGATGGAGTATGCCGTCGGCCGGAGGCTCCCGAGGAGAGGAAGCGGGTCTGGCAGGGGCGAGGTCGGGGAGGAGGAGGCCGTGCGGGCTGGCGCGGCAGCGAGGAGGTTGCGGAAGGAGGAAGCCGGGGCGGCGGCCCCGGGACGCGACTGCAGCTGGGCTGTGGTCGGCTTGGCGCCTCCCGTGGCATGAGGTGTCGCGGGTGCTGCGGCAAGCAGTGTTGGTGGTCTGGCCGGTCTCGACGGGCGGTTCGCGGGGTTCGCGACACATCGCCGGGTGAAAGCCCTGCTTCGGTTGCTGCCGGGGCCGACGACGGCGACGCCCTCGGCGCCACGTCCTTCTTGAAGGCGTCGTCGTGGTGATGTTGTCGCTTCTCCGAGCCGGGTTCTCCGAGGGAAACCCCAGACCCCTCGCGGGGTCAGGCGAGGGCGGCGCTCCGGCGTCGCTTGCTTCTTGGGGCCTCGCCTTGGATGTTCCACCGGCCAGTGGGACCCGTGGAGAGCTGGTGGTTGGCGGCGGCGTCTTTTCGTCTTCGGCTTGGGGGTGCGCGGCCTTGGGGCCGGTGTGGATGCCGGAGCGGCGGCTCCGGGCTCACCTCCATCGTGCTGCGTTGAGGTGGTGGAGCATCGACTTTGGTCGTTTGGGCGTCTTGGTCGTCGGCTCGTGTGGGGCGCAGCCTTGGGGCTGGCGTGGATGCCGGAGCGGCGGCTCCGGATGTTTCGCCTCCGCTGTGATGCGTCGAGATTGCGTTGAGGTCTCCTCCGCCGTGTTAGTGTCGATTATGGTTTGCTAGGGCAACATGGTCGTCGACTCGTTTAGGGGCGTGGCCTTGGGGCCGGTGTGGATGTCGGAGCGGCGGCTCCGGGTTTTTTCTCCTTGCGTTGAGGTTGTCTCCGCCGTGTTGGTGTCGGTCATGGTTGCTAGGGCAACATGGTCGTCGACTAGTTTTTGGTAGCGTGGCCTCGGGGCCGGCGTGGTGTGTGGTGTTGTATGGTTTTTTGACGGTTTTCCTTATAAACCGTCAAACTCGGTTACACTTCTTCTTTATCAATATAAAGGCAAAGCTTTTGCCTGGTTTCAAAAAAAAAAATCACTTATCAGAAATTTTCTCTTACAGCTACTGCATATTGTTTGAAATTTTTCAGAAATGCTATTTATTCAGTCAAATTGATTGAGCTGCTATTGACATGTACCATGTGAAAGAAACAGATTTCTTGGTGCATTGCATTTTGTAGCTTCCAAAATGCTCATCAGCAGAAGTGGAGGAGAAGCATGGTAGTAGAATCAATGGGAATGATCGTAAGTTATTGAACAGATGAAGACTTCAAGAGAAAAAACCAGAACGATGGCAGCTGAATATATCCCCCTCCGTCTTCAACCTTGCCCGATCTGCTTGATAAATATCTGTACCTACCTTCTCTTATTTGTTCTGATGGTTAGTATACATTCATGTGTCGTGCAGTGCAGTGTATTAATATGGATGTCGTTTGTGCTAAGATCTGACAATGTGGTCTGCCATTTTTGCACTCTTTCTTCAGAGTTCAGGCTAAACGATATGTTTCTCTGTATTTTTCTTCCAACTTCGAACTGCACATGTTATTTCTTTGCATCTGCAATCTCTTCAGAATTCTGGCAAGAATTGAACAACTCGTGGTTCTCGTGGTGGAGCTGATGGAGTAATTGTGTAGACAAGCAGTACATGACGACCAATCAAAGGATGAGTGAGCTACGTTGTCCATCAGCGCTCTGACATGCACGGGAAAATTAAGAAAAAATATGTGTTTCAGTACATCCCCCCTCCCCAAACTCAAAGGGGCAATTAGGTCCAATTACTTAATTATCTGATTTATTTAATTAAACAGGCTCACCCCCGTGTAGATCTAATCCCCTATACCACGTATGTATACGACGCTGGTTAGCTCACGCAGCTATTTCTTTTCTAGTTTTCCAAAAAAAACTTCTATTCTTTTGCAAATTGTGTTTAGCCCCAAATTGGATCGACCAAAAGTTCGATAAAACCACCGTACCTATTTAGAACCTTGGGAACACAGGTTCCAGCTCAGATGCATGCTTGTAAAATTTATATTGTCCCTGGACTTTAAAACCTCAAAGTGAAATACTATTATTTTGGAACTCCAAATATGCATGGTTTTAAAATTATGCCATTGTGACGATATGCTTCTACTAACATGTTACAAAAAAGGATCCATCTCATAAAAGAAAATTAGACAGACCGAACATAATTTATTTCATATGTTTGCTCTTGAGACACAAGATAGAATAGAATTATTATCATCCAAAATGAAACTAACTAGCTAGTGCAACCACCTGGACCCCCATAGTAGAACATGTTGCCTTGTACATTAAGTCGGAATACACCAGTTTCGTAGCATTTTTCTCTCATAACAGCATGAAGCTTATCCGCAAGAGGATTGTAACCTCGACCATTCATGTCAACAAGCTGAACATTTCGGAAGGACGCTGCTGAATCGCTTCTTGGCCATTGCCCATTACCCATTGGTGGACCAATCACACCATTGTCGTATACAACACACCCACCCCATCCTACAATGGCAGCACGGTCTTCTATGTTAGGGAGAAGACTTTTTGGCCAATAACCCACGGGGCTAAGGTTATTGCTATCATGTCCAAAGTACAACCACCAATCTCCATCTTCTTTTTTCTATAGTAGTGCCAATGTAAACAAAAACCATTTAAGTGAGTAACTACAAAAAAGAAACACTTCGATGTAATGCCAGCAAACACAAACATGTCTCGCTTTGTGTGGAAGTTGGTTTTTTTGTTAACTCGTAAATTAAGCATGTCTAAACCTTGTACACGTATCTTACCAGCATTTTCCAGCACGGTTTAATTTTCCAAGACAATGTTAAATAAACAATGAGAATTTTGTTGATAGGTGTACAACAGAATGTACATTGAAGCAAACCTGTAGATGTCTCGCCAAAGTTTTAAATAGCCAGCTATAGCCCGGCTATAGCCTTTCGAGAGACTCGGGGCTACGGCTATGGCCTTCATAGGCTATAGCGATAATAGCCGCTAATAGCCCGGCTAAATTGATTTAGCCCCAATTTAGCCCCGATTTAGTCCCTTAGCCGCTAAAATTTTGGTAGAGGGGTCCAAAAAAATTTGGACAAAAAATTGTCCGCTCTGCCATATATCAGAGCCATACTGATTTGCTGCTACTGAATGTTGTAATATATGGACATAACTACGTCCAGTACTACTGGTTACTTATATCTCTTATGTGACTGTATTAATATGGTATGTATCAGTGAATTATTGATATATATACGAATATATGGTACCTAAATTTTAAAAATTTATCATTATTAAGCAAAACGGCTATAAGGCCATAGCCCGCTATAGCCCGGCTATAGCCTTTCATAGCTTCTGAAAATTGATGGGGCTAAATGCAATAGCCGGCTATTTTAAACTTTGTGTCTCGCTAAACCTAATCTAGAAGGCTAAGTGTTTAATTCAATTACTCGCGTGCTTAATTTCGATCTTTGAATGTGTATTATGGAAAAAATTATGAATGGTATTACCAGGATTTTGTCTAATTTTTCTAACCAGTTACCATGTTTTGAAATCATACCTTATATATCTTCAATGTAATATTCATGTGTCCATTAGATGGCTCCAAAATATCTCCAGGTGTAATAATAGGAGAGTTTACGAGTACAAAGCCCTCACACTCCAAGTCAACACACCCATCCTTCCCATCAGTCTTCCCGTGCAAATATAAAACACAAAGTAAGAATATATTATTCAAACAAGTGTCTTTAGAGAAAGAAAAATGTTTTACTAATTCACATCATACCGTCCAGTAATTGTAGAAATGTGTTTTGCTATCACCGTAATTGTCAGGACTGACCTGTAAAAAGTTATGGGTTAGCTTAGTGCTAATAGAGAGAGCAAAAGAGACGCAAACTTTACCATCCATCCAGATTGAATTCTGGTGGTGAAATTGACATCCTCCACCCAGATATTAGCTCCAGTTAATTTGCCCTTCTCCAAATTTGGAAAATTGTAAACATCAAATATCGCCATAGCACCAGTACATTCGACTTGCCTTGAATCGTATCCGTATCCACTACACTGCAGAGTAGACAAGGTTGTGTTTTAGTTGACATGAGTTTTCACTGATTCCTTATCTACTCATTCATATAAATGTTCGAGTGTGGATTCTCGGTTCCTGGTCGGGTGCACCAGCGGCATAGGCAACAATCGGACCACCTTCTTTCTCATCTGACACCTCCTTTCTCTCCTTTTACTTTTCACCGTGACCTGCTCTCTCTCCAGCAGCAAACAAGATAACATCCAATGTGGGTAGGCTGGGTAGGGAGTTTTGGTGAGATGGTGTGGTGTAAATCTGACGACGGAAGGTGAGGCCATCTTATGGGTTAGCAATAAAAATTCAACCGTGTTGTGTTACTTATTTCCCCATTCACTTTTACCTTGTAGTTCTCGATGAAAAAGAAGAACAAACACAAAAATCAGTCGCATTCACACTTAAATTTTCTAACAAACAAAAACAAAACAGATGGTACTATTCAGTGCGCCAATAGAACATATAATACTTTCTGAAACCAAGGACGGTGCTACTAGCACGCACCACAGGATCTTTGCTGAGCTCTTTACCTCGTCATATCAAGGACAAGCATTTAGAACTTACGTGTGCATCTGCATCCACTCCTTGGGTCGAAGAAACAACAAAGAGTAGTAGTACCAAAAGGCGCACATCATGTTGCATGTTGCAAGCTTGCCCTGAATATGACCCACAAATTTCAATACGAAGCAACACTCATCTAGTCTGTCCCAAGTGCTTGGCACGTACAAGCTTAAATACAAGATTGATGATATACAAGACATCCTTTACTAGTCGGAGTAATCAAGGTATTAATGATTTCAGGTTGCTGACAAATCTTCACAGCTCAAAGGTAATTAATTTACTTGATTCTTTCAAATCTCAAAATTAATTATATGTATTAATAGAAGATAATCTAACATATGTCCAAACTAATTATTTTCTTGATTAAAGGATATACTAGGTATATGTTTTCCATATCTCGACAATAATCAATTTACTTCCATAAATGGCATGCCCCATGTATCCAGGTTGGACACCCTAGTGTGATACACGTGTGTAGGAAAAATTCAGTGGACCAATCTCTAGTCTTTATCCAAGTGGAGCACCATCCTTCAATGTCATCCCCTCCCTCCTAATCCTGCACTATTTTTCCCTTCGACACAAATTCACTTTCCTAATTTACAATTTCATCCATAAATTTTATTTTATTTTGCGAAACATGATACAAACACAAGCGCACACATATATATGCGCATATACTCAACCTTATAAACACAACACACACACCCTACCCCACTTTGTTGTAAGAAAGAAATCTTTTCTGGTTTTTCATCATGCTGGTGCTGCCGGAAATGTAATAGTTGCCCGACACATTTTCTAAGCATTACAATTCTACAAAACCGTCCACCTTAAGAACGCAGCTCAACAGAATCAGCCAGTTAGCTCTATTGCTTGAGCAATGTAGCAAGGTACATTAAAGCAAGCAAGCAGTTTCATAAACTGCTGAGTCGCACTCTGCACGCTGCCATGCTAGCTGCTTAGTTATATTTACAGAGGCATATCAAGAACTCGAATCAAGCCGCCACCCACAGCTCGCTTCTTTTTTTTAGGCCACAAAGGTAAGAGCAACAAACAGATGGCCAACACACCTGAATTTTCTTCATACCATGATTAGGCAGCTAGGCAGCAAGCTAGCAGCCCATGTCATGGGAAGCACACAAGCAAACCAAACTCAAGCAGCAGCATGTGTGACTCTTAATTCTTGATGGAAGAAACAAGCCAAGTTCACCTAGGGAATGTGTCAAGGATGGAGAAGCAAAGGGTGCGCTGAGGGAGAAACAATCAGCCGTATAACTATTAATTAAAGTGGCTCACTTTAGGGCCTAAATATCGGGGGGCACCATCCAAATGCGCCCATGAAACAACCACAGCCGACTGTGATTATTCGTCAGGATCGTAGCGGCCTCTTAATTTCCGTGTTTTCTGCTCTTAAGGGTAAATTGATGTTGAATTTGATCCTAAGATTTCCCTTCTTACAAGGATCCTTTGGGATTGGCATGCCCTCTCCTGGAACAACCTCTTCATAGCCAGGCTTGACAACGCTTTTTATTGGTATTGTCAGGTTTCGGCCATCCAACGTTGTTACATGAACAGTGTATCTAGCCCAGTCTTCGGCCAGAGAAATCTTCCACGTCATGACCAGATCATTCCCCTCTCTTGAGAACTCATCGTGTGGCTTCTCATCAATTATGAATACAATATCTGCAGGAATTACATGCGGGGCCTCATTGCCTTTCTCAGGAAAAGTGATTTTTGTCCCTTTTTTCCATCCAGGTTTTATATCAATTGTCAGGATTTCCTGAACAACCGTCCTTCTCCTGCCAAAGAATGAACAATGCTAGTAAGGGCCCCAAGTGAGCATAACAAACATTCCATCACAATTACTCCCTCCGGATCAAAATATAAGACTTTTGCACTAAAACATGTCTAGGTGCATTTGGGTCCAAACATGCACAAAAGTCTTATATTTTGATACGGAGGGAGTATTTCAAAGTAAATAAAAATGGCATGTCAAATACACATGTACAAAATAGAAGAACCAAACAAAGAAATAACATGTTGCCTGAAATTATCCCGGTTGGTTACTGGCTCTTAGTAGGCAGCAAAATAAAATGTCGAACAGGTCAAATATGGTCTTAAAGAAATTTCCATCCAAAGAATTTTTTTTGGCATGGTTGACTCCTTGGGGAAGGTAAGGGGTCTCGTTCTCCGATCCAGGACAACAGATTCCTGATTTCTTAGGGGCCATGGATAAGTAATTATGGATTGCTCATCCAAGTGGACTGAGAGAGTGATTGCGTGGAGCTGATGTAAGTTCCGAAACACACGAAGTAAGTGACTATGATTCAGAGAAGTAGGACTGTAGGAGCACTTACAAAGTGACAAAGAACATGGACTGCATGCATGGGCAAGGTCACACCTTGTCATGGTGAGGTACAATAGGCTGCCTACAACGTAACCATTCTAAGAAGGATCCTCGAGAAGTTCTGCATCAGTTGAGCACAACCACAGACGAAGCTCCATAGGAGTAACAACAATGCATGTATCAGTAAGAGCGAGATGTAGAGTCCTCAGCCTACCGATGCTGAGATAATAATCTTTTCTGTGTGGTCAGCCACAATTCCTAAAGACTAACTAAAAATTATCCTGATTCAGACATCTTGATTTGCTCACTCAACCTCAACCTTCTATTTAACGAAAGCAATGTACACTAGATTATCTTTAGTGATCAGCATACCATCCCCGTACAACAGAAGCAGAGTACAACCACGCTTAGAGGTGTGAGTAAAGAAAGCACAATCATGACTAGGAGAAAAAACATGTGCTCACTCAGACTCAAAGAATCAAAGCTCTCAAACAAGGCACAAGTGTGTTTGAGCCCATAGAGAGCCTTGCAAAGCCGAGAAACATGACTAATGGTGCCTCAACACATAGGGATGGTTCTACAATTTCTCATTATGATATGTAATTCGCCTTTTTATTTTGTTGTTATGAGACTTGTGAACATGTTGGGGCTGTGTGCATTATAACTATCCAGAGGCCGGTTGTAATAATTAAAACTCAAGTAATAAAGATCCCTTTATAAAAAAAAAGGGATGGTTCTCATTAGCTTAGGCTTTTAAGTGAACTAGATGAATAAGTTGCACCACACAACCTACAAATTGTTGGTTTTCTTAATCTTACCAGTTAGAACCCAAAACTTCAGTACAGCTTGGTATTCTAAGCTTGCATAAATATGTCACTAGGGACTATCACTCAAAAAATATGCTTCGTATATAGAAGCCAATGCAATATATAGAAAAAGAACTATCAAGTATAAAAGTAAGTATAAATTCACATGACAGTAGTCACTTGCCCGTTGGAATCTGATAGCTCCCTTGAAATCTTCATCTTCTTGGTAGTACCTTTATACAAGTCAGCAAGGTTGCATGCCAATTGGTGCTCGATTGGTGCAGCCTTGCGAGGCCGTTGGGAAGCATGCATAGATGCCTCCCCAGGGGAATGAAGGGATGTGCGCTCGAAAAATTGTGCAAATGTGTCATCAGCCGTCGGATGGTTCATCCCACACCATGGTTCTCCCCTGCTAGTTAAGCAATACTTAGAGCTTGCCACAAAAAAATAGTACAACAGAAGAAACAACTAAATGATTCTGCCTAACTCGGGATGAGCACCACAAAGATAAGTAGATAACAGGCGCTTGGTGCTCAGTCAATCCAATACCTGTCCGAGTTGCCGCCAAAAAAATGTGCAAATATTGTATCATCAGACGTCCGATGGTTCATCCCAGAGGCAGACCATGGTCCACTCCTGCTAATGGATTAAGCAACACTGAGAGCTTGCGACAACAGACGAAACAACAAGTTGATTTACTCAGGATGATCACGACAAGATGAAACGCCACTTGGTCCCATCGCGCAGTCAATCCAATCAGACTGAATCTAATACCTGTCAGAGTTGGCGCTGCCGTTGGGGCGTTGGCCGCACGCGTCGCACCTGCCTGCGGAGTGGCGGGGCCAGGCCTTGTTGACGGTGATGCTGCGGCTGCCGAGCTTCTTGCCGTTCATCCCCCGGATGGCGTCGCGCATGGACTTCTCGCTGGAGAAGGTGACGAACCCAAACCCGCGAGACCTCCCCGTCTCATGGTCATGGATAATCTGCACCCAAAAAAAAAAACCTCAACACTTCACACCCTACTCTCAGGCTCGCAGCGAAGATCAATCAACAAAAAGTAAAATTGCACGTCTACACAAAATTCTCACAGATCTGTCGGAAAACAAGTCAAGAAAGGAGTGAGAACTGAGAAGACGGACCTTGGCGTCGAGGATCTCGCCGAAGGGCGTGAAGGCGGCCTCGAGGTCGCGATCGCCGGTGGCCATGGCGAGGCCGCCGACGAAGCAGCGGTGCTCGACACCCTCTGGCACCGCCATGCTTCTCACTAGCCCGACGCCGAGAGGAAAGAGCCGGCATCGCGCTCGGTGGAGCTCGCTTTATTTCAGTGGAAAGGCGGGCGGCGGAGGTCGGGGTCGGGGATCGCCGTCACGGTGGGGACGCGGCAGGCCCGCAGAGCACTACCTACGGCCATCGACGTCACAGAGTCGTCAGTCGTCAGTCGTCACTCCATAGGCACAGCTGACGGGATGACAGGAAGGGGCTGAAGTAAGCAGTGGCGAAGAATGCGATGGATCCACGAGCGGCATCTGAGTCCAGGGCGGTTTACCAAAACCGAACCGGTTTTTCTGTTGGGCTGGCCTCTTCGGTTATTTCGGCTAAACCAACGGTTATTCGGTTATAAACCGAATTAACTGAAAGTCATATGGTTAGCATTTTTGCTAACCGTAACCTTGACCACTAACCGTAAAAACCGGAATTTTGGTCACAGTTAGATTTTTTCGGTTTCGGTTCGGTTATGTGCAGCGCTAGCGGTAAGACGAGGAAATCGCTGGCATGTTCGATGGCGAGTTTTCTTTCCCATTGTAAAGTTTCTGGAAATGTACTTATTGAAGAGCCGTGTAAACTGAGGTCACTGAAACATCGATCTGCAGTTTGTTTAACAGTTTATTTTAGGGGATATTCATTGTGTCACCGACTTCATGGTGTTAATCTGCTCTGGGAAAGAAGAGCAACCTTCCAACATTCAGAAACGTCAGGCCAGCGCCAAGATTAGCAGCCAGTTCCTTCTAAACTTTGGCTGTCATCATGAACATGAGTTCAGAATCTCCACAGATCAGAAGACGAAAATCACGTCTTTAGGCTCTAAGAATGTCTTGTAGCAGCACCAGCAGTACATGGAAAAATGGATTTTCATACATTCCTTCTCACAGATCAACCTCATCGCATGTTCAGTTAGGATTGCAGCTAATGCCACCTACTAACAGCGCAAAATGATGGATGGTTCTGCTACTATGTGGATAACTGCAAAATTCCACCTTGGCCTTCATTCTCCTAGGAGCAAAGGGACCCGCTATTCGGATACCAAAGCCTCCAGCATCTTGCGGAACTTGGGGGTCGCTTCAGCTTTGACGCACATCACGAGGCCCAACTCCCTGTAGTTCTTCAGCTGCAAGGGCAGACAGAGGATCCTGTTTAGCAATAAAATTTTAATTTCCAAAATCAGATGGTTTGTAGATATCAGATGTCGCGAGGCTGGTGATATACTGACATGGGAGGACTGAAGTCGTTGTTAGAAGAAACTGTAAACAAGAGTTCAGGACAGGATGAAAAAGAAACAAAAGTTCCTACTTTGAATGCTTGTATGCGGCTACTGGTTTTCGACAGGCATGCATGATAAGCAGTTGCAAATGATAAATAAATAAATATGCTACAAAGAGTATCACATTCACATGTTTAAACATACTAAAGCATTGAAAGTTTGAACAAAACTGGCCTCCTCCTAAGCCGACTGTTCGGCACGAACTGGGAAAGTGAAAGACCACGAACTAAAGCTGACAAAAAAAAGAGTGGTCGTGCTAGGAAGAAACCAGTAACGTTGTTTTTGATAGCAGTAATTGTGCGTACGCACCAAATGCGAGCACGGAAACTCGAACTCGGGCGTGCTGGGACATATCAGCATGTCGCTGCCACCGGGCTATGCCTCGGTCCACAACTAAGCTGAGAGAGAGAGAGGGAGAGAGAGAAAAAAAGAGGTGCGGCCGTGTTAGCATGTGTCAGTCACAGAAAGACACATCCCACAGAAAGACACATCCCATGCTTTGATCTTGGCTATCCACCAAAAACACCCCTACCTCGCTGGTACGTGGCTTGACGGAGACAAATTACCGATCCACTATTGCTAAATTCTCTCTTTTATTTTTCTTTTATTTTTTAGAAAAGGCCTAGTGCCATATTAAGTCCTTACAAACATACCCTTACAGAAAAAGAAGATTACATCCAAATTCTCGGGGTGCCGAAATCTTCTTACTCCTACATCCATCGGCGTGTCGTGCCATAAGCAAAGCTCATTGCCGTCTCTGGACCACGCCAAAATGGAGCAAACTTGTTTAAACCTAGGAGCATGTTCAAACAGTGGTCTTTCCACTAATATAAAACT
Organism: Poa pratensis; assembly: GCA_947311845.1. NCBI lineage: Eukaryota > Viridiplantae > Streptophyta > Magnoliopsida > Poales > Poaceae > Poa > Poa pratensis. The sequence goes on along the minus strand of CAMZMU010000049.1, from coordinate 2,265,472 downwards.
ACACCGTATAGGGAGTTTCCTCTCCGATATCTCTGTCAAAAAAAGTTGTGGTCGACAAGCCGTCGATGTAGACCAGAAGGCCAGGATCTACGTAGCGAATCGTCGCCTCGAGAGAAGAAGCCGTCGAAAAAAGCTTGTAGATTCTCCAAAGACCAGGAACGCGGAACGAAGTCCAAATTTAAAATGGCAAGTCTTTATCTTGGACTTCTTCATTTGGCCTAAATGTCCCCTTGAGCACTAATGCCCAAAGTTATAGTGGGATCATTTGTACTTTCTGACAAATAAAAGCGTCAAATCCATCAAGAGGGATAATTGGCTTGCAGAAATTTACTTAATTAATGAAGCAAATTAAAATTTCTAGTAATATTTTTGTGTTTGTGATTTCAAAAATACTCCACAAGTTTCTTCTTCCTGGCCAGCCTCGGAGGCGAGGGGGAGGAGGAGGTTGACCGGGTGGAGGCGGTGTCCGGGGACCATCTTGAGGCTGCGCCCCTCCTCGCCGCCGGGGAGGTCGTGAAGGCGTTTCGTCGGGTGTGCTGCTCCGCTCCTGCTTCTCCGGCCGGCCGTGGCGGCGAGGGGAGGAGTCGGTGGAGCTGCGCTTCCCGTTTTGTTGTTGTGGTTGCAGGTGGTTTCCCTCCGTCGTCTTTGTTCCGGCCGGCCTCGGTGGCGTGGGGAACGGCGATTGGAGGTGGTAGGGGGTGCGTGGAGGTTGGCCTGGTCGTGGCCGTCTCGGCGGGAAGAAGGGAGGTGCTGGAGAGCTCGCGTCGCGGTCGTGCGCGTTCATCGAGTCAGGACTCCTGTCGGGGGGTTGCCCCCGGGTAGGGCAAAGAGGTGGAATGGAAAGTCAATCCGGGTCTCACAAACCGGATCACTCGGACCGGATCATGTTTAAAGACAGGAAGAGACCAAGAGGCATCAGGCAAAGTCTAGCCGGATCAGAGGAAGAGATCCGGCTCGACTAGCCGGGTTGCCTAGGAAGAGATCCGGCTCAGCTAGCCGGGTTGCCTGGAAGAACCCGGCTTACCAGCAATGTCGGATAATGCACAGGGGCCGAGTAATGTCAGTAAGTTCACGGGTCCTGCAGGCCTCCTGCCCGAGGCTCAGAAGACACGGGATTCCTGGGAGCGCAGCAACCTAGGAGCTGACTCGGCCAATTCGGGAAGGAGGATGTGACCTAGACCCGGTGGGCTACGCCTGCCATTGCCTGAAGTGGCAAGATAGGCCTGCTAGGACTTGACAGCCAGGTCAAGACACGGGATTCCTGTGAGCGCAGCAACCTAGGAGCTGACTCGGCCAATTCGGGAAAGAGGATGTGACCTAGACCCGGTGGGCTACAGCTGCCATTGCCCGAAGGGGCAAGATAGGCCTGCTAGGCCTGACAGTCCGGCCGTTGGATTGACAGGGGGCAGAGGCTTGTCCTTTTCCTCTTGGCAGTGCCATTATCTCATGGAGCCAGGGGCAAAGAAGTAACTCGGCGAGCCTTTATATACAGCACCACCACCTCCTGTGTGAAGGAGGGGACCTAGAGCTCATTTCCCCCTTGGTAGCTTCTTCTTCATCGTGAGCTCTCACCATTGTTGCTTCAAACAGCTCGAGGAGCGTTCTGTACTTGTGGTTATTGAGATATAAAGAGAGTAGGCTAGTGCTGCAGTAGGGGTGTTACCTCCACAAGAGGGCCCCGAAGCAGGGTACATCGTGGTGTGCTTTGTGTTTTTGGTTTCTTGGTTTCTTGTTCATGTTCTTGCGGTTTCTTGTGTGTTCTTGCTTGTGCACTTCTTGAGTGCATAAACCCTCCCCGGTTCCCCCAACGCACTTTCGGCCCCATCTTAGCCATACCTATGGCATCTGCCGTGATCCCACCACGACAGTTGGCGCCCACCGTGGGGCAGATTGAGGCGTTGGAGGGAGTTTACATCCGGACGGGCTCAGGCGAGCGTGTTCTTTCGGGCTTGTCGCCAAGATCGGCGAGTTCACCTTCGTCAGCGACAATGCAGGGTGTTTCGCCGGCAAGCCCTTCCCCGAGCATGGCTTCCTGATGATGCTTGGTAGCTTCGTCACCTACGTTGCTGTCGAGGCTGTTCGCGAGTACCCGGCGCAGGTGCTCGTGGCCAAGGACCCTCCTTCTTTCCGCGCAGCTCTCGGACGGCGTAGCGCTCGCCCCGGGAGTAGCGTGGAAGTGATGATGACCGGAGCAAGTGCTGGAGCTGGCAAAGGAGATGCCGGCAATAGCATACCCGAGGAGCTGATCACGCCAACCGATCCGGTTGACAAGCCGACTCGGACGGCAAAGTTCCCAAAGGAGAAACCAGATCCGGTTGGTCCACTTGGTATGTCAAGTAGGGAGGCTCCCTTAGAGGATGTCCTGGAAAAGTTAGCTCGGCCAGTGGCACCTGGGGCAAATGTAGAGCTTACTATAGCTCAGTTAGAGGCAGAGCGCCTGAGGTTGCAAAGAGAAGCCCGGTTAGTGGTGGAGTCTAGGCAAGCATTTGATAGAGACATGAGAGAATAAATGCTGCCAATGGTATCACCGATGGTTTCACTCCGGTAGCGCCTCACCCACGCAAAGAGCAGATTTGCGCAACAGGGTAAGGACCTCAATGATGAATTAGCTAGAGCTGCAAGGTCGAGCTCGAGTAAGGCTACTAGTCATAGATCGGGTACGGCAAGCCGGTGTATAGCTCCCCGGCCAAAAATCTTAGGGCTGCAGCGGCAGCGCGAGCCGAGTTGACCACTTTAACCGGGGATGCTTGGCGCAAGCAGGCAGAAAGAGTCAATGAGCTGGTTGATGTGTGTAACCGGCAGAATGAGGCTTTCCGGAAAGCTAATCCGGACGCTGGTGGTTCTCGAGTGGTAGTGTCGGCTAAGGCTGTTAGCCAGAGATCCAAGGGGCAAGCGTCATCTCCGCATGTCGGAGTTGACCGGGCCCAGAGCGTGAATTCGGGCAAGAGCAAACAGCTGCAGGCCTATGATGCCGAGTATGCCGGCAAGCAGCTAGCGCTCAAGGAAGAGGTGGCCAGAGCAGAAACAATGGCGGTCAAGGCAATCCGGGAGCCGGAAGGGGTAATTCGGCTGGCCGAGGTCAACCACCTCGCCCTCCTGGGCAGAATCAACCCCGGCAGGAGCAGCAAGTGATGGTGCAAGCGCAGCAGCAAGGTGGTGGCCAGGCGGGCTACCACTATGATGATGGTAATTCGGCTATGGCGCGAGCCGGATACCAAACGTATGATAATGCACTTGCGTCCAGGCTGGGACCTCGGACATTGGCTCCGGATGATCAGCGTCTCAGGTTGGATAGGATTTACCAGTCCGAAGGCTGGAAGAGCAAGGCCCACCAGGTCCTCCATGCTTTGGGCCTAGGATCATGAACGAGCCGAATGTGCCGTTGTTTCAGCTTGGCCGAATCACAAAGCCGTATAACGGCAGCACTAAGCCGCAGGATTGGCTGATAGACTATGTATCCTCGGTGCACATTGCGGGGGGCAATCGCCGATGGGCGGTCCGGTATCTCCCGCATATGTTGGAAGGGCCAGCCCGGATTTGGCTGAATAACTTACCAGAGGGTAGTATCAACTCTTGGATGGATTTGGAACAGGCATTTTACAGCAACTTCTCCAGCACTTACAAGAGGCCAAACCGACCTCAGCTCTTGTCTGCGTGCAGGCAGGAAGAGCGGGAGACAGACCGAGAATTTTTGACTCGGTGGAGCAACATTCGCAATTCTTGTGAAGGTGTCGTGGAGGAGCAGGCCATTTCTTGGTTTGCGCAGGGTTGCCGACATGGCACCCCGCTTTGGCAGAAGCTCCAGAGGGATATGCCAAAGACCCTGGCGGAAATGATCCGGATAGCAGATACATATGCTCTTGGCGATCCGACGCAGCCAGCGTTGGATGCGGTGGGAACAAGCAGGAGGCAACCGGTCAATAACCGAACTGGACCATTGAGGCCCAGTGACCGACATGAGTTCGGTTATAAAAGGAGAGATCCGGATTACAGATACGGCTCAGACCAGGTTGCTGCAGTAAATATGGATCATCCTGATAGCCAGAGACCAAAAAATGAGGGTCCAGCTTGGAGGCCGAATCAAGGTGCCTGGGCAAAGAAAGTGTGGGATGGACCGAGTCCACCTCTAACTTTTGAGGCAATGATAGATGGGCCTTGCCGTTATCACACAACAGACCCACGCAAGCCGGCCAATCATTCAACTCGGAATTGTAGCTGGCATCATCGCATCCAGGCGGAAGGTCAGAGAGGGCCACCTCAGAGAGGTGCTCCTAGACCGAATTTCAGGCCAAATACGCCTTTATCCGGAGCCAATGCAACCCCGGTGAACGAAGGAGCTCCAAGGCCGGCAGCCACAAAGCCGGTTAACCTGGTAAATATGGGAGGCAACAACAATGCTGGTCCGAGTCGGCAAGGTGGATACCCCGGAAATGATTACAAGGAAGCTCATCAAAGTTATGTGGTTTTTGTGACCGAGCCAACTGACAAGAAAAGTCAGCTGCGAAGGGCGAAGGAGGTGAATGCAGTCACACCAGCAGTACCAAAATACCTGAACTGGTCCGAGCAGGAGATCACTTGGAGCAGGGCTGATAATCCCAGGGTTATGCCAAGCCCAGGAAACTACGCACTGGTGGTGGATCCGACTTTGGTTGGACCAAAGATTAATGTGAAATTCACTCGAGTCTTGGTTGACAATGGCAGTGCTATAAACATCATGTATCGGGACACAATGGTCAAGTTGGGTTATTCGCCGAATCAGCTGCAGCAGAGCAGTTGCACCTTCCATGGTATAGTACCCGGGGTGTCTTGTTCCCCAATGGGTAAGATCTGGGTGGATGTGCTGTTTGGTACCAAGGACAATCACAGACTTGAGAGTCTCGAATTCGAGGTGGTAGACTTGGAGAGCCCATACCATGCTCTGCTCGGCAGGCCGGCATTAGCCAAGTTCATGATATCCACTCATGTTGCCTACCTCAAGATGAAGATGCCTGGCCCAATGGTATCATCACCGTTGGGAGATTACAAGAAGGCCATACAGTGTGCCACGGTTGGTTCCACCTTAGCCGAGTCGTTGGTGATCCAAGCTGAGAAGAGCAAGATGCATGAAGTAGTGGCGATGGCGAAGTCAGCTCAGCTCGGCTGCTGGCCATGACCAATCCGGATGCAGGTGCAACATTTGAGGTGCCCAAGGAGACAAAGAAGATCCCCATTGACCCGGAGAATCCGGAGCGCATGGCCATCATTGGTGCCGGGTTGGGCGAGAAATAGGAAAGCGCGCTCTGTCACTTCCTCCGTGAGAATCGGGATATCTTTGCATGGTCGGCTAAGGACCTGCCTGGTGTTCCGAGGGAGTTGGCAGAGCACTCTTTATTTGTCAGGCCGGATGTGAAGCCGGTGAGGCAACCGACTCGGCGTCTTTCAGACGATCGAAGAAAAGTGGTGCTTGATGAGCTGGCTAAGCTACTTGCAGCCGGATTCATTATGGAGGTGTTGCATCCAGACTGGATATCCAATCCGGTTCTGGTAGAGAAGAAGAAGGACGAACCAGCGGTGGTCAAGGTGTGGCGTATGTGCATCGACTTCACCAACCTGAACAAGGCGTGCCCGAAGGATCCCTTTCCTTTACCTCGGATTGATCAAGTGATCGATTCTACTGCTGGGTGTGAGTTGTTGTCTTTTATTGATGCGTACTCTGGTTTTCACCAGATACCACTGAACCCCAAAGATCAAATAAAGACTGCTTTTATTACCCCGTATGGGGCGTATTGCTATCGTGTCATGTGTTTCGGTTTGAGAAATGCCGGTGCAACTTATCAGAGATGTATGCAGAAATGCTTACACTCCAAATGGGCAAAAATGTGCAAGTGTATGTCGATGATATCGTCATCAAAACTAAAGAAAAACGCACTCTCCTCGAGGATCTCGAGGAAACATTTGTGAACTTGAGAAAGTATCGGTTAAAATTGAATCCGGATAAATGCACCTTTGGTGTCCCGGCTGGAAAGTTGCTCGGTTTCCTTGTATCGAGCCGAGGTATTGAGGTGAATCCGGCTAAGATCCGAGCCATAGAAAAATGAAATTGCCTAAATGTCTAAAAGATGTACAAAAGTTCACCGGGTGTCTAGCCTCGTTGAGTCGGTTTGTGAGTCGGCTAGGAGAAAAAGCCTTGCCCTTGTATCAACTGATGAAAAAGAGCACCGGGTTCACATGGACCCCGCAGGCAGACTCGGCTTTCAATGAATTAAAAAAGATGTTGTCCACTGCACCAATTTTGGCATCACCTTTGCCGAATGAGCCAATGCTACTTTACATTGCGGCCACTAACCGGGTCGTAAGTGTGGTGGTTGTGGTAGAGCGAGAAGAGGAGGGTAAATCCGTGCAGAGACCGGTGTACTATTTAAGCGAGGTGATCTCAACCTCGAAGCAGAATTATCCTCACTACCAGAAGATGACATATGGTGTATACCTGGCGGCAAGAAGTTGAAACATTACTTCCAGGAGCACCCGATCACCGTAGTATGTGAAGCTCCAATCTCGGAGATCATTGGGTGCAAAGATGCGACTGGCCGAGTTGCCAAATGGGCAATAGAAGTGTCTCCTTACACCCCGCATTATGAGAGAAGAGATGCTATCAAGTCTCAGGCTTTACCGGATTTCCTTTGTGACTGGGCCGAGATGCAGTATGAGCCACCAAGGCCAGATTACAATTACTGGAAGTTGCACTTTGATGGCTCCAAAACCAAAATCGGACTGGGTGCTGGGATAGTACTCACATCACCGAAGCAAGATCAGTTGCGATATGTGTTGCAGATTCATTTCTCAGCATCAAACAATGTGGCCGAATATGAGGCACTGATCCATGGGCTTAATGTGGCTAAGGACATCGGCATCCGCCGGATAGAATGTTTTGGTGATTCAGATTTAGTGGTGCAGCAGTCTTCTGGAAATTGGGATGCCCTTGATGCCAATATGGCACTATATCGATTTCATGTCCAGAAAATTTCAGGATTTTACTGGGCTGGATCTGACTGCTTCGGTTGGTTCTGAGACGCTTGCTGGGGTGGTTTAGATGCTTCCTGTTTCTGCTTCTGCTGCTTCTCGAGAGGTTGCTGCTGCTGAAGTTTCTTCTTCTTCTGCTGCTCTTGATTCAGAGCCTTGGCGGTAGGGAGAGGATCCGGCTTAGTCAATGTCTTAGCCGAAGTCTTAGCTTTTCCTTCTCCAACTCCTTCAGGGGACGTGGCCAAGTTGAATCTCGGGTAGGACCCGAGATTTCCTCACTCTCCAGGTCAATAACCGACTCTGGGACGAGATCCGGCGGGGAGTTTTGGCAGTTGTGGCACGCGCGGGAGAGGTGGCAGCCTTTTTAGGAGACTGGTGCTCCATGGTCGTATCCAGTGGAGGAATGGGAGAAAGGATGGATGAATGGGTTTGTTCGGTGACAAGGACGTCACTGCATAGAGCAAAATAAAACAGTTAACTCGGATAAAGATGACTCGGTTAATAAAAGAAGAAAGCAAATAAAATTGGCATTACCCTTTGGTAGTAGGCATGGCCTTCAGCCGATACGGTTTGGAGACGGTTTTCTTCATTCTCTTGGCTGGAGGGGCATCTGATCCGGACGCGTCAGGGTGTTTCCGAGATGTCCCTTGAGCATCCGGTTTGGCTGGAACACAGGGTTGTGACCATGAAATCGGAATGGCATCAATAGGATCTAGGATCCAGCAATCATCATCTTCATCCTCGGAAAGGTCGTGAGTAGTCGGTTGCTTACCCTTATGGATGGGCTTGGCGCGCGGAATCGGCAAATAATCGTCCGTATCCGCATCCTCTTCGCCCTCGCGCAGCGGGCTGCGATCCGGTCCCCACACTTTGGTGGAGAGATCTCCATCTTCGGTGATTTGGCGGTCGAACAGCTGCAATAGAGGCAAGGCAAATCTGGGTTAGTCCGATGTCATCTTGATGAAGTATGGATTGATTCGGGGAATGGTGAACTAACCTGTGGTGGAAGTGCATCTCGGTGGAACGGCTCCACGCCCCACTGCCACTTGTCCAACATCTCGGTGTAGGCAATGGCGTTTACCCGTCTCTTGACGGAAACTCTGGTGAGGTCATGTTTGCTGATCCGGGTAGGATCTAGCAGACCACCCATGTGGCAAATCTTGTGCTTGCGTTGTTGAAGAGGACTGACCCGGCGACAGACGAAGGTCCGGAGGAGATCGTCCGCGAGCAGGCCCTTCTCCAGAAAATCCTCCAAAGTTTGATGTATGATTTGAAACTCCGCAAGAGCGTCAGCCGGATCATATCTGAAGTTTAGTTCGGCGGTGGGGGCTCGATCCTGAACTCGGGCAAGTTGAGAGCATCATGGCCTTCAATGCTCTTCACGTAGAAGAAGGACCTTTGCCATTTCTTGCAAGTATCCAGGCCAGTGATCCGGGGAAAGATGGAGCCCGTCCTCGGGGTAATGCTGGACGCACCACAGGCGGTCATCACCTTCGGGTCACTACCCGGGATCGTATGTTTCCGGAGGTGGAAGTACTTCGCCCAGGTTTCGACAGTCGGCCAGAGACCGAGATATCCCTCCATAAAGGAGGTAAAAGCCGACAGGGAGACAAAGGAGTTAGCCGGAAGGTGGTGAGGCTGCAGGCCGAAGAAATCTAGGAATCTCCGGAAGAAGTCACTCGCTGGAAGTCCGAATCCACGTTCGAAATGCGCTAGAAACACAACGCGTTCACCCGGTTGGGTGACCGGTTGGAGTTCCTTCCCCGGTTTTCGGCATATAACTTTAGATGTTATACGCCGGGTACTCAGCAGCCATTCCAAGTCATCGTTTGTAACGTCGGAACCCTCCCAACTGCCGGGGGGCAACTTCGGCATATCCGAATCAGTCCTGCAAGAAATCGGAGATAGCCGGGTTAGAAGATGTGGAATCTCAAATCCAGAGCAAGTCGGATAATGGTCTAGCCGAATCAGCTGTTAAGGGATTCGGTAGAGGATGTCCCGGATAAAGTGGTCTATTTGCCGCGAAAAAGTGATTCGGCTAGTAACTACAAACACCTTTGCGTGAGAATCTAGGGTTACGCAAGATCTACCGCAGCAGTAAAATAGAGAAGAAATCCCGAGTAAAAAATATGGCGGAACTGTTCATGCAGTGGCAAGCCAAACTGGGGCAATCTAGTGCAAAACCTAGAAAGGAGATCTAGGGAATGCACTAAGGCGCGGCAGTGAACTCGTTTGCTAGTGAATCTAGGGAAAGCAAGCGCGAGTTCACGGCGGAAGATGTACTCGTTCGAGGGAATCATGGCAGGGGATGAAGAACTCACGATTGCAGTACGGCGAGGAAGAGGCCCGGCGAAGAAACGGCGGCGCAGGACGCGGTGCGCGGCTCCGGCGAGTTTTCTCCGACGTTGTCGAGGTCTCCGGCGCGGCAAGGTCACAAGGGCGAGATCGCGGCGGCGTCGATGGCGCGGTTGGAGTTCTCGAAGTGGGAGGTGCGGGGAAGAAGAAGAGGAACCCCGCACCCCCATATATAGCCCCTAGCTGGTAACCGGCGCACTACCGCGCGGTTTTCGGGGCGTGGGCGGATAAAGAGTGCCATAAAACTCTGAGGTCGCTTATGTGGCCATGTATTTCAAGCACATGAGGGGTCATAGAATTGGAAGCTGTGGTGCGGATCAAGTGTGCCGGTCAGCACAGAAACCGAGGAGGCGTGGTCATTTAGTCAAAAACACTCAAGTACCTGATGGATCCGGATAATATGTTGTCAGTGACATGCCAAATCAGAGACCCGGATTATGAGGCTTTGTGCAGAGATTCCCTGCCAAGTGTCCCAGGAAATCCTGAGACAAGACTGGGTGATATGGAATTCGGTTAAAGGCGTTGGTTTTTAACCTACTACGGCCCTTCATCCGAGGCTGTAGGACCGCACCAGCTTCGGGGACTACTGTCGGGGGGTTGCCCCCGGGTAGGGCAAAGAGGTGGAATGGAAAGTCAATCCGGGTCTCACAAACCGGATCACTCGGACCGGATCATGTTTAAAGACAGGAAGAGACCAAGAGGCATCAGGCAAAGTCTAGCCGGATCAGAGGAAGAGATCCGGATCGACTAGCCGGGTTGCCTAGGAAGAGATCCGGCTCAGCTAGCCGGGTTGCCTGGAAGAACCCGGCTTACCAGCAATGTCGGATAATGCACAGGGGCCGAGTAATGTCAGTAAGTTCACGGGTCCTGCAGGCCTCCTGCCCGAGGCTCAGAAGACACGGGATTCCTGGGAGCGCAGCAACCTAGGAGCTGACTCGGCCAATTCGGGAAGGAGGATGTGACCTAGACCCGGTGGGCTACGCCTGCCATTGCCTGAAGTGGCAAGATAGGCCTGCTAGGACTTGACAGCCAGGTCAAGACACGGGATTCCTGGGAGCGCAGCAACCTAGGAGCTGACTCGGCCAATTCGGGAAAGAGGATGTGACCTAGACCCGGTGGGCTACAGCTGCCATTGCCCGAAGGGGCAAGATAGGCCTGCTAGGCCTGACAGTCCGGCCGTTGGATTGACAGGGGGCAGAGGCTTGTCCTTTTCCCCTTGGCAGTGCCATTATCTCATGGAGCTAGGGGCAAAGAAGTAACTCGGCGAGCCTTTATATACAGCACCACCACCTCCTGTGTGAAGGAGGGGACCTTAGAGCTCATTTCCCCTCTTGGTAGCTTCTTCTTCATCGTGAGCTCTCACCATTGTTGCTTCAAACAGCTCGAGGAGCGTTCTGTACTTGTGGTTATTGAGATATAAAGAGAGTAGGCTAGTGCTGCAGTAGGGGTGTTACCTCCACAAGAGGGCCCCGAAGCAGGGTACATCGTGGTGTGCTTTGTGTTTTTGGTTTCTTGGCTTCTTGTTCATGTTCTTGCGGTTTCTTGTGTGTTCTTGCTTGTGCACTTCTTGAGTGCATAAACCCTCCCCGGTTCCCCCAACGCACTTTCGGCCCCATCTTAGCCATACCTATGGCATCTGCCGTGATCCCACCACGACAACTCCGTTGCGGGGCGGCGGGCGACTCTTGCGACCAGCTACATCATGCGGCGGCGCCCTCTCTCCGGCGGTTCGTGGTACGGCCTTGGCGGCTTCGACTAGGCTCTTGGGAGCCGGCTGTGGATCCGATCGTGTTTTGACCAGGCTGTTCAGGGTGCTTTGTGCAAGTTTTCAGGGTCTCTTTGTAATTTTCTTTGTTTCCTGGACCTCTATGTAATTTGTGCTGAGTATCCTAATATATGGTTCGGATCCGCCCTCAAAAAAAAAAAAAAAAATAGTACACAAGTAAATAATAATTAGAGAGGGTCGATTATCTAGATCAACTCTGAATAATAGGTATTATTGTTTGGCTTTATTCCATTCTTACATCCACTATATCATGGGTGCCAAAAGAGTCTCCGTTCACCCTTCACATGCAACAACACAGTCTACCACCCACGTCTCCATTTACGCAGGTGCCTGTACCGGGGTTATGTCGATTGTGTTTGCAGTAAATTTTGCAGTTATCGATGATGCAATTTGGTGATATTATGCACGTCGTAGTAGACATCTGTGGAAAACCTGCGTACAACAAACAGAAGTGGTAATGCCCAAGTTAGTAAAATTGTGAACTTGTTTTCTTGTGAACCGCTAACGTGGTAACAAATGGTTGAATGTATGTGGGCAGAGATTGGGAGTGGACAAAATCGCAATACATGAAGAGAGAGGTGCAAACCTATTTCCCTCCCGTTGCATGACATGATTGCAGAGTGGTAAACACTACAGCAACAGCTAGTGCTACGGATAGAACACCTGTGATGTTTTTCATAGGCGGCATCAAGAGAAGCTAGCTCTAGTTCCTTCCTCCTAAGATGTTTTCTGAAAACTATGCACATGTTTCTCTTTCCTCATGGTCGTACATATAGAGATGCAAGATGAAAAATCTTTGGGAATAATCACTTTGTACATATAAATCCTCTAGCGCATTAATCTGAAAAATCTTGGAGGGTAATCAATTTTGTACCATCTATCCTCTAACGCATTAATCTGACAAATAATGGAGGATAAATTATTTCTACACTTCTATATCCCAGTACAGCACATTATTATTGTTCTTCCCAAAGGTAAATTTTGCAATAAATTAAATTCGTGTTTCAATTTGAGCGTTCGCTCCGCAAGAAAAACTTGGATTGGTGGGCTCAACATGAGGGCCTATCCCATCAGTTACGTAAACCAGGCTCCCTAGCACAAAAAAAAAAGTTACGTAAACCAGGCTTCGTGCAGCTCTAGAAGGCCCAGTCGCGGACAGAGGCGGTGGCGAAGCCACCTTGAGAGCTGTGTGATTAATTGACCACACAAGTTTTTGATAAATCCTTTGCATACAAGTATAAATCATGAAGAATTTTTAAAAATAGTAAAGTACATGTATTTGACATATTTACAGATTTCAAATGACATCACAGACTTTTCCCTGCTAGTGGGGTTTATTTGCTAGTATACCACCAGACTTACCAATGGAAGGACACCCGTGACAATAAAAGTTACTGTTAGAGGCCTCTCCTTATCCGCTCGTCTACAGTGCAGAGAGGCGGAAGAGGAGGCGACCGCGCGTGCTTGGTTTCCGCCGGCGAATCCACCGCTCCCCTCCGCCTCCGGCCGCCGTCGAGGCACCGCGAGGTGGGGGAGTTCTGGTTTTCGTTCCGGTGTGTAGATAGGTCCCTATCTAGGTGTGAGTGGCCTCGACGACGTCGATGACGGGGCGGCGGAGTCGGTGTGTTGGCCGTGGTCCTTCCCCTCCTTCTCCGTTCCGGCGGCCTCGTCGCCGGGGAGGACGTGAAGGTGGTTCGTCAGGTGCGCTTCTTCTTCCTTGCTCCTCAGGCCGGCCGTGGTGGTGAGGTGAGGGCTCGGTGGTGGTGGCGCCCTGCTTTTGTTTGGTGCTGGTGGTGGTGGTCTTCGTCGACGGTGCTGCTCCGGCCGGCCTTGGTGGCGAGGGGGGTGGTGTCTGTCGGTGCCGGCGTGCTGGTGGTGGTGGTCCGTGGCGATGGTGGAGCGGCTGGTTGTTCGGCGGATCCGGGAAGACGGCGCTGTGGCCGAGCACGTTCAACGAGTCCAGATCCCGGCGCTGGCGGCGGGTGGCTCTTGCGGCCTCTACAATGCGTGGTGGTGCTGTCTCTCCGGCGGTGCGTGGTACGGCGTCTCCGGCGTCGCCTCGGAGCTTTGGGCGTGATGTAGGAGTTGATCGTGATCTTTCCTGGTAGCTTGGGGTGCTCTTTGCACTTTGCCTGGGTCCGGTTGTAATTTCTGTTTTCTTTTGGAATGTCTTGTAAAGTGTACTGAGCTGCCTTGTATTTGGATCGGTTCCTTTCCTCAAAAAAAAAAAAAAAAGTTACTGTTAGGATCAAACTTTCTCTATACAATAGTCTATCACAGTTTTCATTGTCTCTTGCATACCAACAAAGTCAAAACCATGTCCTGCACCAGATTCTGTTAAAAAAAACCTTTCTTTTCCCACCCCTCTGCAATTCAAAAAACAACATGCCATTGAGGAACACTCCTTGAGTGGCCTTCTTCCTTTCAGTGTTTTTCTTAAGATTTTCTTAGTTCTCTTTGAAATAACAAGAGTAAATTCATATTCTCCATCTATACGCATGCATTTTCTTCTTGTGTAGCAGGCTCCTCGCCGACATGGCCACCATTATCTGACTCATTTTGCGCTGAGCGAAATGTTTTTGTACAACATCTAATTTTTTAGTCTAATTAGCAGCTATGTTTTCCTAGTATATTCCGCGTATTTCATCATATGTACAGTTCCAAGATATAAACTAGTGGGATCTATACCGAGTTCTAAGCCTTATTTATGATATTGCCATCAACGAGAACAGAAAGGAACTGGAACATGAGAGATTATTTCTTCGCTGAGCTTGAGTAACAGCTCTGTCTTGAACAGGCACAACAGCTTGGCCTGTAGATTGAATCCATAAGTGCTCTTAGTTGGAGAAGTAACACAATTAACAGAACGACTTGCAAGCATGCATGTTACAAAATTCAGAGCCTGTAGTCCCATTGGTGAGTCATTTTGTTCAGGTTTCTGTTCAGATAGTATAATTTAGAATTACGGGTGTCCTGGGACACACATCTAAATCACCAATTGAATTTTCATAAAATAAATCAAGAATTTGGAAACTTTTGATGCAGCAACTAAAACGGATCATATGACCAAGTAGAGCATGGGTCGCCTTGTCGAGCTGCATGAGGCTGGTCATTTGTTTCTAAAATACCATGTGGCTGGTCATGGTGGGGAGTAAGTTAGACTAGTGAAATACATATAACATTCAAAAATTTCAAATGGAGGTCGAGCTACATATAGCTCGTTATTTCAAAAATTCGAAATCAGAAAATCGTGAAAAAATGCTAGATGTAGATAGTGTCGAGATATAGAAGCGTGTGAAATTTTAAATCAAAATGCATAGTATTTTGGGCTACACAAAAAAGACAAATCGGGCAAAATTTCAAGTTTTTTAAACTTTGTACTGTTCACACCCAGATCCACCCATTTGTTATTTTTTTCTGGCTCACAATACAACAAATTTCGAGTTGAAATTTTGCACACTTCTAAATCATATCAATATTTATATCTGAGATTTGTTTCACGATTATTGGAAACTTAAAAATGCAAAAAAAAAAAGAGCTACGTGTAGCTCGGGAGCCAAAACGCCTCACTCATATAAAATTAGTCTATGTTACTAGCTTCATGGTACAAAGTATCATAGACATCTTTATTTATTAGCTTGTAAACTTATTTTCTCTTGGAAAGCGTTATGTGATGGTAACATAAGACTAGTCATAGTGGGAACTAGTATCATGCATACGATACTAGTCTATGTTACTACCTCTATAGTGGGTAGTAACATATGTGTGTTATCATATAATCATGCATTTATTAGGCTATAGACTCATATTGTCTCGAAATCCGTTATGTTACGGTATCTACCTATGATACCACCATCATCTCTCTCCTTATTAATTGCAGTGACACGTCAGCCTTTTGCCAACATGGCATGCATGATACTGTCTATGATACTCCCACTATGGCTAGTCTAATAGGTTAACACAATCATCTCTTTTCTCATTTAATACTAAAATTAGTTTATATGCCTAGTTGACATTGCATGAAGATGCATGTCATTGCTTACATTACTCTCATTGTGGATAGTTTGACACGTGGCTCATTCACATAAGTGTGTGATCCCGCAAGAAAAATGCACGGGTTCGACTTTATTGCATGGTACCACTATTTACTCTGTAAAAATGGCGGGTCTTTTTCTTAGACTTGTCCTTTAATTTTGGCCTAAATGCCTCCGTGAACACTAATGCCCACAGTTATACTGGGGTCATTTGTACGCCTTTCGACAAATAAGAGTGTCAAACCCATAAAGAGGGAAGTAATTTTCTTGCGGAAATTTACTTAATTAATGGAGAAAATTAAGTGTCTACTAATATATTTTTTGCTGGTGATTTAGAGAACAGAAGATAATAGTAGTAATAATAATAATTTATATGATGTAAATAATAATTAGAGATAGTCGATTACTCTATATTAACTCTGAATAATAGGTATTGTTGTTTGGCTTTATTGCATTATTACATCCATTGTATCATGGGTGCGGAAACAGTCTCCGTTCACCCTTCACATGCAACGACTTGACCTTAACACTGTGTTTGGATGTAGGAATTGAACCCTGGAATTGAATTGGGCTGGCAATTCCATTTCCCAGATGGAAAGGAATTGGACTCCAATTCAAATTCCAGTGTTTGGTTGACAATGGAATTGGGGCAGGGAATTGGAATTGAACCCTGGAGGAGGCGCGCTGGAGTTGTTCTGGTTCTGGTGACGAGCCGCGCTGGAGGAGTTCGGAGGCAGAGAGGCGTGCGGGGACCCGCCGCTGCTGCGAGCGGTGAAGGTGGCGTGCCTCGTCTCCGGGGAAGGGTCGGGGCTCCCTCCCGTCGGCGAGCCAGAGGAGAGGCGGCGTCCTCTCCGTCCCGTCGATCTAGGGTTAGAGGCCTCCCGTCGGCGAGCCAGAGGAGAGGCGGCGTCCTCTCCGTCCCGTCGATCTAGGGTTAGAGGCTGCTGGGGACGTCGGGAGAGAAGGGATGGGGAGGGGATGGCGGGGAGAGAAGGGCGGGGAGAGAGGCGCCGGAGTTACCTCGGCCGTCGTCGCCGGTGCCGTGCGGAGCAGAGAGGTCGCGGTGGGGAGAGTCGCGGTGGGGAGAGAGGAGGTCGCGAGGGAGTCGCGAGCGAGTCGCACGACTCGTTTCCGTGCGATTCCAAGGTGTGGAGCTCGGAAAGTTGGGACGCCACTTTACACATGACGATTCCGCGCTCGGAATTTCGGCAAGTTTCCACGTGAGGATTCCCAAGCCACCCCCAAACAGCGGAATCGGTGGAATCGACCCCAATTCCAATTCCCTGCCCCAATTCCCTGCAACCAAACGCAGTGTAATAGTTAATATCGCTAGCAACACAGTCCATCACCGTCGTCTCCCTTTTCGCAGGTGACTGTACCTGGGTCATATCGATTGCGTTTGCAGTAATTTTTGCAGTTTTCGATGGTGCAATTTGGCGATGGTATGCACATCATAATCTTCTCTGGAATAACTGCGTACAACAAATACAAGTGACAATGCCCAAGTTAGTAAAATTATGAACTCATTTTCTTGTGACCCGCTAACTTGGTAACAAATGGTGGAATGTGTGCCCACGTGGGCAGAGATTGCGAGTGAACTCACTACCGCCATCTAATGCATACAGAGTGTGAAAAGTAATACTCCCTTCCGTCTAAAAATAAGTGTCTCAAGTTTGCTCAAAAGTGGAGGTATCTAGATATGTTTCATGTATAGATATATTTATTTTTTGTCAAACTTGAGACACTTATTTGTGAACGGAGTGAGTAAACAAAATCACAATAAAATGAAGAGAGGTAGAAACCTATTTTCCTCCCCATTGCATGGCATGATTGGAGAGTGGTAAACACGACCGCAAGAGCTAGTACTACGCATACAACACATGTGATGTTTTTCATAGGCGCCATCAAGAGAAGCTAACTAGTTTTTTCCTCCTAAGATGCCTTTTTTTTTTATCTCCTAAGATGTCTTGTGACAATCTATGCACATGTTTGTTTTTGTTTGTGGTCGTATATATAGAGATACCCAGGTGAAAAATCTTTGAGAATAATCAATTTGTACACATCGATCCCTGTAGCGCATTAATCTGTCAAATCTTGGAGAGTAATGAATTTTGTACTCTCTCCGTCCTAGTTTGTAGGGCATAATTTGCAAATCTCTTTGACCAAGGTGATAGCTAATTGGGGCTAAAAGATTACATGCATTGGTGAGAGAGGCAACTAGCCAATTATTATGAGGAAATTAAATGCAATTGTGCCTTAGGAGGTGGGGGGTTTTGGGACAAATTGTTTTTGAGATTATGTCCTACAAACTAGGACGGAGGGAGTACCATCTATCCTTTAACGCATTAATCTGACAAATATGGAGAATAAACTATTTCTACATATAGCACATTATTTTTGGCCTTCCTAATTTTACATTAATGCCGATTTGGTTAATTTTTTGCATTAAATTATTATTTTCTACTCATTTAAGAAAATTCCAGTTTCTCGGTGATCGATCTGCTGTAGGTCGACAATTTCCTGATAAGGCTATCGATCTGCTTGATGAGGCTTCAGAAACATAAATGGGCCATCGGCTGGAGCATGAACATTCAGAAGATGGTGATGACCTCTAATTGGAGTGCAGAGTTTTCATAGATCAGATAAAGTTTAATCATGTCTTCAAGCAACCAAAGAAACCCTACCCTCCATGATAATCTTCTAACAGTACTACATGAAAACATTGACTAGTTCATAAAGGATCCCTTGCATTCTGCAGCGACAATAGCTTGCACATTTGCACCTACTGGCACTAGCGACAACGCGAAAATGATGGAGGGTGCTTGTACTATGTGGACAGCGGCAAAATTCCACATGGGGCTTCTTCTCCTTTCAGCAAAGGGACACGCTATTCGGATACCAAAGCCTCCAGCTTCTTGCGGAACTTTGGAATCGCTTCAGATTTGACGCACATCACCAAGCCCATCTCCTTGTAGTTCTTCAGCTGTAAGGGCAGAAACAGGATCCTATTTTAGCAACAAGTTTTAATTCCCACAAGCAGGTAGGTATAGGCAACGTCAGATTTCGATAGGCTGGTGATATGGAAGGATTGAAATCATTCTTACAAGGAAATGTAAAGGAGTGTTCAGAACAGAATGAAAATGCAACAAATGTTCCTATTTGAAATGCCTGTATGCGCTTACTGGTATTTCCTAAGAACATGACAAATGATTATGCATTCCAAAACAAAAAAAGAAGAAACTAACAAAGAAACATATGCACCACCAGGGCACCAATACAAGTAAAACCATCAACAGTTGCACAACGATGAATAAGTATGTTTACCCAAAAAAAAACAATAAATAAGTATGCTACCAAGATTATAGCATATCAAAACATAATAAAGCATCGAAAGATTAAACAAAACTGACCTCCGGTTGAGCTGACTGTTCCGCACGAGTGGGGAAAGTAAAAGACCACGTACTAAGCTGAGAAAGAAAGGAAGAGGCGTTAGCACCTGTCTGACAGAAATAGACAAACAACCAATACATCGGCAGAATGTTTTGATACCTCGCGGAAAATTTCGTCCTCCAGCTTCGGATAGATAACAGGTTCGTCGTCATCTTTGTTGCTCTTTGCTTTCTGCTTTGGAGGAGTTTTTCTCTGCACAGAGCGACAGGGACAAGTTTATTACTATGGACGATTTTCAAAACAATATAGTCTCCTCCACATAGAGGGCACGGTTATTCTTGAGCTAGAAAAACGCATGTGGATCCGCTCTACTGATTAACAAAACATGCCGCTTTGTACATTCAATCAAAGTGTGTCATAGAAGAAGGGAACAAGTTGTATAGCTCACCTCAAAGATTCTGACAAGCAACAGGTACTGCTTGAACCGGAATGAGTCCTGGAGTTCTTGTGTTGGCTTCAGACATACATCCATAATTGCAAAATTCATTATACGCATAAAAATGGACAGACGCGAATTTGCTCGAAGAAAGGGAGAACCCACCTCGTCTTCTGTCGCCCACGAAACCTCATCGAAGAGCGAATCATACATCTTAGGCACCATCTCGTACGGGAAATTCACAAAGCGCCGGCACACCAGCAGGCCGACAGTAGACGCTTTCTCTTCCAGCAGCGACTTGAGCTTCTTCTTGGCATCCTTGTCGCCACAGACAGCGAGCAGGTAATCCTTGAGATCCTTGATGCAGCGGTTCTCCTGCAAGACAACAGCAGCAGCAGGTTGTTTAGCCTGAAATCCACCTGAGCAGCAATTAATCAGACAGCAACAACAGTTTACAGAGCTAGTAGGTAATGCATCGTACGCCGTATCTCCCCAAATTGAGCACTGTAATGAGGCCGAACAGATCATCGTCGTCGCCAGCGCCATCGCTCTTGTCACCGTCTTCTCCATGTTGCTCGTCTTCGTCTTCGGCCATCTTGACGACGGTGCCGACGGTGGTCTGGTCGAGGATGAGGTCGACGAAGCCGGTGAGGTCCCAGGGCTTGGAGTCGAGGTAGGACTTGAGCAGCAGCCGGACGCCGTGGAAGTCGCTGGGCTTGGGGTCGAAGAAGGCGAAGTCCGCCTGCACCGTCTCCATCTACAACCGCCCGAGGAGCAAAGCGTCAGACTGTTGCAAGGCGGTGAAGCAAGAAAATCCTGAGGGTGTGGACGGGCAAGGAGGTACGCACCTCCTGTGACGCGTCGTCGCCGCTGGAGCTACCGCCCGAGCTGTCGCTGTCGCTCCCGGCGTCGCTGCTGGGGCGGTCCTCGTCGTCGCTGGGGGGCTCGGCCAGCTTCGCGCGCTTGGACGGCGGCATGGCGGCGGTGTCTGGCGAGGGAAGGAGCGCGTGAGTGGCGCGGTCGGGAGGGTGTTGCTGGAGCAGAAAGGGCTTACCTTGTTGGGGTTTGGCGGCGGGGACGGGGAGAGGGAGCCTGGAGAAGCCGGAGGCGGGGGTGAAGAGGAGGGAGCGGGCGAAGGTGGAGAAGCCGGTGAACGGCGCTGGTGCTCGGCGCTTCCGGCCGCCGGGCATGTCTTCGCGTGGAGGCGGATGCGGCGGCGGGGAGGGTGGCGGCGACCGGCGGAGGAGGCGGCCGCTGGAGGGGAAAATATGATTCTGTTCTGCGTGGCTCGGTTGCCTTTGCTTTACTGGAGCAGGGCTCGTGGGCTGGGCTGGGCTAATTGGTGGGCTTGGGCTGTGTGAGAGCAAAAACTGAATAACGTTCATTTCGAAAGCAGCTCCAAGTTTTAGCTTCCGATAATTTTACTAGACCATTGCAAAAAAGTAGACGTCGTCCAGTCCGCCTCCTTGGTGATCTTGTTTCTAGACTACTGTTTTTTATCTAATTTATTCTTGATTTCGAGTTCAACGTCTAATTGTTACAGTACAAATTATTTGACACCAAGTCAGAAAAAAATTGTATAGGCTTCCATAATGGATGGCTTGTTGAGACAAGCTGTGCTGCTCGGCACAATAAGTTGACTAAGCTAGACATCTCTACTAGCCTGACCATCATACTAAGATGGACGAAGAGATTAAAAAAAAGGGCTCGCTAACCCATCTTTTACTATCTGTTCGGCATGGACTGCGTGAGCCCCAAGCGTACGTCAAGCTTAGTATACCTCCCTATCATTAGTTCTTGGTCACTAGAAGCGTACGTCAAGCGTGCATTCATTTTATACCACAAGAAGTACTTCACGGCCACGCAGGAAGGTGCAACTTCGTACAAGCACCGTATACCTCACTATCATTAGTTCCTTAACATACTCTACTTGGATGCATTACGTTCCTGCAACTATAAATGCCTACTAGCTCCAACCACTGGACCAAAGCAGAGCACACACAAGTAGTAGCAATTGAGCAAACTCACCAAACATGGCCATCTCAAAATCTCTAGCACTTGCCATCCTCGGATGCCTCTGCTTATGCAGCTCGGTCCTCACGGCTCGCGAGCTCAGCGATGACTCGGCGATGGCAGCAAGGCACGAGAGCTGGATGGCGCAGTATGGCCGTGTGTACAAGGATGCCGCCGAGAAGGCGGAGAGGTTACGGGTGTTCAAGAGCAACGTTGGGTTCATCGAGTCATTCAACGCCGGGAACCACAAGTTCTATCTCAGCGTCAACCAGTTCGCTGACATCACCAATGAGGAGTTCAAGGCGTCAAGGGCTAACAAGGGGTACAAGCCGAGCTTGGAGAGGGCTCCTACTGGATTTAGGTACAAGAATGTAAGTTTAGATGCGCTTCCCGCGACCGTGGACTGGAGGAAAAAGGGCGCGGTGACTCCTGTCAAAGATCAAGGACAATGTGGTAAATATATTTTTGGAAAATAAATTATTGTATTTTGTGTGTCAATGTTTTTTCATGAATGGTGTACAAAATATCTAACAAAACATAACCCTTCGTAGGTTGTTGTTGGGCATTTTCTGCCGTTGCTGCAACAGAAGGCATCGTGAAGCTGAAAACTGGCAAGCTCATCTCTCTATCAGAGCAAGAGCTGGTCGACTGTGATGTCCATGGAACAGATCAGGGTTGTGAGGGCGGGCTCATGGATGATGCCTTCAAGTTCATCATTTCAAATGGCGGTCTTACTGCTGAATCAAGTTATCCATATACGGCAGAAGATGGCAAGTGCAAGAGCAAATCTAGCAGCGCTGCCACCATCAAGAGCTACGAGGATGTGCCCGCCAATAACGAGGGTGCCCTCATGGCGGCCGTTGCAAGCCAACCTGTCTCAGTGGCCGTGGATGGAGGAGATATGACATTCCAATTCTACAAAGGTGGAGTGATGACCGGCTCCTGCGGTACCGACTTGGACCATGGGATTGCAGCTATTGGTTATGGAGCGACCAGCGATGGCATAAAATATTGGTTGCTGAAAAATTCGTGGGGAACAACATGGGGTGAGAATGGGTTTTTAAGAATGGAGAAGGACATTTCAGACAAGAAGGGAATGTGTGGTCTTGCCATGGAGCCTTCCTACCCTACTGAGTAGTGATAACATCGAATTCCCCACCATATACATATTTGAATAAATACGTACATACTCTTCATGTATAGTCCATATACCATGTATAGTCTGTAGCTGGTGTGTCGTGTTCACTTTGTGTATACCATGTAAATATTATTGTACAAGATTGATCGAGTAAAGTGATAATATATTGCTATGGACGTTCTTAGTGCCTCTTATGCCTTAATTTGGATCTAATGAACTCTCTAAATAATTTATGTTCCTAGAAGAAGATTCACATATCAATATATGGAATCATAGACATAGAAGTTGGACTGCCCATTGTAAGTGAATAATTGTGTAGACAATACAATAGTTGGACTACTTAGCATACATTGGAGAGAATGATGATTGAAAATACCATTTACAAGGATTAGATGCACGCAACTATTTCTTGAATTGATTACAAATAAAAACATTAACTGCTTGGCGAAAATATATAGGTTGATCCGTGGTACCTGAAATACACATGTTCTCCCCATCTAGCCGGCTCAAGATAAAAGACGAAGAATAACCAAGAGGGTCTCCATCGACCTGCAAGAGGAGCTTGGCCAAGACTCTTAGACGTGTAGAATACTAACTCGGAGACGACGGAGAGTATGTAAGGGAGCAACCGACCAAGATACGAAGATTAAGGCGGCGTAGACCTACCAGTATGTATCAGAGGAGGACAGCCAAAATGACTTCGATCTTGAAACATGGAGGACGCTCCGTCCCCTGATATAAGGGATCCTCAAAGCTGAAAGTAAACTTGAGATGTGGCTATAGAGAACCCGTTTGTCTAAAATTAAAAAACAGGGCGTTCAACCTCCAAAAGATATGCAGGATTACTTAAATTTGCCACCGGGTGAAGGGGGAGCTCTACTCCGTCACGGCCAGGGGCCTCGCCCTGCTGGACGATCTGGAGGGCGTGTCCCGCGACCACTGCGAGCGCCTCCCCGTGTCCGTCGTGCTAGCGGAGGGAGGAGGTGGAGGGGCGGTGGAGGGAGCCGTGGCATACTATGCGCACCGCGGGTACGCGGCGGAGATGTGGGCGCGGAGCGGGTGGAGGGTCCACGCGGAGTACTCGCCGGCTGTGACGGTGGGGGCCGGGTACGTGGACCGGCCCCAGCGGCCCCCAGGGGTAGACCTTCCTCCACCTGATCGGCGTCTTCCTCTCCTCTCAGTCCTAGTTCGCCGAGATCTCTAGCTCGCCACCATCACTAAGTTCACTGAGGAGACGGGATGGATCTTAGCTCTGAAGATGCATGCATGCGTGTGTCGAACTGTCGACGAAGGCCATACGGATACGGTTCCTCAGTTCGAATTAGGGATGTAAATGGACCATTAAATGGCGCCATATAATCCCATGTAAGTGGCGCGTAAGTCATTTTGCCAGTAAATGGAACACGTTTTTGAGCTGTTGACCAAAATAAATGGGATTATGTGGCTCCATTTAATGGTCCATTTACATCCCTAGTTCGAATCTTTGCTTCGCTGCTTATCTGCCTGCTTATATGATCTCTGCCGTAGCAGAGAGATCGATGGGTACGCTTATCACTTGAAATAATTATTGCCGTGTGTACGTGTAGTCGTCTTTCTTGATAACCTGACTTGCGTGATACTACTGTTGGACTTGGACATGATGGATGGAAGCAATTTCCAGTTACGTGTGATTTGTTTTCTGTACCATATTCGCATCATGAAGACGCGTGTCTGGGACGCTTACAAGATACCGGCCGGGCAATCCAAACTCTTTTTCGGCTACCGAAATTCGGTTATCGCTTTATATTTTACTAGTTGGCATATACGTGCAACGCACATCTTCACGATTAAACGGATTTTACAAGAAGGAAAGGCTCTGCCAAACACTGCATGAATTACTTCTTTTACCATTGGTTTTAGATTTTATATTACACACCATTTTATCATATAGTTAGAAAGTCAGTTTCCCTGCTCTTTCACCTCATCATAGTTCTTTTAGAAAATCACCGGGTCCTATATTATTTATTTGCTCGAGATGAATCCTATAGCAATCCATCGTGTTGCTTGTCTATGTATGAAGAAAAAAATATCAAGTTGACTACTTGATTTCTAATGTTGCTTTTATGTAGTAGAGCACCTAAATCTTCAGTAGGACCTCTGTTGGCCCATAAGGAATCTAACAGAGACAGCGTCAAGAATGTACGCTAGAAAAACATGGGTGTAACACGCCCGTGCGTTGAAACGAAAGATAAAAAATCTGTATAAGTTTTCGCTGGTACAACCAACCAGTTTCAATATCGGGTACACAACCAATTTTCCCCCACTCGCAACTTCAGGATATAGTTGATGAGAAAATTTCTACATGTAGTTAAAAAAGGTCTCTCTGTATCTTTAGAATTCTGTACTCATCAAATTATGTAATCAGGTGTTGGCCTCTTCAACGGAGTGGCGCCACCGACAGGAGCTGGACGACAGCAGCCATCAATCTCTAGCTCGATTGAGCCAGCGCCTATGAAGAGCATGTAGTGTAGGCCATGAACAGCAGCGGCGAATTCAGTTTCTTCAGGGGCAGCGCTTCGATCCAGCCGGGTATGTCGCCTCCTGTCGGTGCAGCAGGAGAACACGGAAGGGTCACACGCATCAGAGGAGCTGTCGGCAGTGAGAGTTTCTGGGGCCAAGGGTCCCGTTCCTCCTGCCGGAGGAGGGCGACGGCGCCGGGGATCGAGCGGGTGGCGGCGTGGAACGAACCTAGCTAGCTCCAATTTCGGTTGGCTCTTGGGAGAGACGAAAGAAACCGATAGCTGCAGCGTGACGTAGCAGTCTGCAGCGGGCAAGGTCTCGTCGGCGGCGCCGACCATGGCAGCTCCGGCCAACCCAGCCCTTCCTCCACCGCGGCGGAGCTGCGGGCGAGCATGGCGCCCTGCTCATGGACAGTGGTGCCGAGGTCGATTCCGGCCGCCCGCTGCGTCCCCGTCGTAGCCACAACCAAGAGTCAGCGATTCATTACACGGATGGGGCGCTGCTGTACCGTGAGCGGGCTCGGGCGCTCAGGTCGCCGACGTCAAGGGTTGAGTCGACCAGCTGGAGCGCCGTCGTTGTGGTTGTTGGACGGGGGAGGCGCCACGCCGGCCGACGGGGCTGGCCATGCGCCCGAGCGGAGAGGAGGCGGCTAAGTTCGTCGTTGATGTACTGGCGGTCGTCGTTGACTCCCCGAATCAGGGTGTACTCATGGAGTCATGGGCCAGAAGGAGCAGGGACTCCTTGGCGGAGAGGCACTCCATCTCCTCGTCCTTGCCTTGGGGAATCGCGGGACGGGATGGGATGACGGACGAGAGGAGAAATAAAAAAACAAACCGGTACGGTGACAATTTAGTAGTATTATGTGATTTGGTGGGAGGGTAAAACGGGAAAAATCGGACATTGTTGAGTTGTCAAACATTGGAGCGATCTGGAGCGTCGATCAGATATTTGAACGGTACAGATTTAAAGTATCCCAACATGTTTGCTCTTTTAATAGTAGTATAGATCCGAAATTCGGTTATCGCTTTAGGCCTCCTTTGATTCACAGGGTAGGAAAACTAAAGGAATAGGGATTGTGTAGGATTGAATTGCCCTGTCCACTGGAATCCTATGCGCATAGGAACAAGGTGTAGGAATTTTGCATGAGGTCTCAGTTCATGTTAGTTTTCCTGTAAAAATACACTACACAATTCCTACGGGAATAATTCCTGCAAGTTACAATCCTTTGAATCAAACACACAAGGAAGGAAAAAATCCACAGGGTCTAAATCCTACAAAATTCCTTTGGAAATCCTAAGAATCAAAGGGGCCCTTATATTTTATAAAATCAAAAACCGTGCCTGTAATTTTTTTAAATGGAAAAATGTTGGATGCAGCCAATGATGTACAAAATTGCAACGCGGAATTCTTTTGGATCAAGACTACACAAAAATGACAATATTATAAAATTCATAGTTTTGAAATTTTACAATAGTCACTATACTCGGATATATATTTATGTTTGTATAGTTTTGAAGATAAAAAATTTAAACTGAGATTTAGCACGTTCATAGGATACATCATTGAGTTTATCTGGACTTTGTTTCATATATCTATAAAACTTGTAAATATATATTATATGCAAAGGCTGTGGGCACACTCTCCATTTCTAAAAACAAAATTATATTAAAAAAAAAGAAACTACTGGTGTCCCTACGCCATTTCCGTGGAATCTAAATGTGATATAATGTATGTGTGCTTTTTAGAATAATCCTAGAGTTACCAAACAAAAATGTGATATATGTATATCGCTAGCCCATCCATTTCCGTAGAATCTAAAGCATTGGAACATACACACAACCTTGGTGTGCATCTATATGTTCACATCATTGTCAATTTCCCATTCGGACGCCTCCGACACTTTGCACTAATAAACTAAATAGATAGAAAGAGGAGAATTTGCTTTGTGCAAGATTCCTATTAAAAATGGCTAGTGTTAAAATCTGATGGTGTCGGCTGTTGCGAGCCAACCTGTCTCAGTGGTCGTGGATGGAGAAGATATGACTTTCCAATTTTACAAAGGTGGATCATGGGCTTGCAGCTATTGGTTGTGGAACGACCAGCGATGGCACTAAATATTGGTTGTTAAAAAATTCGTGGGGTACAACATGGGGCGAGAATGGATTTTTAAGAATCGAAAAGGACAATTCACACAAGAAGGGCATGTGTGGTCTTTCCATGAAGCCTTCTTACCCTACTAAGTAGTAATAACCACAATTCCACCCCATATATATAAAAAGTCTGAATAAATACATGAATATTTTTTACGTATAGTTCATACGTGTGAGTGTAAATGGTGTCTTTTTCATTGTATGTATACCTTGTAAATATTATTATACAAGATTGATCGAGTAAACTAATAATATATTTCTATGGATTAATCATAATATTTCTAATATTATTGTTACAGCTTTCATATAGATGGTTTAATCAGGCTTGGCTTTCTAGATGGATTAATCATCTTTGCTTTTCTACTTGTAAACACGCAACACATTGTAAAAAAAAGAATTGGCCGCATTTAGAACATTACAACAAAATAAATAAATATAATTAATTCTGAATAGATACAAAACAATATGTTTTCATTATTAACTTGAAATAGAAAACTATATTTATATTCACTTAAGGTTTAGTCAACAAGAACAATACATATTTATCGTGATGATCCTTTTCTACATGTGATTTTATTTATTATCTATAATGTGCTCAAGAAACTTATATGATTATTAGCAAAAAAACATACATTTCATTTTCTTCAAATATTGATCACCACAAGATGTAACAAACTTAAGTTAGGTTTTCAGCAACCAGTTACCCCTTTAGAGACATAATACTTAGTTAATGGGTAAAAATTAAAACAAGTATATATCACATTTTTATACTAATTATTTTTACTTTTTGATAACTCACTCACCCTCAAAATATGAACTTAACTAAAAATTGTCTAATTTTAGCTTCAAATTTGGAAAATGTATTTGCACAAAATATGAAAAGTATCTGCAAAGAGACTAATATTAGTTGTTTTCTTTCCAGACACTGCCTCTTAATTTTCCTGGTTAAACCAAACACTTCTTGTTGGAGAAGAAAAGGAACAAGTTTGCATGTCTTTAAAAATATTTTTGATAATTAGACGAATTTCAAGTAATTGTATATCAATATATGTCTAATCTAGTCCTTAAATATTGGTATGACCCTAAGATTTTAATTTGGCAAAGGTTCTTATAGTATGAGATTTTAGGTGTAAGTAAGAAAATGGAGAATTAATATAAATCCATAATGGAAAGTTATAGAACATACAAAAATATGGTTGAGATATTTGTCCATGATTCCTTATCATTGCTTGTCCATTGGTTTTTTCTTCGACATATCAAAAGTTCAATATTCATGCTATTCTAGATTATTGATCACGAAAGATATGGATCTTAGCTCTAAATTTCATAGTTGCATCTTTTGTGTCTTGGTGTGTGGCTAATGTCTAGTACACGCTTTTGTTCTTGTAGACTTTGTTCTTACGCCTCTTATTTCTAATGCATACCTAATGAATTCTATTAACAATGTATATGCGATAATAGATAGCAAAGGTGGAGTTCCCTTTTTAAATGAATAATTCTACTACATGTTTCTGGATTATCACCCGGACGATCACCATGTCAGACGGAAGTTCCTTACGCACGCTTTTTTGTTTGATGGATGATTGCTAAATTGATTTACTGAAAACCTCGACGTGTTTATTTACGTACCTCGAAAGTGGAATCTAGCATGCATGGACATGATGTTTATCTATCTCTAGAACAATTAAATCAAGCATAACCACACAACGGGGCATGTGATGTACCAAAATGAGTTACACAGTTCTTCGTTAAGATAGGTTGTTCGTAATAGTATGACTTTTTCAATGTTAGAAAGAGAGTTGCCAAAATCATGGATTCGAAAGAAAATTATAGTATTCATTTTAATTTAGAGTCTGATCGTAGGTTATACTCACTGCTTCAAATTAGTTAGTTTGGTTCCAATCAAACTTCGTAAAGTTTGACCGATAGCAACAATTATGGACATCTACGATATTAAACTTATACTAGTACAGTATTAAGGTATGTTCCATGACGGCTCTAATAAATTCAATTTGATGTTGTACTTCAAAAATTTGGTTAAAATTCATGTATTTTGACTTTGACCCAAATACGCACTCCTACATTTTTAGAATAGAGAGACTACTATTATTATTACTATTTCATCTATCTATGGTAAACTGTGTTAATTATATGGTTAAAAATTAGGCTCAGTTTAAAATACAGGAATCGAGAACACATGAGTTGGAAAACGCAAGGAATGGAAAGGAATGCAGATGCAAAGCAAAACCACATTTAGCACATGTAAGTAAAAATTGATGGTAGGATATCAAGATTGTATACGAACTAGTGCACTACATCTCTAGTAATGTATTTGCTTTGTAATCTAGTGTTACATAGTGAAATCAGAATTTGGTTTAACTTTAAATAAAGCGATGCAAGTTGTGCGAAAAACGAAAGTACTCCAAACCATTTAGACCAAATCGACGAGGTGGAGTAAGTTTGAAGGAAAACGACGGTCACCAATGGCCGGCGAGGCGGGCCCCACGCCACGTCGACCAACACCCCACGTCGCCCATTAAATGCCACCACCCGCACCACACCACCAAACCCAAACGATCTTCCCCATCGATCGGCTCGTGCCTGCCAGCCAGCCAATCGGCACTACACCACCATCCATCCACATGGGCACGGCCAGCGACGCCGAGCACCGGGCCTCCCCGCCGGCGACGGCGACGGAGTCATCAGCGGCGCCCGTGAAGAGGACGCTGGTATTCACGTACGGCACGCTGAAGCGGGGCTTCTCCAACCACGCCCTGCTCCAGGACCTCTCCCACACCGGCGCCGCGGCGACGGCCTCCCAGCTCCCCCTCGTCTGCGGCCCGTACCGCGTCCCGTTCCTCCTCAACCTTCCCGGCAGCGGGCAGCGCGTGAAGGGGGAGCTCTACTCTGTCACGGCCCGTGGCCTGGCCAGGCTCGACGAGCTGGAGGGCGTGTCCCGCGGCCACTACGAGCGCCTCCCCGTTGAGGTCCTGCTAGCAGAGGACGGGGAAAGAGAAGTGGTGGAGGGCGCTGTGGCGTACTACGCGCACCGCGGGTACGCGGCCGAGATGTGGGCGCGGAGCGGGCGGAGGGGCCACGCGGAGTACTCGCCGGCGGTGGCCGCCGGGTACGTGCGCCGCGTCGACCGGCCGCAGGGGCAGACCTTCCTGGACCAGATCCGCGTCTTCGTCTCCTCCCAGTCGTAGATCGCCGTCACGAACTTCACAGGAGACATGAGATTGATCTTGCTACTATCTCTGAATTTCGCTAGCGTGCGTGTGTCGACGAGGACCGTACGGCCGGCCGGTCGGTTCCTCTGTTTTCAGATTTGGGATATCGTTTGGCAGTTCGCTTGCTTATCTATCTGCAGTTCGGTCTGCTTATCTGTCTGTGGCTGCTCGTCTGATGTCTTATCGATGGATACACTTATCACTTCCAGTCACTGTTGGCCGTGTATGTCACGGCCGGCCAGAAGGGGAATCAGAGAAGCAAAAATCCAAGAACCAGAGAGGGCATATGGATGCTTATTGAACCGAGCTGTCGCTCAGCACCTCCACTCCATCTTCCTCCTCGGAAGCTTCGCCAAGATGCAGCGCCACCACCACCCAGTACCGCATCGGAGCACTGGAGTGGTACTCGTAGAGCAAAGGAAAGACGGCATACGCCACAACGCCATAGAGGCAAACCCAACACCTAAAACTACTACTACTATGTACAGATTAAGCCTACCTCCTAGTCCATCCACTCGCCGGCCGGCAGCGACGCCGGAACGTGTGGAGGAAAGGGGCGGCAACGGCCGTCGAAGGTCGACTCTCAAACGAGAGCTTTCTGGATAGACCTGGGGAGGAGAGGGGAAGTGCTAGAATCTGTTGTTGTCCACTGCCCAACGCCCGAGCGGACCAATTAATTACTGCTCCTGTCTTTGTATCAGACCCTTCCTCAAAAAAAAAAAAAACAAGAACAAAAATATTTATAGATCAAACTTATACACCGGTCTTGCATGTAGTCCATGTCATCAAGCATGGTCATGTTTCGTTTGTTTTACTCTCTCCGTCCCAAAATAAGTGTCTCAAATTTGTCCAAAAGTAAATGTATCTAGACATGTTTCATGTATAGATACATTTACTTTTGAGTAAACTTGAGACACTTATTTTTAAACGGAGGGAGTATGTGTTAGCATCAAGCATGTCCATGTTCATTGCCCACATGGCGATGCTTTGACAAAGCCCGGCCACAAAATTCGAGTCAGCTTTCGCACAGCACTGAATCAATCATGTTTATCCTTTTATTTTACTAGATGGTACATTTTATCATGTTTCGGTTCGGTCGTATATACCCAATTTTTGTGCCACTTGTTGTCCACTTCATCATTTCTTAGGTTTGATGTGATATGAACTTTCTAAAAGTTCAAGGATTAGTTCTGATCAAATGTAAGTTTTAGGACGGAAAGTTACATGCTCAAGAGTTCATGGTAAAAAGTTTAAAAAATCTAATTCGATCAAAACAATATTTCAATGAGAATGTTACATTCAAATTAACAAACCATCTATTAATAATTCACTTCTATAATATTCAAAGTACAACAAAATTTGCCTTTTTTTCCCATGTCTTTAATCATGTTTTAAAAATAGATGGTGAGAAACAAAAATATTATTATATTAAGTAATAAATTTGTGCTTAGTCAAGTTATGAAAATTAACGGATCCAAGGTTTCAATTCATAGGAGATGCCAACCATACGAGTGTGCACAATTTAAGATAAGCATGTATTAGTTATTTATATTAAACATTTTTACTTATTATAACTCACTATCTTTTTCACCATAGGATATTAACCTATATAATTTTTTATTACCTAACCAAAATTTATTGTACAAACCAAATCTTAATATTAAGATACAACAGTATTCTTACAAAATCGAAGCATCAATTTTGAAATAATTTTTATATTAAATGTGGAACATATAGAGTATTACTTGTTTCTTTTCCAACCATTGACTCTATTTTTTGTTAAACCGAATACTAGTAGGTTAGATAAAAAGTTGCATTTCTTTATAGATTAATTTGCCACTTTGATGATTAGAGTATATGTGCATTGTCGTGTATACTTTACTATACTTAGATATAGTGACCAGGATAATTAGGTGCAGGTTAGAAGGGATAATTATATCCCATATAGAAAAATCCAGAGTATATTACAAGGGATAATTATTACGCAGCGGAGATATGGGCGGACCGGGCGGAGGGGCCATGCGGAGTACTCGCCGGCTGTGGCGGCCAGGTACGTCCGCCGTGTCGACCGGCCACAGGGGCAGACCTTTCTCGACCAGATCCACGTCTTCAATAATTATTGGTGTGTGTACATGTCAATCATGTTCCTTGATAATTAACGTTACTAATTTCCAGTTATGCGTGATTTGTTTTATTGTTTGTACCATTTGGATCATAAACGCCCGTGCCTCCGACGTTTACAAGATACCGGCCA
Organism: Poa pratensis; assembly: GCA_947311845.1. Lineage (NCBI taxonomy): Eukaryota > Viridiplantae > Streptophyta > Magnoliopsida > Poales > Poaceae > Poa > Poa pratensis. The sequence goes on along the minus strand of CAMZMU010000049.1, from coordinate 2,233,188 downwards.
AGTAATGCCTTTTCTGATTTAGCTTGCCAAAATCTCTACTATATAATATGTATTCAGGTGATGGTACCTCCTCCGTCTAATATTATAAAACACTAGCAAACTTCGTCATCGCGATGGTGGGTGGCAAAAGCTTTGTTGTGGGGCTATGGCGATGCGCTAGGAGGAAGAAGAAGCAGCGGCGGCGGAGAGCAAATGGCAAGTAAAAATACTATTTACTTACTCCGCCGCACCCTTTTAACCTCAACGCAAAAGAATCCGCACCGTTGATGCGAGATCGTGGGCAAAGTAGCAAATCCAGCCGTACACGTGGCAGCCGTGGAGGGCAACCGTCGCCGGCCACTCCGCCCACTACGCACGGAAATCTAGGAACCGTCATCATAGTCCCAGAGAAATCGTGCCTGAATGGTCAAATCCAGTCCAACCGGCTGCATCGTGGGCCCACAGACGTGTCACGTCCCATCTATCGCAGCATAACGCACGCCACCGCGTGTCAGGCAGCGCAGTCGCCAAAAAACGTCATCCCTGACGTCATTGCACGCCCTATTCAGACAAGCATTCGAGTCCGCCCGACGCAGATTGATCAATCGACTACCTAGCTTGGTTCGGGTGTGAAAGTGCGATATTAAGGCAAATTTGGTCACTCGACCGTTCCTTCGACTAAGGCGTATTACTCCCATCGGGAGCGTATCAAAAAATTTCTTTGACTAAAGCATATATGGGATAAAAAGATTTGAGATTATCCTCCATTGCAAAGCAATAAAGCACAATCTCGGGGGCTACTCCCATCGGGAGCGCTGTCGCGCACCCGATAGAATAACGACAAAGTGTCAGTCGACAAAAGGCTCGACTCAGTTCATCTACAAAATCATACTCGAAACATTCCCGAGTTGCGTCCGCCGCAAATGTCTCGGATGCTGCACGCATAGTGCAAAGGTAAGACCCGCCGAAGTTTCGAGCTGGGCTGAGTACCGTTCCAGCAACGTCAATCCTTATACTTTCCGTGTCAGCAGACATGATGAAAAATCCCGACGGACGCGTTGGGTAAATTTCAAAGCTATACTGCAGATCGACTCAGTAAGACCTCTGCGGCCTAGTCGAATCTGACCAGTTTGTTCCAGATTCGAGTCCGGTGACTCGAGTTTGATTGAAAGCTAGTAAGGTTTTACCCGAATGTGTAGTTAAGCAGTCCCGATCCGTCGAGTGTACTGGGCCTGCTAAGCCATTATCGCTTGATCATCATAAGCAAAAACCACAGTCGATGAGATACTCGACGTAGCCAACATGTGCTATTCATACAGGAATTCCAATTGTAAAATACAAAATACAAAGCATATGACGTGCACTTACGAATGAGTCCATGCCCGATTCTTCGAGTCAGACAATTACTCGGGGGCTACTGACAAGGGTATACATCTCGGGTACCCTACCGTGAGGGTACCTGGTGCACGTGACGTCTAAAGGCCCAATAGCGAAGAGCCTACTCGAAACCCAAGACAAGAGGCGCAAAAAAGATGGAGTACCCTCCAAAATTAGACATAGGTATATAGTCGGATGATACTTTCCTTACATGTAAACAGGATCGGTTATGGACTCCCGAGACCCAGCCTCTTATATAAAGGCTGGGAGGGCCGCCGATCCTGGACAAGCCATACTCGAACCACCAAAAGCCCTAGCGAGATCGACATCTCGCCGGAGCTCCCCTTGTAACCGCATAATCTCACACGATCAATACCAGACAAGCAGGAAGTAGGGTCTTTACCTCCACCCGAGGGGCCTGAACCTGGGTAAATCTTTGCCTCTGCTTGTCAGCCGACGAAACTACCAGTACTACCACGTTCTCTCCCCATAATCTCAACCCTAGGTCCTAACCATGGGATTTGATGAGTTAACCCCTCGTCAGCATGTATATAGTGTCGACCGAGGTTAAGCTAATTCTCGGGTAAACTAGCGTTAGCAATAGCCTTGTTAGAAATAAGGATGTGCAATTGCGCGATGTTTTCCATGTGCAATTACAAAAAAAAAGATGAAAAATACATTTACACGCTGTAAAAATGCATGTGCAATCGCACGCCGGTTCCTTGTGTAATTGAAATGCAATTACAAAAAAAAAATGCAATTACAAGTAAAATAAGTAAATCTCCATTGAACTAGCGGACCTATCTAGTACTCTCTTCCCTTGAAGGCACAGTAAAAAAAAATGGCCCTAGACTAAAAAATTACCCAAACAAAAAAAACACAAAAAAGGCCTACCAGGCACAAAAAGGTCATCATAATACTTTTAAAGCGGCTGGAACCAAAAAAAAACAATCGGTCCAACAGGACGCACTGGGCCGTACTTTTTTTCCTTTAGAAAGGGAGCACTGGGCCATACTAACAAATCCAGTAAGTAATCACCACAAGGGACCTACGGTGAAAAATCTATCGACCGAGCGTTAAGCTACTTCTCGGTCAGCCGAGAACTAGCAAAAGCGGAAAACAAACTAAAGATGAGAAAATTAAAAACGAAATTACACCAGAGACATCTCGTTTATTTCACTCTGCAAGACTTCCGTACCACGAAAACTAAAATCTTGTAGAGATATATGTGGATACTATGGCTAAATCCTGACGTACTGTCCATCTTGAGCAGTGTATTAGTTCCCGCCAGTTTCGAATCTAGAAGCAAAGGGGCCACGGGTCACAGCTAGCTCCCAGGTCGTCGAGGCCGGCTCCGACACGCCGACCCCCGCATGCCGCCACCAACTCGCCGTCAGTGTACCGGCCACCGGACCACCTGATGGTAACCTGGAACACATGCCCTCCCTGCCATACATCCGCCGCGAGGCTGTCCAGCACGGTCCCCGGCAAGCGCACTCCGGTTCCCCTAGCGATGAGCCGCTGCTCCGCCACCTTCCCTGGCCCGCAGATACGGTGCTGCGCGGTGGCGCTGGTGGCCAGCGTGATGCATTGGTAGGACACCACCACGTACGTCCCGGGCTCGACGCAAGCTTCGTGGCGGCTGGACGTGGAGGCGACGCGGAGGGTCAGGTTGAACTCCGGGTCCAGCACGAGGTCCGTCCGGTTGCTAGCAAAGCCGGAGAAGGAGTCGATGGTGACGGAGTAGCGCGCGCAGTGGGGTAACATAGACAACATCAAAACAAAGAAGCCGCCGGCGAGCGCACATAAGATGACCGTAGATACCAAGCACGCGCACAACCTCGAAGGGCCTTTCTCCTCCGGAACCCTGGACGAGAATGGCACCGCCGGCGGCGGGGTGGGGTCCAAGCCCAAGCCCATGCACTACAGGAATCGACCAAGACGCCGACGGCCGGACGCCGTCGGCGTATGCACGAATGCCGTCGGCGTATACATACGCGGACGGCGGTCGTCGGCGTCTCGAACTGTCGGCGTACCCAAACTGTCGTCGGCGTCTGCGGCGGCCGTCGGCGTACGCTCTGGTGGGCCCCACAAGACGGCATCCCCACGTTTCCGTTAGCTCAACATACGCCGACGGCATTGCCGTCGGCCTCTGAGCGCCACGTGGCCGCTTCCTGGGTGCCTGGCATTGCCGTCGGCGTATGGGTGACCATATGGTCCGCTTCGGGCGACGTGGCAGCATCCTGTGCGTCTGGCCGGGATCCTTGCCGTCGGCGTATGGGTGACCATAATTTGTTAGTTCCTGCAAATTGGTTCTGCTGGTTTCTAGCACATTTTAAATACAATTAAAATTGCACAAATTTTAAAACATCACAGAACATCACATATATAATCCAAACCATCATACAAATTCCAAATGACTCAAACACAATTCGAATTCATAGAAACTCCAAATGACACAAACATAGTTCGAATTCATCCAAACATTCATACAAACACACCCGGACACATCATACATCTCCTTAGAACTCGAGGTACCGATATCTGAGGCCGATGATTCCTTGCCTTGGTTCATCGTGGTCAATCACCTGCATTGAGAAAGGGTAAACAATTAATAAGCATGTTGAAAAATACATACTAAGCATAATAAAGACATAATAAAATGTAGAAATAAGAATAAAGATGTAATGCAATTAAGAAGAAGCATGTTGAAAGACTAAGCATTTTGAAAAGTAAATACTACGCATAAGGACATAAAAGACCCTCACCCGAATCATCAGTCTCATAATTAAGTCTTGGGTTCTCATCATCACTATCACGTGTGTAAGTTGGAACCTCATCGCACGGTGGAGGCTCATCATCGTCATCACAATGTAACTTGTTGAACATATCTATGTCATTTACATCCACCACTAAGTTACCACCTGTCTGTGCATTGTCCTCGCGGTTCTCAAGACCTTGTATGCCAAAGTCCCCAAAGGTTTGTTCCTCTTGATAGAAAATCTTCTCGTATGTTTTAGGGTCAATGTTGTTGTAATCGTCTTCCGAGGGCATAGGTAGCTTACCATGTGGCGATACATGGAACACGACTTCCCAGCCAATGAGTCCCTCTTTCTTGCATGGGTAGGGCAAATAATAAACTTGCCTAGCTTGGTGAGCCACAACAAAGACATCGGATCTATGGTAGGTGATTGAAGGCTTAAGTTCAACTAACCCAATAGAAGGGGTACTTTTATGTCCATTCACAGGGTCGAACCAGTGGCATTTGAACACAACAAGCTTGAGTTCTATGTTCGTGTTATTGAACGTCAGATCGTACTTGCCGCCGAGCGCGAAGCTCACCGTCTCGCTGTAGCCGTTGCACGCATAAATCGCCATATTCTTCTTCCCCTTGCATCCGAAGTATAGGGCTTTGAGGCCTATGCGCATCGATGGGGACCGGACGTCGCGCTCGGCGGCAAGTACGATCCCGGTCACTGGACCAAACTTGCCGGTGGCGTCGCCCATGACCGGTGACGGAGGAGCTACTAGCAAGCTAGCGTTCGGCTGAAGACCTGGATCCCAAGCACGATATCGACGAGGAGCAAGGCACGTCAAAGTTGTGATCGTTTTTAGTGCCTAGATTTTGGCCCGATCGAGCGCATATATATGGACTCAAATTTCCCAAAATTGCCTAGTACGTACGTGTCCCGGCCGTACGTCTCCGGCCTCTCGGAGGATACAGGATCCTGTCTGATCTCCGAACAAGACACGTACCAAATCACCTACGTACTCTTCACGGCAAATATAAGGATTTGAGTCGTACCGAGTATCTCTTCCTTTTTCTCTGCTGTCATTAGTGGTAGGAATTATTAACCTGTGTACTAGAATGGCATACGTATATGCGAATCTGATAAGGTCGTTTTTTGCCACTTTATTACAGCTTCAGGCAACGAAAATAATACCCAACTAAAGAATTCGGTAGTTCGACGACGGTGGTAGCTAGGATGGCATACATACATAGCAAACACAACTCCAGATAGAGGCGAGCTTAATTCTTAACAGTAGTATTTAACGCAAACAAATCTGGTGGCAAATCACATACAAAAACAAAACAGTACAATTACGTAGTAGCAAATAACAACTAAAATATGTCATTTTCGCCGCTTTATTCTTGCTTCAGGCAACGAAAATAGTACCCAAGCATCAGCTCGCAGTTCCAGTCAAACCAGCATCATGTGGTCCGGCACTTGCACTCAATTTCCCTGAAGAAAGAACGTGTGGGCATCATAAAGCTTGATATGGAGGATATACATACATACATCTTAATACATATTAGCAGTAGTAGAGGGATTGCAGAGATCTCGCAATAATACCTTTTAACATTGGAAATGAACTGGCAATGTCGCCATAATACTTCAGCTTTCATCATCAACGCCACTCTGGTTCTTGTCCACATGATCATCAGTGCTGCTCTCTTCGATTTCTCTGCCCAGAAGTAACCTGGGATGGTTGGGATGGAGATTTGCTTCCTTCCTTATGGAAGCTGCTGCAGCCTTGATTTCTGAAGATGTGGCATCCTCGTGGACGAGAGTGAACACCGCAGACTTCAGACATGGGAGGTGCTCGATACCTACGTAGAACCCGTAGGCTTTTGCCATCGATACATCAAACAGCAGACACAATTTCTCGAGCTTTGGCAATGCCCCTTCCTCAAACAGAAAAGCCAATCCCTCCGCTCCCACATAAGGAATACACCTGAACACTTTCAGACATGGGAATGCCCTCCCTTGCAAAAGAAGCCTGCCTTTTTGGACTGTGTTATAACTAGCTTCCAGCGAGAGTAATGCAGGTAGTTCTCCAAGTATGCGAAAATCCTCCTGTGTTAGTGCAGCTAAATAAATTTCTAGGAACGCAAGACTTGTGAGTGCTGGTACAATCCACTTTGGAAGTTTGGATAAAAAGGGTAAGGGTCCATTCAACTCACACCTTTGGAGGCGAGATGGCAGAGGAGACCAAGACTCTAACAACTCAACGAGAGATGAATTACCACCCCGTATACAAAACGACCGGAGATTGAGCTTGCATAGTGAGGAGACTAGCATCTCTGCATGTCTCCGGTACTTGTGAGATTCATCAGGATTCAGCATGTACTGTACATCGAGAGTTCTCAAATAGATCAGGTTACCGAGCTCCTCCACTGCCCCTACTGTACTTCTGGTAATATTGAAGCCACGGATCACCCTTAAGTTTGTCATTTTGCCGATCCCGACTGGTATCTTTATTGCCTCATAATAGTTACAAATGAGTAGAGCTTGTACTTTAGTGAGCTGAACAATTCCAGCAGGCAACTCTTTTATCTTTGTACCACTAATATCTAGCGTCTCTAAATCATGTAGCATCACAATTCCAGACGGTAGCTCTGATATCCGTGTGTTATTAAAGCTCAGGTACTTCAGATGGAGCAGGTTGTCTATACCATTCATATCATACTCCTCCAGACCTCTACAACCTTCAAAATCCAGTACACGTAAACTTTCAAACTTATCAAGACTAGGCAAGTGTTTTATGCAACTTGATGATGTTACTGTCAGAGATCGAACATGGCGTAGATCTTTCTGTGCTAATTCAGATGCAAGCTGGTGATCAATGTGCTGCACCGATAGTCGTCGAATAAAACATGGAGAATTCTCCCAAACAGTTTGGCAGCCACTTACCACCGTGATAAAATTCTCTTCAATGGATTTTGAAATGATAAGTTCGAGCATCATGTCATGAACTCGACAGGCATCGACCTCACCATCATAGTCGATGTTCACTGGCTGGACCATACTTTTGTTGATAAGCTCATAAAAATAATTCTCTGCAACTTCTTCACAGCTCCGGCCACGCTCTTCAGAAATAAATCCTTCAGCTATCCATCGCCTCACTAATCTTTCTCTCGTAATCATACAATCCTCAGGAAAAACACTTAAATATAGAAAGCAAGTCTTGAGATTAGGTGAAAGGTCATTGTAGCTCAGGGATAGTATGTTTTTCATTCCCTCTAAGCTTTGGCTTTTGTTCAAGTCTGAACCAATTGACCTTTTCACCTTCTCCCACTCTTCTTTGTCATGTCGTCTGTTTGCCAGTAATCCAGATATACTAATAATTGCCAATGGTAGGCCTCCACACTTTTTAAGGATTGCATTTGAAACTTCATTCAACATATCAGGGCAGCAACCTTCTGAACCAAAAATTCTTTTGAGAAACAGTCTTTCAGCATGAAAATTACTTAGAGGGGTCATTTCATAGATCTGGTCATCAGTACCCGAACAACAAGAGCTTGCTACTTCAAATATGCGTGTTGTAGCTATTATTTGGCTAGAACAGTTATTCTCCGGAAAAGCACACTTGATAGCATTCCATGCCACTACAGACCATATATCATCAATGATGATAAAATACCTAATAGATAGCATCAATCAGTTATTATATCGATGCAATTTCATAAGAAAAAAGTACGCAGAATGCTCAAACTATTGTAAAGTAAGGGTATCACGCTTAATGCTTTGCATACTCAGTTCATTGTACAAATGTATCCTGCCCATATAGATGAAATTGTAGTCCTGTACATCAATAGTTTCTTGATTGTTCAAGTTGATATAATTATTAAGAGTGCAGAGTGTTAGCCAATTAATCTTGTCATCACGTTGCATCTAGTGATTAGATGTATGACCGAGTGAGTCGGCAGATTACCCGAGTTTAGCTAGTTAGTTGCATGTGCATGTGCAAGTGTTGGCCGAGTCAAGTTAGTGGCCGCTGTGTTAGCTAGTGGTTAGTGCATGGATTGGTTAGTGAGTAGCTAGTTTGGCCAGGTCGTGAGTAGTGGCCGGTGTGGTGATTCCAGGAGTTAGTGGGTCGTGTAGTTATCTTGTAATGCTATTTAAGCCAAGCAAATGAATGAGAAAAGAGTGAGCCTGCGGGCAGAGAAGCAATGTAGCGTATGTGTTCTCACCAGGAGGGAAAAATGCAAAGCAAGTCTTCTCCATGGTGAGGTGTGCGTGTGTGAGTTCTTGTGAGAAAGCATGAGAGAAATCAAGAGAGATTGAGAGAGTTCAGAGGTAAAAGAAGAAGAAGAGAGGCTGAGAGATTCAGTGCCAACACAGAGAGCCGAACTAATATTGCAGACTCTTGCTGGTGCTGTGGAGATGTGGCGTATGACTCCATCAAACAGGATTCTGGTGTTAGGATTTATGTACACACAAGTGAGCCTAGTGGGATCTTTAATTTGTCAGATAGCATCAATCAACTGCCTCTGTTAACTCTATGTACGGGGACACACTTAAGTAGGTGTGAATCAACATTGTAACTGAAAAAGAAAGTAAACTTGAGATTGGTTCTAGATATTTTCATGCAAAGCATTTTCGCCAAGTTCCTGAACCAAAGTCGTGCCATGGTATTTCATAACTACGTAGATTATACCACATGACATTATAGAAAACATTAGATATGAGTACAGTTGGTGGTCCAGCGAGGTTCATTATGTGAAAAGATTGAGGAATGCAGAAACAACTAAGTCAAATATGACTACTTTTTTTTCAAAATGGGGCAACCCAACCAAACAATGACTACTTAGCACGGAACATATTTTATAGAAATAATATGACACATTACCTCTTATCTTGTAGAAGTTCTCTTAGCTTTGCAATAGATTTCTTTTCATCCCAGTTATCCAAATCTCTTGTGAATTCATCCTTGGGAGACACTTGGGAGATCACATCCTTGATAATTTTCATTGTATCTGGCTTTTGCGATACAGACACAAAAGCATGACAATGAAAATGCCCTTGAACCTTGCGATATATTGCATTCGCCAGTGTTGTTTTTCCCAGCCCACCGAACCCAACAATAGACAACACCCTCCGATGATGCTTTCCTTCATCCAGATCCACTTGGCAAGATCATCTCTTGGACCATCAATGCCCACAAGATGTGCCTCCTCAGCAACAGCTCCTCGAGCTTTGGCAATGCGCCTTCCTCAAACAGAAGAGCCAATCCCTCAGCTCCCACATAAGAATACACCTGAACACTTTCAGACATGGGAATGCCCTCCCTTGCAAAAGAAGCCTGCCTTTTTGGACTGTGTCATAACTAGCTTTCAGCGAGAGTAATGCAGGTAGTTCTCCAAGTATGCGAAAATCCTCCTGTGTTAGTGCAGCTAAATAAATATCTAGGAACGCAAGACTTGTGTGATGCTGGTACAATCCACTTGGAAGTTTGGATAAAAAGGGAATGGGTTCATTCAACTCAACCTTTGGAGGCGAGATGGCAGAGGAGACCAAGACTCTAACAACTCAAAGAGAGATGAATTACCACCCCGTATACAAAACGACCGGAGATTGAGCTTGCATAGTGAGGAGACTAGCATCTCTGCATGTCTCCGTACTTGTGAGATTCACCAGATTCAGCATGTACTGTACATGGAGAGTTCTCAAATAGATCAGGTTACCGAGCTCCTCCACTGCCCCTACTGTACTTCTGGTAAATTGAAGCCACGGATCACCCTTAAGTTTGTCATTTTGCCGATCCCGACTGGTATCTTTATTTCCTCATAATAGTACAAATGAGTAGAGTTGTACTTTAGTGAGCTGAACAATTCCAGCAGGCAACTCATTATCTCTGTACAACTAAGATCTAGCGTCTCTAAATCATGTAGCATCACAATTCCAACGGTAGCTCTGATATCCGTGTGTTATTAAAGCTCAGGTACTTCAGATGGAGCAGGTTGTCTATACCATTCATATCATACTCCTCCAGACCTCTACAACCTTCAAAATCCAGTACACGTAAACTTTCAAACTTATCAAGACTAGGCAAGTGTTTATATGCAACTTGATGATTACTGTCAGAGATCGAACATGGCGTAGATCTTTCTGTGCTAATTCGGATGCAAGCTGGTGATCAATGTGCTGCAACCGAATAGCATGGATATCAAGTTCAAAAGAAGACAAATGAAAAGACAGATAGATATAAAAATTGTTATCACTCTTGCTTGACTAGTAACTAGTGCAAACTTTAGTCATGGATATCTCAATCAAGTTCCCATGCTCTACACAACCCTTTTCTTACACTTTCCATGGCTAGCTGAAATTTCAGGTGCCTTCCTTTCATTCACATTCAAGAGCATAAGTATTGAAATATCCATGATCATTAATTTGCTCAAAAGATACTAGGTTGTAACAAGAGTGTTTTATATCCTTTTCATTAAGTCTTCTCAACTTCTTATCCTACAAGACTATATCTTAACCTCAAACTATTAATTCACAAGTCTTTTTACTTCTTCTATATTGAGATAATTCTATAATTGTCCAACATACTCAAGTTAATTAATTTCAAGGCAAGATGTGATTGAAATTCTAAATATGCCACGCTCATTTGCATGAGTGTTACCCATCAATCCAAACAAGAGAATATGGATGACACCATACTTTAATATTCATTGATAAACCATAGGATAGGGGATAATGCTCCATGAGCTCACACACGCCTAAGAGATATTGATAACTAAACGATAAAAGCAAAACACACCATGACTAGATAGATATGATAACTAGTGAGAAAGACTAGTGGAACTCCCCCAAGCTTGGTTTTGCTAGAACTTCCTCTCTTCTTTCTTCTTACTTCATAATAATTTCTTCAAGATCTCCAATAATCTCATCATGATTGTAGGCTTTTCAAACTTTTGCAGCTTCTCCAAGTTTTTGCATGAGATTCTTCTCCACAGACCTTGCAAGGCTTCCACTCGGGCTTGGTACTTCTTGTTCGGGATCTTGCGATCCCATTCACCAGGATATTCTCTTGGTGGCGCTGAAATTCCCTGTCAATAAGAGTAGAAAGCACGTTTTTGCTTGCAAGTGCGCCTGGGAGCTTCCCTCCGGTGCTCATGCGTGCCGTCCGCCTCTTGTTTCCAAGAGACATATTCACTCACACCGGCAACAGCAATGGGTGAGGAGGTGCTGTCGCCAGAGGTGCGATGTTGACGGAGGGCTTGTACTCTCCTTCTTCAGCTTCTTCTTCTGCACCTCTCCTCTTTGTCAGCTTGTAGTCTTCATCATCAGAGTAGTCCTTCCTCTTCCTATTCCTCCTCCACATGGACGTGGGGCTGACCCATCGAGTTCATCATCATCGTCGTCCATGGAGGAGCATTGGTAGGAGTCTCCCGAAGACATGGCTAAAAACCTGACAGGCAGAAACAGCAAAAGAAAGAATCGCTCGAGAACGCTCGGTGCGAGATTAGATCGAAGAGAGGGGTATATATTGAGGTTTTTGGGTCAAGACGAAGCGTCGGGATCGAAAACGAGAAAAAGGACTCCGAGGTGGAAAAGGGATAGCCCCACGCGGCCAGGTACTTGGGCCGCGTGGGCCCCTCTCTTTTCTCCCTCGGGTCTCCGTTTCGTCCAGTTTTCTTGTCCCATACGATGATTTCCATAAAAATTGACCTCCGTAAAATTTTATGCAATTCCGAGAAACTTTCCAACACAAAAGTTACCTTCTATTGATTTAGGGTTTCTGAACTGCACGGTTTCTCTCAATTACCTCTTCCGGTGTTTGTAAATTCAACTCCTCCACCTTCCGATGAAGCTCTTTCCTGCAATATAAGGTTTAAGGCGTTGTCCATTGACTACATGAGGTTTACCTTTCATGTCACCGTGAAGACGGATAGCTCCTGAACGGTACACCTCCTGTATCACTAATGGTCCCTGCCACTTTGAAGCTAGCTTCCCTGCAGAAAACTTGAAACGAGAGTTGTACAATAAAACTTGATCACCTACTTTGAATTTTTTTCTTAATTTTCTTGTCATGCCAAATCTTAACTTTTTCTTTAAACATCCTGGCACTTTCATAAGCTTCATTTCTCCATTCATCAAGTAGGTTTAGGTCAAGAATTCTCTTTCTCCGCAGTTTTAAAATCAAAGTTCAGTTGTTTAATAGCCCATCTAGCTTTATGTTCTAGTTCAACAGGTAAGTGACAAGCTTTTCCATAAACCATTTTATAAGGAGACATTCCCATAGGATTTTTAAAAGCAGTTCTATAAGCCCACAAAGCATCATTAATCTTAATTGGCCAATCAGATCTAGACTTATTCACTGTCTTTTCCAAAATGAGTTTAATTTCCCTATTGCTTAATTCAACTTGTCCACTTGTTTGAGGATGATAAGGAGATGCAATTCTATGGTTAACATCATATTTTGCCAAAGTTTTTCTAAGAACACCATGCAAGAAATGAGAACCACCATCAGTAATTAAGAACCTAGGAACACCAAACCTGGGGAAAATGATGTCCTTGCATCTTCATTGCTGTGGCATGATCTGCACTTTTGGTTGGAATTGCTTCCACCCACTTTGTAACATAGTCAACTGCAACCAAAATGTGAGTATGCTTTGTCTTTGATTCTGGGAAAGGACCCATAAAGTCAAAACCCCACACATCAAATGGTTCAAGTGGCAATGAATAATTCATAGGCATTTCATTCTCCTACCAATGTTTCCTACTCTTTGACATTTATCACAAGATTTAACATATTCAGCACAGTCCTTAAATAAAGTAGGCCAATAGAAACCAGATTGTAATACCTTTGCTCCTGTGCGATCTCCTGCATGATGCCCTCCATAGGGACTGTCATGACAATCTCTTATAATAGCCTGTTGTTCATGCTCAGGTACACAACGTCTAATAATACCATCCACACTTTTCTTATAAGGAAAGGATCATCCCAAAAATAATGTCTAAGATCATAAAAGAATTTCTTTCTTTGTTGAGAAGTGAAGTGTGGAGGCAAAACTTTACCAACAATAAAATTTGCATAGTTGGCAAACCAAGGAGATGCAACTTTAGCACTAGAAACATTAACAATTGCAAGTTGTTCATTAACAAAGCTATCATTAATAGGAATAGGATCATCAGGTATGCTTTCCATCCTAGAGATGATCAGCAACTTGATTATCCTCCCCTTTCCTATCAACAATGTGTAAATCAAATTCTTGCAATAGAAGTACCCATCTTATTAGTCTAGGCTTAGCATCTTTCTTATTCATCAAGTATTTAATAGCAGAATGATCAGTATGTATTGTGACTTTTGAATCAGTAATATAAGGTCTAAACTTGTCACAAGCAAACAGTACTGCTAAAAATTTTTCTCAGTTGTAGCATAATTTTTGAGCAGCATCAAGTGTTCTACTAGCATAATAAATAACATTCAGTTTCTTATCAACACGTTGGCCCAAAACAGCCCCAACTGCATAATCACTAGCATCACACATAATTTCAAAAGGCAAGTTCCAATCAGGAGGTTGAATAATGGGAGCAGTGATTAAAGCATTCTTCAAAATATTAAAGGACTCAATGCAATCATCATTAAAAGAGAAAGGAACATCCTTTTGCAGAAGATTGGTTAGAGGTTTTGATATTTTGGAGAAATCCTTAATGAACCTACGGTAAAAACCTGCATGCCCAAGAAAACTTCTTATACCTTTGAGGTCCCTTGGATATGGTAGTTTTTCAATAGCTTCAATCTTTGCTGGATCAACTTCTATTCCTTCTCCAGAAATCTTATGCCCAAGAACTATACCTCAGTAACCATGAAGTGACACTTCTCCCAATTAAGAACCAAGTGTTGGTCTTCACAACGCTGTAAAACTTTGTTAAGGTTGAACAAGCAATTATCGAAGGAAGTACCATACACAGAAAAATCATCCATAAAAACCATTATCTTTTCAATATAATCAGCAAATATAGCATTCATGCATCTTTGAAAAGTAGCAGGAGCATTACATAAACCGAATGGCATTCTCCTGTAAGCAAAAGTACCATATGGGCAAGTAAAAGTGGTCTTTTCTTGATCATCCTTATGGACAGGAATTTGGAGAAACCTGAATAACCATCTAGATAGCAAAAGTGAGAGTGTTTAGATAACCTTTCTAGCATTTGATCAATAAATGGCAATGGATAATGATCTTTTCGAGTTGCTTTATTCAATTTTCTGAAATCAATAACCATCCTATAACCAACAGTACGTTGAGCCACAAGTTCATCCTTTTCATTTGGAACAACAGTCATTCCACCCTTTTTAGGAACACAATGAACAGGACTAACCCACTTACTGTCAGCTATAGGATAAATGATACCAGCTTCAATAAGTCTTATTACCTCTTTCTTACCACTTCTTTCATTTTTGGATGGAGGCGGCGTTGAAAATCAACAACAGGTTTTGCATCTTCCTCCAGATTAATTTTATGCATACATAGAGCGGGCTTATACCTTTAAGATCATCAAGAGAGTATCCAATGGCTGGTCGGTGAGCTTTTAGCACATCAAGTAATTTCTCTTCCTCTTCAGCTGAAAGGTTAGCACTAATAATGACAGGATATATGCTCTTCTCATCCAAATATGCATATTTCAGATTTGCAGGCAAAGGTTTCAATTCAAAACTAGGATCCCCTTTAGGTGGTGGTAGCACTCCTAAATTATCAGGTGGGATATGCAATTGTAATTGTGGTGGTTGTTGCCATAATATTTGTTCCAAAGCCTCTTTTTCCTCATCATTAAATGGTTCATCTTGATTAAGCATATAACGTTCTACAACATCAGTTGAAGCTACAGCTATATGAGCAAGAGTTTCAATTAAATTATTAGGAATTGGCTCTTTCTCAACATGTTTATCAGCAAATTTGGAAAAGTTAAATTCAAGTTTCTCACCAGCACATTTAATAAACACTTTCTCTTTAGGCAAATTAATTTCAGCACCAACAGTATGTAAGAAAGGTCTACCAAAAATGATAGGACAAAATGAATCTTGAGGACAACCAAGCACAATAAAATCAGCAGGGTATTTTATTTTGCCAATCAATACTTCAACATCTCTAACAATTCCAAATGGACTAATATAATCTTTATTAGCAAGTTGAATTGTCATACCTGTCTCTTCCATAACAATGGGATCAATATCAGGCTTGATCTCAAGATAAAGAGAATATGGAATGACACTAATACTTGCTCCAATATCACATAGACCATGATAACTTGAAGTCCCAATAGAGCATGATATAACAGGTTTCCCAACTTTGGCCGAATTACCTTTGATGACTTTGGTAGCATCTTCACATAGATAAACATCCACTGGGTCTTCTTCATTTAGTTGCTTGATAACAGAAATTTGAGTGTTGACTTCCACCTGTTCATAAGGCTGAGAACATCTTTTGTTACTCTTGTTAGTAACAGCTTTAAGTAAATTCTCCTTAACTTGGTTTGGAAATGGAGGTGGTTCAACATACTCCTCAATTGTCACAGATGACATTGGTTCAACCTGTTTAATAACTTTAGGAACAACAATAGATTGTTTAACAGGTTCAACATAAACTTCAAATCCACTTTTTGGAACACAGATATGATCAGCAAAACCTTTAGCTATTTCAATTATAACATAAGGATCAAGACCAAAAGTATCACTCAGATTTTTAAACAATAGAAGTAGAGAAATTCTCTACACATGAATATTCATAATCAAAATATGGCTCATTACCTTTATCAAGATCCCAGTGGCTAGTATTTTCAGAAATAGTCTCCAATAAATTCCATGCTTCTTCTTCAGTGTTATTAGTAAAACTTCCACCAGATGAATTATCCAGAATCTCCTTGTGCTTCATAGGTAGTCTCACATAAAAGTTTATCAATATAAGTTTCCTTGTAAGATCATGACATGGATTCTTGCGAAGGAGTTCCTTTAACCTCCCCCAAGCTTGAGTAATACTCTCTCCCAGATGTGGCCAGAAATTGAATATATAGCAGCGGTTATCATAAGCTTCTTTAGGAGTAAAATATTTAAGAAAGAAAACCTTCCTCAAGATACTCCATTCATTCTGGACCTCTTCATCCAGAGACCTGTACCAATCACGAGCATTACCAGATAAAGACAAATACAATAGCTTCCTTTTTACCTGATCCTCTGAAATACCAGGTAGTCTGAATAAGCCACATATGTCCTCAATTATTTCCATGTGCTCGCGTGCCGACTTAGTTCCATCTCCTGTAAATGGATTTTTCATAACTCTTTTAACATGACCATGGGAATTTTAAATCCCACTTTAGGTACCTCAGACACAGTAGTTTCAACCACCTTTGCAGTAGTGGCATAAGCACTTTCATATAGAGCAAGATGCAGCGAGGCACGATTCATAAATGCCATAGTAACAATGAGATAAACAGCTTTCAAGTTTCCTTACCAAACTTCTTACCAATAGCGCTACGCTCCCCGGCAACGGCGCCAGAAAAGTATCTTGATGGCTCCCAAGTGCAGGAGATCAATTGTAGTACCTTTCAATTAGAAAAGGTTGTCGAACCCACGAGGAGCTGAAGGTATTGGTTAGTAAGATTGATAAATAAAACAATAAAAGATGCAGTGTTTTTGGTATTTTCAGTTGTATAATTGCAAGCAGATAACAGATAGTAGCAAGTGAAAGCTCTCAAAGAGAGAAAGCCCAATCCTCTTATGTGGCAAAGGACAAGCTCAAGTGATGTGTAACTTATATGTGGCAAACGTTCCCGAGGGCGGCATGGATGATGCTAGGCATAGAGATTTATTAAACAACACGTTGAATATCTTGTCAAGTTTTAATCTCTTTGGACGGAGCCATAATTAGGTATAGCTAAATAAATAAACTACAACCCCTTATGATGGATCATGTGGCCAAGCAAATGACTGCACAAGAATTATTAAGACTAAAGTCCCACCATAGCATTACACTCTAAGGTCCCCGATACTAATACCCTCATAATATAACTTCATGACTCGGTCTCAGGTTTACGTGTCCTCCCAAGTCTCCATCAATTCATTACACTACGGTGTTCTCCTATGAGCCCATATAGGTGAAGTGTTGTGCAGTCGACGTTCGCACAACACCATCATAGAATCACATAAAAGATAAACTCTTGACAAAATACCAACACATGTCATATATAAATCATTGCCAATTCATCCTATGCCCTCAGGAACATACGGGAACTACTCACAACGTGCGAACATGATCATAATCAGTGGCATAAGTGGTACAACACAATCTGAAATTATAACTTCACCACCAAATAATGACAAGTACTCAATCACAAACATGAATAGTAGCACAAGACAAGTATCTAGGGTATAGCAACTCTCAAACTGCGAGGGGAACGGAGTGGATCACTGATGATGGTGATGGTGCTGGTCTTGATGGGGGTGATGATGTAGAGGCCTCCTCCCACGCCAAGGAGGAGAGGTGATGACGATGACGATGATTTCCCCCTTCTCCGGAGTTCCGGAGCAGCAGGATCTGACCCCCCTCGGAAGGGATCAGGAGTTTCGCCGCCGCCGCGACCTCGGATGGACTTGGAAAAATTAGGGCGTTACTTTTCGGGCGAGACGAAGGCGTGCTAAAAAGCCCCAGGCGAGGAGGTGCCCGAGGCACTTTTGGTGGGTCCCACGCGGCCAGGTACATGGGCCGCGTGGGCCACCCCCATTTGGCCCTCGTGGCTCTCCTCTCTTCGGTCTTCTTCCCTCTGCCTTTCTCCCGATGAAAAACTGACGCAGTATTTTTCCTTTTATTATTTGAGGTCCTGTAGCTCCTGAAACATTAAAGACAAGAAAAAGGAGGTTTTCTGCCTCCCAGAAATTAAATACCAAAAATAGGGACTTTGTATGAAAGTCCCCAAAATCATCTAAAACATGTAGAAACAATCATATAATCATGCAAATAACATTCTAGTATGATACTAAAAGTTATATAAATGATGATATAAATGCACGTGTCACCTACTCGAAGCCTAAGACAAGAGGCCCAAAAAAGATGGAGTACCCTCCAAGATTAGACATAGGCATAGTCGGTTTATAATTTCCTTACATGTAAACAAGATCGGTTACGGACTCCCGAGACCCAGCCTCTTATAAAGGCTGGGAGGGCCGCCGATCCTGGACAAGCCATACTCGAACCACCAAAAGCACTAGCGAGATCGACATCTCGCCGGAGCTCCCCTTGTAACCGCATAATCTCACACGATCAATACCAGACAAGTAGGAAGTAGGGTCTTTACCTCTACCCGAGGGTCCTGAACCTGGGTAAATCTTTGCCTCTGCTTGTCAGCCGACGAAACTACCAGTACTACCACGTTCTCTCCCCATAATCTCAACCCTAGGTCCTAACCATGGGATTTGATGAGTTAACCCTCGTCAGCATGTATATAGTGTCGACCGAGGTTAAGCTAAATCTCGGGTAACCTAGCGTTAGCAATAGCCTTGTTAGAAATAAGGATGTGCAATTGCACGATGTTTTCCATGTGCAATTACAAAAAAGAAGATGAAAAATACATTTACACGGTGTAAAAATGCATGTGCAATCACACGCCGGTTCCTTGTGTAATTGAAATGCAATTACAAAAAAAATAAAAAAATGCAATTACAAGTAAAATAAGTAAATCTCCATTGAACTAGCGGACCTATCTAGTACTCTCTTCCCTTGAAGGCACAGTAAAAAAATAAAATAACAAATGGCCCTAGACTAAAAAATTACCCCAAAAAAACACAAAAAAGGCCTACCAGGCGCAAAAAGGTCATCATAATACTTCTAAAGCGGCTGGAACCAAAAAAAACAATCGGTCCAACAGGACGCACTGGGCCGTACTTTTTTTTTCCTTTAAAGAAAGGGAGCACTGGGCCATACTAACAAATCCAGCAAGTAATCACCACAAGGGACCTACGGTGAAAAATCTATCGACCGAGCGTTAAGCTACTTCTCGGTCAGCCGAGAACTAGCAAAAGCGGAAAACAAACTAAAGATGAGAAAATTAAAAACGAAATTACACCAGAGACATCTCGTTTATTTCACTCTGCAAGACTTCCGTACCACGAAAACTAAAATCTTGTAGAGATATGTGTGGATACTATGGCTAAATCCTGACGTACTGTCCATCTTGAGCAGTGTATTAGTTCCTGCCAGTTTCGAATCTAGAAGCAAAGGGGCCACGGGTCACAGCTAGCTCCCAGGTCGTCGAGGCCGGCTCCGACACGCCGACCCCCGCACGCCGCCACCAACTCGTCGTCAGTGTACCGGCCACCGGACCACCTGATGGTAACCTGGAACACATGCCCTCCCTGCCGTACATCCGCCGCGAGGCTGTCCAGCACGGTCCCCGGCAAGCGCACTCCGGTTCCCCTAGCGATGAGCCGCTGCTCCGCCACCTTCCCTGGCCCGCAGATACGGTGCTGCGCGGTGGCGCTGGTGGCCAGCGTGATGCATTGGTAGGACACCACCACGTACGTCCCGGGCTCGACGCAAGCTTCGTGGCGGCTGGACGTGGAGGCGACGCGGAGGGTCAGGTTGAACTCCGGGTCCAGCACGAGGTCCGTCCGGTTGCTAGCAAAGCCGGAGAAGGAGTCGATGGCGACGGAGTAGCGCGCGCAGTGGGGTAACATAGACAACATCAAAACAAAGAAGCCGCCGGCGAGCGCACATAAGATGACCGTAGATACCAAGCACGCGCACAGCCTCGAAGGGCCTTTCTCCTCCGGAACACTGGACGAGAATGGCACCGCCGGCGGTGGGGTGGGGTCCAAGCCCAAGCCCATGCACTACAGGAATCGACCAAGACGCCGACGGCCGGACGCCGTCGGCGTATGCACGAATGCCGTCGGCGTATACTACGCCGACGGTGGTCGTCGGCGCCTCGCCGTCGGCGTCTCGAACTGTCGGCGTACCCAAACTGCCGTCGACGTCTGCGGCGGCCGTCGGCGTACGCTCTGGTGGGCCCCACAAGACGGCATCCCCACGTTTCCGTTAGCTCAACATACGCCGACGGCATTGCCGTCGGCCTCTGAGCGCCACGTGGCCGCTTCCTGGGCGCCTGGCGTTGCCGTCGGCGTATGGGTGACCATATGGTCCGCTTCGGGCGACGTGGCAGCATCCTGTGCGTCCGGCCGGGATCCTACGGCAATGCCGTCGGCGTATGGGTGACCATAATTTGTTAGTTCCTGCAAATTGGTTCTGCTGGTTTCTAGCACATTTTAAATACAATTAAAATTGCACAAATTTTAAAACATCACAGAACATCACATATATAATCCAAACCATCATACAAATTCCAAATGACTCAAACACAATTCGAATTCATACAAACATTCATACAAACTCCAAATGACACAAACATAGTTCGAATTCATCCAAACATTCCTACAAACACACCAGGACACATCCTACATCTCCTGAGAGCTCGAGGTACCGATATCTGAGGCCGATGATTCCTTGCATTGGCTCATCTTGGTCAATCACCTGCATTGAGAAAGGGTAAACAATTAATAAGCATGTTGAAAAATAAATACTATCCGGTGGACAGGACTTCGCGCTCGGCGGCAAGTACGATCCCGGTCACTGGACCAAACTTGCCGGTGGCGTCGCCCATGACCGGTGACGGAGGAGCTACTAGCAAGCTAGCGTTCGGCTGAAGACCTGGATCCCAAGCACGATATCGACGAGGAGCAAGGCACGTCAAAGTTGTGATCGTTTTTAGTGCCTAGATTTTGGACTCAAATTTCCCAAAATTGCCTAGTACGTACGTGTCCCGGCCGTACGTCTCCGGCCTCTCGGAGGATACAGGATCCTGTCTGATCTCCGAACAAGACACGTACCAAATCACCTACGTACTCTTCACGGCAAATATAAGGATTTGAGTCGTACCGAGTATCTCTTCCTTTTTCTCTGCTGTCATTAGTGGTAGGAATTATTAACCTGTGTACTAGAATGGCATACGTATATGCGAATCTGATAAGGTCGTTTTTTGCCACTTTATTACAGCTTCAGGCAACGAAAATAATACCCAACTAAAGAATTCGGTAGTTCGACGACGGTGGTAGCTAGGATGGCATACATACATAGCAAACACAACTCCAGATAGAGGCGAGCTTAATTCTTAACAGTAGTATTTAACGCAAACAAATCTGGTGGCAAATCACATACAAAAACAAAACAGTACAATTACGTAGTAGCAAATAACAACTAAAATATGTCATTTTCGCCACTTTATTCTTGCTTCAGGCAACGAAAATAGTACCCAAGCATCAGCTCGCAGTTCCAGTCAAACCAGCATCATGTGGTCCGGCACTTGCACTCAATTTCCCTGAAGAAAGAACATGTGGGCATCATAAAGCTTGATATGGAGGATATACATACATACATCTTAATACATATTAGCCGTAGTAGAGGGATTGCAGAGATCTCGCAATAATACCTTTAACATTGGAAATGAACTGGCTATGTCATCGTACTACTTCAACTTTCCTCATTGGAGCCACTCTGGTTCTTGTCCACATGATCATCAGTGCTGCTCTCTTTGATTTCTCCATTCAGAGTTAACCTGGGATGGTTGGGATGGAGATTTGCTTCCTTCCTTATGGAAGCTGCTGCAGCCTTGCTTTCTGAAGATGTGGCACCCTTGTGGAAGAGAGTGAACTCCGCATACTTCAGACATGGGAGGTGCTCGATACCTACGTAGAACCCGTAGGCTTTTGCCATCGATACATCAAACGGCAGAAGCAGCTCCTCGAGCTTTGGCAATGCGCCTTCCTCAAACAGAAGAGCCAATCCCTCAGCTCCCACATAAGAATAAGACCTGAACACTTTCAGACATGGGAATGCCCTCCCTTGCAAAAGAAGCCTGCCTTTTTGGACTGTGTCATAACTAGCTTTCAGCGAGAGTAATGCAGGTAGTTCTCCAAGTATGCGAAAATCCTCCTGTGTTAGTGCAGCTAAATAAATATCTAGGAACGCAAGACTTGTGAGTGCTGGTACAATCCACTTTGGAAGTTTGGATAAAAAGGATAAGGGTTCATTCAACTCAAACCTTTGGAGGCGAGATGGCAGAGGAGACCAAGACTCTAACAACTCAAAGAGAGATGAATTACCACCCCGTATACAAAACGACCGGAGATTGAGCTTGCATAGTGAGGAGACTAGCATCTCTGCATGTCTCCGGTACTTGTGAAATTCATCACGATACAGCATGTACGTTACATGGAGAGTTCTCAAATAGATCAGGTTACCGAGCTCCTCCACTGCCCCTACTGTACTTCTGGTAATATTGAAGCCACGGATCACCCTTAAGTTTGTCATTTTGCCGATCCCGACTGGTATCTTTATTTTCTCATAAAAGTTACAAATGAGTAGAGCTTGTACTTTAGTGAGCTGAACAATTCCAGCAGGCAACTCATTTATCTTTGTACAACTAAGATCTAGCGTCTCTAAATCATGTAGCATCACAATTCCAGACGGTAGCTCTGATATCCGTGTGTTATGAAAGCTCAGGTACTTCAGATGGAGCAGGTTGTCTATACCATTCATATCATACTCCTCCAGATCTCCACAACCTTCAAAATCCAGTACACGTAAACTTTCAAACTTATCAAGACTAGGCAAGTGTTTTATGCAACTTGATGATGTTACTGTCAGAGATCGAACATGGCGTAGATCTTTCTGTGCTAATTCGGATGCAAGCTGGTGATCAATGTGCTGCACCGATAGTCGTCGAATAAAACACTGAGAATTCTCCCAAACAGTTTGGCAGCCACTTACCACCGTGATAAAATTCTCTTCAATGGATTTTGAAATGATAAGTTCGAGCATCATGTCATGAACTCGACAGGCATCGACCTCACCATCATAGTCAATGTTCACTGGCTGGACCATACTTTTGTTGATAAGCTCATAAAAATAATTCTCTGCAACTTCTTCACAGCTCCGGCCACGCTCTTCAGAAATAAATCCTTCAGCTATCCATCGCCTCACTAATCTTTCTCTCGTAATCATACAATCCTCAGGAAAAACACTTAAATATAGAAAGCAAGTCTTGAGATTAGGTGAAAGGTCATTGTAGCTCAGGGATAGTATGTTTTTCATTCCCTCTAAGCTTTGGCTTTTGTTCAAGTCTGAACCAATTGACCTTTTCACCTTCTCCCACTCTTCTTTGTCATGTCGTCTGTTTGCCAGTAATCCAGATATACTAATAATTGCCAATGGTAGGCCTCCACACTTTTTAAGGATTGCATTTGAAACTTCATTCAACATATCAGGGCAGCAACCTTCTGAACCAAAAATTCTTTTGAGAAACAGTCTTTCAGCATGAAAATTACTTAGAGGGGACATTTCATAGATCTGGTCATCAGTACCCGAACAACAAGAGCTTGCTACTTCAAATATGCGTGTTGTAGCTATTATTTGGCTAGAACAGTTATTCTCCGGAAAAGCACACTTGATAGCATTCCATGCCACTACAGACCATATATCATCAATGATGATAAAATACCTAATAGATAGCATCAATCAGTTATTATATCGATGCAATTTCATAAGAAAAAAGTACGCAGAATGCTCAAACTATTGTAAAGTAAGGGTATCACGCTTAATGCTTTGCATACTCAGTTCATTGTACAAATGTATCCTGCCCATATAGATGAAATTGTAGTCCTGTACATCAATAGTTTCTTGATTGTTCAAGTTGATATAATTATTAAGAGTGCAGAGTGTTAGCCAATTAATCTTGTCATCACGTTGCATCTAGTGATTAGATGTATGACCGAGTGAGTCGGCAGATTACCCGAGTTTAGCTAGTTAGTTGCATGTGCATGTGCAAGTGTTGGCCGAGTCAAGTTAGTGGCCGCTGTGTTAGCTAGTGGTTAGTGCATGGATTGGTTAGTGAGTAGCTAGTTTGGCCAGGTCGTGAGTAGTGGCCGGTGTGGTGATTCCAGGAGTTAGTGGGTCGTGTAGTTATCTTGTAATGCTATTTAAGCCAAGCAAATGAATGAGAAAAGAGTGAGCCTGCGGGCAGAGAAGCAATGTAGCGTATGTGTTCTCACCAGGAGGGAAAAATGCAAAGCAAGTCTTCTCCATGGTGAGGTGTGCGTGTGTGAGTTCTTGTGAGAAAGCATGAGAGAAATCAAGAGAGATTGAGAGAGTTCAGAGGTAAAAGAAGAAGAAGAGAGGCTGAGAGATTCAGTGCCAACACAGAGAGCCGAACTAATATTGCAGACTCTTGCTGGTGCTGTGGAGATGTGGCGTATGACTCCATCAAACAGGATTCTGGTGTTAGGATTTATGTACACACAAGTGAGCCTAGTGGGATCTTTAATTTGTCAGATAGCATCAATCAACTGCCTCTGTTAACTCTATGTACGGGGACACACTTAAGTAGGTGTGAATCAACATTGTAACTGAAAAAGAAAGTAAACTTGAAGATTGGTTCTAGATATTTTCATGCAAAGCATTTTCGCCAAGTTCCTGAACCAAAGTCGTGCCATGGTATTTCATAACTACGTAGATTATACCACATGACATTATAGAAAACATTAGATAATGAGTACAGTTGGTGGTCCAGCGAGGTTCATTATGTGAAAAGATATGAGGAATGCAGAAACAACTAAGTCAAATAATGACTACTTTTTTTTCAAAATGGGGCAACCCCAACCAAACAATGACTACTTAGCACGAGACATATTTTATAGAAAATAATAATGCCACAATTACCTCTTATCTTGTAGAAGTTCTCTTAGCTTTGCAATAGATTTCTTTTCATCCCAGTTATCCAAATCTCTTGTGAATTCATCCTTGGGAGACACTTGGGAGATCACATCCTTGATAATTTTCATTGTATCTGGCTTTTGCGATACAGACACAAAAGCATGACAATGAAAATGCCCTTGAACCTTGCGATATATTGCATTCGCCAGTGTTGTTTTTCCCAGCCCACCGAACCCAACAATAGACAACACCCTCCGATGATGCTTTCCTTCATCCAGCATCCACTTGGCAAGATCATCTCTTGGACCATCAATGCCCACAAGATGTGCCTCCTCAGCAAAAAGAGCAGACAACCGGGGATCCACGGCTGCATGGCGAGAGGTGCTGGAAGCAATATCATCATCCAGCTTGTAACTACTCTTGAGATCTTTCACTTCCTTGATACGAGCCTTCAGGTCATCGATTTGGTCGGCAATTCCACGCCGAGCTCCAAGCGTCTTCAGACGCCGAGCCGTCTTGCGGAAGAACTCCTTGAAACCCCCTGGTGTTCAGCTTTGCCGAGGTGGCGAATGAACTTGTCGAAGCAGTCCTCTGTATCGTAGGCCAGCTCCCTGACAAGCGATATCCACTCCTTCACTTGGTCATCAGGATTCTCGAGCGTGGCGTATTTCTTTAGCGCACCATGCATGCTGGTAAACTCAGACCGGAGGGAGCGGATCTCGCGGCGGACCCCTTTCAGTCGGCCGCACTCACTGGCGAGCAAATCGGTGAGCTTCCCCAGCAGGGGACCCAACGCGCCCAGTGCAGCGGTGACCACCGGCGCCATCGGTCCCCTCTCTCTGCTCCTACCGTGTTTGGTTCACGTCACGGCCGCGCCGCATCAGTATCAGCTGCTGCAGCATGAATCGAGCAAAACATTCAGCCGAACGAATCGAGCAAGACATTAAACAGCACGAATAAAGCAAAATCAAACATGAGAAGACTCACCGCCGCCGCCAATGTCCGACCAAATCGCTCCGCCACCGCTGTAGTCTCTCTAGCGAGGGGGATCGGGTGCGTCAACGAGATCCGCGAGCCGCCGCTGCCGCTGCCGCCGCCATGGAGTGGAAGTGTGGAAACCTACTGGAGTGTGACCGTGGGATCTCTCGATTTATGATACACCGATTGCTCTGGGCTTTGGATTGGCCCATCCCTGTAGAAACCTACGGGAATACTAGGTGTGGGCTGGGCATTCGGTGAGACCGAGCCGATCGATTCGGTTTCTCGGTTTCAGACCGAAACAACCGACGAGAAGGAAATCACCAGCCTCCATGGAAACGACAAGCTCGAAGGGAACGTGAGAGGTGCAGCAGTTGTACTGTAGGAGGAACCTCGAGTGGCAGCCGCCGCTCAGAAGGAATGGATCTGTAGGTTGCCAGGCGTGGTGGCAGGTCAGCTGGGAAAGAGCGCTAGGCGAAAAGGGAGGTGGAGGTGGAGGTGGTCGCTGAGGTAGGGAATTAGGGAGTAAATTACGCAAACACACCACAATTCGGCGCCAAACCACAGGTCAGTACCAACATTGGTGATTTTTTCACGTCAGTACTATTCTTGAGGCGACGAGCAACGAATGGCCCAAATGCTGCGTTTTAACACGTTTTAACCATTCTGCCAAGGTGGCCCCGCATGTCAGCGCTAACGTGGCCAAACGGCCGTTAGCCCGCTGCCGTTCCGACCGCGGTTACATCTGGTCAACACCGACCCGGTCGGAACCAGTTCACTCCCTCTTTTCTCTCCCGAGCCCGACGAGCTCTGTCGCTAGTCCCCGCCGTGTCGGTGTTGACCAAACGTGCCCGCGTGGTGATTCCTACCAGGCGCGGACGCCGACGCAGCGGCGTTGCGGCGCTGCAGCTGGATCTTGATGGAGGCGCGGCGGCGCGCCTGGGCAAGGGTCTCCGGCGGGGGCGTGGGAGCGGGAGCAGGGGACGGCGGCGGCGCCGGGTGTCGCGGCGGCCGCGGGAGCGCTTGTTGTGGCCCCACTGGAGCCGCACGGAGCGTCCGGCGCGGCGCTGCTACTGCCGCCGGTGGGGTTGGGGTTCTGGGTGGCGTAGTCGGCGAAGCCGGATTGCTGGTGGCCGTGGTCGCGCGCCGGGCTGCGGATCACGACGGCTGCTGCGGAGGAGGACACCGGAGTAGGCAGCAGACCGCGAGCACGCGGCTTGTGCGGCTCGAGAGAGGCGGCGGCGAGGTAGGACGCGAGGCGCGAGGTGTTAGCCGTGGCGGCGTCGTGGACGTCCGTGCTCGATCTGGGCTCCTGCGTCGGCGGCTTCCGGCTCGCGGTGCTGCCGCTGCCGCTGCTGCCATTGGCGAGTGGGAGGCAATCCGGGCTGATCCTCTGGTACCTGCACGGAAAACAAAACCAAAACAATCGAGAGACGATAGTTAGCGAGCGATTGGATCGCACCAGAAACAAAGGTCGAACATTTGGGATGCAGCACGAAACGAACAGCGAAAGCTTCCCCCTATTCGCGAGAATTCTGAACCAAAATCAGTAAACAAATAATCTATTCGAGAGCTGCGAAATTGGAAGGCTGACAAGCGTTCGAAGATCTGTTCGACAGGCATGGAACAATCAGGCAAAGACTGAATCTTTCTTTTTTTTTCGAAACGGAGGACTGAATCTTTCGTCTCCGCATAGACAAACCAATCAAGAACAGCAGAATCGACAGGGAACTCAGCATAGCGGTCAAAACAGCCATGGAATGGGGGAAAAAGCAAGGAATTTGACACAACCGAACCGAGCCCGCAAAGATTGGTAAAATCGAGCAGCGAGACCAAAGAGAGGCAAACAACAACAATACAGAACACAGATCAATCCACGCCGTCACGAACCAGTAAAACAAGACGCATGGACCGCCGGCGAGTAAGCAAAGAAAGGGATCAACTTCGGTCGAATCGCCGGCACGAGCCGAGCAGAGTGCTTCCGACCGGGTCGGTGTTGACCAAACGTGCCCGCGCGGTCGGAACGGCAGCGGCTAACGGCCGTTTGGCCACCTTGGCAGAACGGTTAAAACGTGTTAAAACGCAGCATTTGGGCCATCGGTTGCTTGTCGCCTCAAGAATAGTATTGACGCGAAAAAATCACCAATGTTGGTACTGACCTGTGGTTTGGCGCCGAATTGTGGTGTGTTTGCGTAATTTACTCGGAATTAGGAGGAAGTGGGTGGCGCGGCTCGCCGGGATTAGGAGCGATGGAGCAGAGAATCACCTAATCGCGGGGATCAGGAGAGATGGCTGCCATGTATGTGCGCGACTAGAGCTTTCTAGGGAAAATGGGCAACTCGATAAGGTTTTTTTTTAGTGACTGGGAAACTAGATAACGTGTGGTGTCATTTGACATTCCTGACCGAATTTAGTACCGAGTTATTCGGTTTCGATCTATTCGGCTTCGGTCCCGGTTATTTCGGTCCGGTAGTTCGGTGTTCGGTTAAAATGCCCACCCCTAGGTGTGGAACTGTAGATTCTGGATGATTGGCTACCACGTGCACGGGATGTCCTACGCACGGGAGAAACACATTTCTGACCAAGTATCTCTTTCTCTCTATGCTCAACTGAGGTCCTCTTTGGTGAAGCTGGAGGTGAGCTTGATGATGAGGATGTTATGGACACACTCTACTATCACAATTCTTCTCTCGAATTCACAGCAAGGAGTAGTGATACAAGTTCAGAGATAAGATTGGGAATAGAGAAGAAGTTCTGAGATAGAAGGAGAGAAGGAGACGGGGATACAGAGTCGATTACAATTTGGTCCAACAACAAGAATAATAGTTAGCCAAGGATAGCTATATAGCAACGACAGCTCAGCCTCCAACCATGAACCCACAAGGTGCACCATCTTCAGCTGTCACCAGTGCAGACCACCGTCTGCATGTACTCCTGGACGAATCCTCTCTGCTCTACCATGGCGCCGGAGACAACGCCGCAGCAACGGGGACAGAGCAGGAGGAAAAACTCATCTGATGGAGTCGCCGCCGCCGCCTCGCCGACACCATCCATGACCCCTACAGTCACCGATCTGAAAGATCGGCAAGCACACAGTGCCACCAACTCCGAGACGCCGCCATGAAGGACAACGCCGGTGTGGGAGTAGAGTTGAGGCAGATTTATTTGCCCGGACGCCGCTCCCACCACCCCAACGGCGCACCATGTCAGAAAACTCCTAACCCTAATTACCATGCAAAAAACGGGGTCCCCCTCCCTCCTGCCGCCAGAGCGGCAAGCGGAAGAAGAGGGGCCCAGCTATTCCGCCGGTGACCTGCGGCGGCGGCGGCGCGCGGCGGCTAGGGCAGGAAAAGCAATCGCCTCGCGAGTCGCTGGAGCGCTCACGAGCGAAAACGGTGCACGCGGTACGGGCTGCGTGTTAAATAGGTAAACAGAGATACAGCGTCATATACGTATCCAATACACAATATTGTATGGTATACGGAAGGAGTCCTATTACAAGTCTAACACCACGTACTGCCTTTGTGATGTCGTTGCTCGCCCTGTGTCGATACAAGGCACAACCTCCCCCTGTGGATAACCACTCCCACGTCAGGATGTGATTGCTTCCATGAGCAAAGTGCGGACATGTGAGATGCTGGTGGTCGTGCCATTTTGGTCGATGCCGTGGTAGCGAGACCTGCACGCTATTCCAGTGGCTCCAGGTGGAGGATGTACACGAGGACGTCCGTGGCCGTCTCTGGATCCTTTGCTCGATCTCTCCGGTTGTCCCTCGCGTAATACTTGATCGACTAGGTTACGTCGTAGTTGTCAAGCCCCCGGCCGGCAAGGATCGCGTAATAATCAATCGGATCCCACACAATCTTCTCTAGACATCTATATATACACACCAGGCTCATAATAATGTGCATGCTAACCAATCGCTAACTACCTTGTTTACACAAACTATGAATCCGCCCCTGACTATGGAAAGCACACACTCGAAGTAGTTTGTCACCCTGCGCGTTCTCGCCATGCATACACCGAACGCCGAGAAGAGTGCTGGTACCATACTGCACGTGGTCATACACCGAACACCGAATGCGCGCGGTCAAGCGTAGCGAAGAAAGGCCGTCCACTCGTGCCGACAGTTGCCAGCTGACGCGTACAAATCGATAAAAAAAACACCTACGTAGCTGCCAGCTGACGCTTCCATTGCATGCATACCAAATTACGAACATACGTGATGGTTAGTGCACAAATCCAATGACTTTTTTTTTTTGAAAGGAGGGCCTCGCCCCAATTTCATTATTGAAATTGATAATACAGAGTTATAACCTCACCGCTCAGGGTACAAACCCCCCATGAGCAACTCAACCTGGACCACTACAAGAACAACACTAATCATCCTCTAGATAAGAAAACTACCAGCATTGAAACACTGGACGTTCAGCAAACACACTACAGTTTTTCTGAAGCCTCATTACAAATCCTTAACGAACATACTAGGACAATTACACACAAATATCCGCCACCACAGTTCAGTCTTTACGATCATAGGCCAAAGAGTCGATCTTCCCACATCAGGAGTCGGTAAGCCTTAGCACCAGAGGCCCCCATCCCTGTCTCCTGTGGAAGAACTCAGTTGCCACCAGTACCAGGAGCCTTGCCCCTCTGCGTTGTGTGCTTCGCAGTTTTTGTCTCTGCAAGCCAGCCCAATAAGAAATAAAGTGAGCCATTAAAAACACTATGGTAATTGGATCCTGAAGTATCATTTCGTTAAAGCAGCGTTGTTCCGGGTCTTCCAGATCGCCCAAACTAACGCAGCGATACCAACTGATATCAGGAACCTATCATCGATAGAAAAAGTATCTAGCCAGCTAGGTAAGTTGTCAAAACTATCTGGAATTGACTTCAGCGCAAAAGAGCATCTAATAATCCCCCACAGAAAACTTGCTACTGAGCATTTAAAGAATAAATGGTCTATAGATTCTGCATTCGAACAAAACATACATTTACTAGAACCTTTCCATCCTCTAGCCAGCAAGATATCTTTAGTCAGAATACTTTTTCTAAAAGCTAACCATAAAAAACTTTTACTTTGAGAGGAACCTTAACAAACCATACTTTTCTATACGGTACTTTTACTTGTGAGGCCTTAAGAGCACTATATAGCGATTTTACAGTAAACTTTCCTGATTCTGTAAGCGTCCACTTACATCTATCCTCTACTCCCTCTACTAAACGTACCCCCGAGCAAAGTTTTTTTAAGTTAAACCAAAGCTCAGCTAATTCCCCCCAAAGGTTCCTCCTGAAGTTGAGAACTTCCCATCCTTCACTTAGAACCCTAGCCACACTAATTTTCTTATTATGCGACAAATTGTAAAGTCTAGGAAATTTAACTTTGAGCGAGCTATCACCTATCCACACATCTTCCCAGAAACTTGTCCTTAAGCCATTACCTATAATCTTCCTACAGAAACTGAAGAAAATATCCCTTACTTGCAATACACCCGACCAAAAATGAGAATGTACCGGTTTTAACTTTACATGGGCTAATGAGTGCGAATGTAAATACTTTACTCTAATTAACTTTTGCCACAAGCCTTCTTCATTTTCAATTTTCCAAAGCCACTTACAAAGTAGGCAGATATTCATAATTTTCAAATCCAACACACCCAAACCCCCTTGTTCCTTCGGTCTACACACCTCCTGCCATTTAACTAAGTGATATTTCTTCTTACCCTCTTGTTCATGCCAAAACATTCTCTTCCTAAAGAAATCAAACCTTTTACAGGGCCCTTTAGGTAACGGAAAAAAGGATAACATGTAAAAAGGAACATTGGTAAGACAAGACCTTAACAGAACCAATCTATCTCCATACGATGTATATTTTCCTACCCAAGCACCAGCCTTCTTCTCTACTTTATTCTCCGACGGTTTCCAATCTACAAGCCTTAATCTCCTATCATACATAGGCATACCTAAATACTTGAAAGGTAGCACTCCTTCTACACAAGTAAAAATCGATGTATACTCTACATTTCTGTCTTTAGCCTTTCCACAACAAAAAACTTCACTCTTCATAAAATTTATTTTTAAACCAGACAGATGTTCGAAAATGCAAAGAAGTTTCTTTAGATTTCTAGCCGACTCTAAATCATCTTGGAACATAAATATAGTGTCATCGGCATACTGTAACATTGCTAAACCATCTTCTAACAAATGAGGAATCAGAGGTTTAATGAGCCCACAGCTTTTCGCTCTCTCTACCAGGACTGACACCACATCTACCGCTATGTTAAAGAGAATAGGGGAAAAAGGATCCCCTGCCGCAAACCTTTCATAGTAGGGAAATAATTACCAATATGATCGTTTACCATTATAGCAACTTTACCATTCTCTACTGATTTACGAACCCAGTCTATAAATCTATCAGGAAAGCCTTTCATCTTAAGAATAACAAAAACAAAATCCCAGTTTATTTTATCATACGCCTTTTCGAAGTCCACCTTAAAGAACACAGCATCTAGTTTTTTAACTCTTACTTCATGTAGAGTTTCATGTAACAGAGAGATACCATCTAAAATGTTCCTATCTTTTATAAAAGCCGTCTGAACTGGAGAAATGATTTTCTTAGCCAACTTAATTACTCTATTATTGATCACCTTAGTAAAAAATTTAAACACTACATTAAGCATACAGATAGGTCTATACTGCTGTAAACAACTAGCGTCTGCTACTTTAGGTAACAAAGTCACTATCCCATAGTTAAAACGAGCTAGGTCTAATTTTCCTCATAAAACTCGTCGAACAAAGACATTAGATCATTACAAATTAGATTCCAAAATTTCTGGTAGAATTCAATTGGCAAACCGTCCGGACCCGGAGCCTTGTTGAGCTTCATACCAAAAACAGCTAGTTTCACCTCTTCTACGGTAAAAGGCCTGACCAGCTCAACCCTATCACTTACCTCTAGCACATCATCTACCGGAATGTCCAACTCTACACTTGCACGATTGGTTACCGGACCAAACAAATCTTTATAAAAATTGTTGCATACTTAAGAATCTCATCGGTACCCACTATAACTACTCCATCCTGACTTATACTAGTTATTTTACTCTTCCTCTTCCTACCGCTCGCCTTTGCCATAAAATAAGCAGTTAGCGAATCACCCTTTACAAGATCTGTTTCCTTGGATCTTTGAAACCATTTTACTTGTTCTTCTTTTCTTATTACTAACAGCTTTTCTTCTAGCACTTTCCTAAGAGAATAGTTCTCCGACGTTAAGCCAAAAATCTCACTTTCTTTATCTATATTATCAATAGCTATAGACAACTCAGCTTTTTGTTTCTTATAGAAAGCTTTGTAGTTAATATCCCAACCTTTTAAAGAGCTTCTAATTTTTCTCGACCTGTTCTGCCACTTGTCCATCCTACTTCTACCAAAATGAAAAGCATTCCATACTTTACTAACCATTGCATACAAGTCCTCTCTCAAAAACCAACATAACTCGAATTTAAACGGCTTACGAATTACTTCTCTATTCACACCAAAATCCAGTACCAACGGAGAGTGGTCAGAAACATCTCTAGGAAGTAGATTAATAAAAGCTAGAGGAAACAAACTCTCCCATTCTGTACTGACAAGAAATCTATCCAACCTTGCAAACGTCGGATTACATTGGTTATTAGACCACGTATATCTTCTACCCGGAATCTCAATCTCCTTCATGTCCCACTGCTCTATGATAGCATTAAAGAGATTAGACCATTTAGATGGTCTTCTATTTTTATTGGTATCACTTACTTTTCTAATAAGGTTAAAGTCACCACCAACAATTAAGGGATAAGATCTTAAACTAAAAATATGAACCAACTCTACCAGGAAAGCTTCCTTATCCTTAGCATGAGGCGCCCCGTACACAGTAACTATATTATAACACTTATCGATATTTTTATCCCTGACAAGCATTCTAGCATGGAATCTACCAATCTCAGAGCTAATGACTTCATACACCTCACAGTTCACACCTAAAAGAATCCCTCCAGACTGTCCTACTGCAGGAACCCAAATCCAGGAAAAAGTAAAAGCACCACTAATGTTTTTAAGGAAACTAATGGTAAACGTACTTTTCTTTGTTTCTTGAATACCAACAAAATTAACTCTATGTTTAACAATAACATCATTAATGTCAAAACACTTTTCCACTTCCCCTAAACCTCTAGCATTCCAAATAAAACCTGCCATCTACAGCTTGAAAGAAACAGGACCATAAGCTCTACTTCGGCCTACATAAACACCCTTACTGTTACTCTTACCTATAGAGCCCTTTCTGTTACTCCACGACCCCAAACCAGCTAATAGTCTAACAGTACTATCGAGCTCCTTATCCTCTTCATCTAGCTCATCCTCGTCTGAAATAAAGCCCTGTACAGAATCATTATCCATCTTTTTCCTATCTTTACCATTTTCTACTAAGTCTTTACCATCTTTACTTTGCTGCGCCTTAAACAAGTCAGCTCTAGCATGCTCTAGTTTTTCTATAACATTCACAGTTTCCTCTACCTCTAAAGCATTATTTCCTAACTTAATACCTACCTTGTCAGCTAATTCCTTAAGAGAAATATGTGCAACAGCTAGATCAGATACATTAGGAGTAAGAATATTACCTGCTGGGCCTTCTAGATTTCTGACTTTAGCTCTATCCTTGGCCTTGTCCACAATGTTCTGTTCCGGGTTCCCTCTCCCTGTCCTCCTCCTTGTTTCATCCACCATGTTATCTTTGTTCTTCAGTTGATCGACCCCAGCAGCTTGCTGTTCATCATTCTCCTCGATTTCATCAGCCTTCATTTCCTGCTCCACTTCTGAGTTAATTCTGTTGATAGCCTGAGTGCTCAGACCTGCTTTTCTCGCGAAAGCCTCTGGATCCTCATCATAATCTTCTGTGCTTGCTGGTGTACTGAGATCATTGCTTCTGTCCTCTTCACTGTCCTCTCTCATCTTCTGAAGCAAACCATTGTCATCGTAGCACACATTGCTATTTGCGACATCTTCCATGAACTGGTCCTTACTGACATTCATCAACTGTTGTTTGCTGTTGGCTAACTTCTGAAGCATCTTCTGTCTCAGTTCTTCTTCTTTCTCCTTGTCAGTTTCAGGTTGACTTGAAGGAACCATCTCTACATCAACATTTCTGTTACTGCCAGCTTCTCCCTTACTGGATTCAGTGTTCTTGGTTCGTTTAGCTGTCCTATCCACTCCCTCAGTTGCAGTGTTATTACTCTGATTCCCATCCTGTCTTATCAGCTCGCCATCTATCATTCTTCCTCCTTCCTCTACTATCTCTTCCAGCTCGAAGTAAATGAGGTATGTGAAAGGGTCGTCCGTCAGTTCAGCAACTTCTGGAATCTTACTAGGATCCCTCACACCACATTTGATCCTAATCACCTATGTATTCCTGTAACCAGCCATATCCACATCTTGAAGGGTACCAATCATCGAGGCTGCCTCTGCAAAACCATCTCTGTGAAGCAGAGACTCAGGAATTCCAGCAACTTTCACCCAGACCGAGTACAACTTGAAGACTGCATTAGAAGCTGGAGACCACTTGGTAACTTTTACTGCCGCCTTGGTTCCTCTCAATCCAAACATAGGATACCCACACAACTCTTGCAACCTTGTCAAGCTGGGAAACTTGACCAGGAAAGAATTGATGCCATAAGCTTTTACCTTCCATTTGCCACCCCATGGGAATTGCACTCCCAGAGCCCCTTCCAATTGCTCGACAGACAGTCTGCCTTCTAGCACCTGAACCAGACCAGTTGCTTGATTGCTCTTGTCATTAGAGTTTTTCCTTCCTGTCTGCGCCACTAACATCTGCAGACCCTCATTAGCACACCCAACTAACTTGACTACTGGTGGCTGCTTGTTCAACATCCCACATCTGTCTGATATATGTGCCTCATGCCTTCCGCAGTGGATGCAGAACAACACAGTTTTGCACTCTTTCAGCACATGTCCAGTTAAGTTACATCGGAAGCAAGCCGGGGCCTTCACCTCTGCACTATCAGCTGTATTCATTGCAACTACTGCTTTATCAGCTCCCTTAGAACTGTCACTCGAATTAGCCTTAGCTGTGTTCATCCCTGAATTGGCACTGCCTGCCGAATTTGCTTGCTGCGCCGCACCCCTAGCATTGGAACCTCCCTGAGCAGAATTCTAGACACCCCCTTGCACCTGCCCTCTGCTATCAAATCTCCCAGCCCCTTGTTGATTCTGACCCAGATTAGGGTTTGGCGTGGGGAATTGCTGCCCTTGATAGTTCCATGGCTGAGGCCCTTGCTGGTTATAGAACATACCTTGAGGCGGTATGCCTCTGCCATACCCGAACTCCGGCCTCGGTGGTTGGTCGAAGCCGTAGTTGTTGTCCGGCGGTCCATAGAATCCGTGACCTCCGCCCCTGTCCTACGGCCACGGCCCTCCGCCGTTGTTCTGCTGCGTCGACCACCCCCGGCCCCCGTTGTAGTTGTTCCTGCCGCCTCCCCCTCGCCAGTTGCCACCCCTTCCATCACCGCCAGCCATCGCCTTAGATTCTCTCCCCGACGCGCCCTCGCCGCCGCCACCACCTCCTCCCTTCTCTCTCCTCGACCAAATCCCGCAGAGTACGGTTTGGAGCGACGGAGTGGGTCTCCGCTTCTGGATAAGCTCTGCTGGCTTGTACTGCTCGGACCTGCACTCCGGCCCAGTTGGAGGCCCAACAACCATAGATTCGAAATTGACCCGCTCCCGCTCGATCTCGATCCCCTCTCGGTTGCCCGATGATTCCTGAAAAGCCTGCAACAGAATTTCCTGGAAATTCATCAGCGGAGGAATCGGACTCGCCCGTACCTGATCCGCATACGGGATGCGACTAAACGGCGGAGGTCTGGTAGGTGTCGCCGGGCTCCTATTGCTCCTCCGCTTCGTCGAGGTTCGCTCCGGCGTGAAGATCGGCCGCACCTTGATCGTCGGCAGCCCCGTCCTTCTCCCCTCCGGGATCCTCCTCCGCGCGCGCTCATCATCCTTCACCTCCGCCTCATCGTCCGACGAATCCTCGTCCGCACTCCGCCACAACCTCCCGTTGATCGGCTCGCACGGGATCGAGCCTGTCGCGACGGCGCGTGGGCGGAATTGGCCGGAGACCGGCGCGATCGTGGGGATCGCCGGGCGAATCGCCCCTCCTCTCCCTAAGCCTAACATCGCCTCCGAGCATGCTAACCCTAACATTTGCTGGGACCGCCTCTCCACGACGAGGTCATGCGCCACTGGTTCACTTAGTGGATACATATAGAAATAGATAAGCACGCCCCCTCACAAATCCAATGACTTGTACACTAGGACGTGCTGGTTCTATTTTTCCTGCTGTTGCAACATTTGATCACCATCAAGTTCCCTGGAGCTAGCCATCACGCACCAACTAATTAAGCTGGAGTTGTTCGGCGGCCTAGAGTTGATCGAGAAGATGGAAGAGCTTTTATTTATGGGAATGACTATGTGTAAGGCGCCTTACATTTGGCATAACCGTAAGGTGTTAGGATAATTTTTGTTACGCACCCAAACAAGTTCAATTCGGACAATGAGAGCGACAGCCACAACTAGCTACGTGCGCGCGTGGTGAGAAAAAGGCCTTATTTGCATGTATGCATGCACAAACAAACAAAAAAGCTGATGTCATCCCACATTAAATGCAAAATTCAAAATTTCAAAATGTTTTGTAGCCCTAACCGTTTATCCGATTGACAATCCGTTTTCACCGTTGGACTAGTCGCGACGAGATCTTCGAAACTAGATCCCATGTTGATATGTTCCGACAACTCTTTTTTTTTTGCCCGAAAGTTACCACCCCGTAACATAAAAGTTATCAAGGCTTGAATACTAAAGTTACCCACCATATTAGCAATTAGTTTTCAGGCTGAAATAGAACCATTTTGTGTTGTTCTTTTAGATCTTTACGAGTTTCAAAGTTACCACATCACTTTGAGATGGTTAATTTATCATGCATAAGTATTAGGATGATAACTGTCGATTTCATAGTGACAACTACACCTAAAAAAGATGGCATTGTGTTCGTACCTATTATTTAGATGTCATGATAACTATATCGATTTCGTGGTGGATAACTACATCATGAACACATAGATAACTTCATAAGTACTGAGTGGGTAACTCCATCAGTATTGGGTAGTTAACTACTATCGAGAGAGTATGATAACTACATTGATTTCGTGCTGGATAACTACACCATGAAAATACATGAGTAATTTTATCAGTACTGGGTGGATAAATCCATCAGTATTGGTGGTAACTATTACCGATAGAGTAGGTTAACTATAACGATTTTTTGATGGATAACTACACATGAAAACACATGGGTTATTAGGTGGGTAACTCCATCAGTACTGGGTGGTAACTACTACCAAGAGGAGCATGATAAACATGAGTAACTTATATGAGTACTGGGTGGTAACTTTATCAGTATTGGGTGGTAACTATTACCGACAGAGTACGGTAACTAAATTGATTTTGTGGTGGATAACTACACCATGAAAACATATGGGTGACTTTATCAGTACTGGATGGGTAACTCTATCAGTATTGGGTGGTAACTATTACAGAGAGAGTATGGTAAACATGGAGTATGATAACTATATCATGAACACATGGGTAACTCTATCGGTACATGGTGGATAACTTTATCAGTACAGGGTGGGTAACTATATCATAAACACATGGATAACTTTATTAGTACTAGGTGGGTAAACTCCATGGGTACTGGGTGGGTAACTCCATCCGTAATAGGTGGGTAACTTTATCAGTAACAGGTTGATAATTTTATCAGTACTTGGTGGGTAAGTATTACCGAGTAGGGTAATTAAATCGATTTCGTGATAGATAACTATATCATGAACACATGTGTAACTTTATCATTACATGGTGGATAACTATTACTGATAGAGTATGATAACCATATGAATTTCGTGGTGGATGATTATATCACTCCATCTTGTCTGTGGAACCGCGACGAAGAATTCCCCACCCAATTCCTCACTGAAACCCTATCTTGCACCAGACTGCCGCCGGCCGATGGGAAAGGGCCGAGGCGGTCGCGCCATTGAAAACGATGTCATTTTGGTGCGTCTAGATGCACCACATGACAAGGATGAGAACTGACCATGTATCACGCTCATATACAACTCAAGACTTGAAAAATCCTTGTTTATAACTGGAACAGAGACACACACCGAAATGCCTGAAACAAACACAACACAAGGAAATTCTTCCTCTGGAACCATCAAACCGTAACATTTATTTTTGACACGAGATATAGATGTCGATTACTAGTTCATCCAACAGATAGGTAGATCAAGCCGGCTGTGCCATCAGCACACCCAATCACAGCAAAAACAACTTGAAACGAACACAAATACGAAGCAATTTTTCATCTGGAACCATAGAATAGTAAGCTCCATCACACAGAAAACATACGATGCTGATACCTTCTTTCTACGAGCACAATACGACTTGCTGCAGAGTAAAGGAAGGTAGGAAAATTAGCGAATGGGAACGTGACAGTAAGATCTGACGAGAGTCGGGCAGCGCCTCGTACGTCTTGTTGGGGCAGTCGCCGGAGAAGTGGCCGGATTCGCCGCAAGAGAAGCACCCCACATAGCCGCCACCACCGTAACCCCGCCCCAGCCATAGCCTCCTCCGACGCGCCCTTTGCCATCGCCGGGGCGGGAACCGCCGGAGAGCGCGCCTCCTCCTGGTGTGGTGACGCCAGAGGCCTTGGTGCGCCCGCCGTCGCCGGTGACGACGACGAACTCGACGGACGGCGTCGCCGCCCTCGCCGCTGGACTACAGCGCCGACTCCGGCTCCTTGCGATACTGCGTGTACGGGGGGATTGGAGGAGAGCAGCGACCAACATGGCCACGCACGTCAGGTGCGGGGCTGCCGAAGAGGATAAGGTCGTACCAGATGAAACCTTCTTGTTAGCGAATATAAGGACGAACGAATCTCGTCCGTTCGTTCACAAATCGACGGTTCACGAAGCTGCGTCGAGTTAAGCCAGATAGCAGGCGCCTGATGATTAGATTTTCCGTAAATGTTTATATATCAAAACATTTGGTCTTGCATGGAGTCCATGTTCATCAAGCATGGTCTTGCATGGAGTCCATGTCATCAAGCATGGTTGCATAACGGATGGTGATGCTTTCGAAAAGAAGTATGAAACAATCAATCACCGTCCATCTATTCTCTTGTATCTCTTTCTCTCACCTGCTCCCTTCCAGCCACCCATCAACAATTGAACAACCGCAGTGGCCATGCTGCAGCTCCTCTGTTCCTTCGACCAGTCCCGGTTCTTCTGTCCCCTCTTTATCTTCCTCACATACTCGCTCAGGCCAGAAGCGAAGCGGAAGGCCGTCGCTCAGCGCTTAAGCACACCTGAGCGAATGCTTTTTTGAACCATCAGCTCTAACATAGCTCACATGTTTCTTACAATGTAAAGAGTCCTCATGAACCGAGATAGGCAAAAGAGTAAAAGACAGTAAAAATGTATCCATATTTCGGTTCAAGTAGCAGCATAGTCACATCAAATAAGAAAACTCTTCCAAGATACATCATTCAAGCTGTAATAATAGATACAAAAATACGTTGTGGCTATTGTCATGGAAAAAATACCAATATATTTCAGACGCCCAAGGTTTGAACAATAACAAGCATTCAAACCTACTATCCTCTACAGAGCTATGCAAGAAATGTGTTGAGACAGCCAGAGATGCACCACGGCTAGAAGCAGCGATTGTGTGCAGCTTGAGTGAGAAACGTTGACAGTGTCCACCAACATCT
Source organism: Poa pratensis (assembly GCA_947311845.1). Taxonomy (NCBI): domain Eukaryota; kingdom Viridiplantae; phylum Streptophyta; class Magnoliopsida; order Poales; family Poaceae; genus Poa; species Poa pratensis. The sequence continues at coordinate 2,192,434 of CAMZMU010000049.1, read as the reverse complement.
CAAAGAATTCTGTCGAGGTCAGTGATGAAATTGGAGGCTAGTGACGTGAGCTTCTTTCCAGTCTCTCCAGCCATGTTCTTGAGCGAAGATAGATCCTGGGAGGCCTACGAAATAATTGCAGTAAATTAGATGTTTTAGTTTGATCTTCCCTAGAGGCAGTCTTTGAGTTGTCTAAACATGCACAGGGTGGATGATAAATGGTGGTGAACATTTAAAGAATGTTACCTGGAAAGATATTCTGTTAATGAGATCTGCAGCACTCACGTCCAGATCAGAATCATTATTGTCGCGACCAAAAAGATCAGCACTTGAAATGGATGAAGAACCCTATATAGAGCAACGAATGAAATATTAGAAAAAGGAAAAGGCAATCTTCTATAGAATAATTCAAAAGATATTTGCTATAACACATTAACAAGTATAAGATTTTCAGATTATGGAACATGGACACTCAAATCGTATATATACTGCAGCTGATTCTGAAGTATTACGCACCGAGAACTTTTGAAGAGATTGTTGGGCCTCTTTCTGTTCTCTGTCTGAATTACCAAAAAATTGCGACGATGAAATTGCTTTTGCATTAGAGAATTTCTTCCTTGCTTCATCTGACTCCTCTATCTGCAAGATATATTGTACTCAGTGTCAAATGGATACTAACAGAACTAGATCTACTGATGCAGACCTGCTTACAACGATGATTACTAATGTTGATGACTTTAAGTGGCAAAGATAAAAAATCAGAGAAGAAATGAAGGCTCTATATTTTCCTTTTGCCACTTAAGGTTGTGTAGCCTTTTTTTCCTGCTTGAATGACTGGCACAGATTTTGCGGTTTCGAAAGGAAGTTAGGGAAATATCCAGAGAATCAGCTTTGCATAAAAAGTAGAAACGTACGGCGCTGATTGTTGCATGTTAATGTAGCAAGAGAGAAAAAACACTTAGATGTCTTGACAATCTTGTAAAAGCAAGGGCATAAACAATCAGATGTGCATGGAAGGAATACAGAGACCATTTGGTTTAATAATACAAAGACCATTTGTGAAAGAAAAAAAAACATTCTAGGCAAATGTTTGCAGAAAGCAGAGAAAAGTTCTCTGAAGTTAATGGTGGATGTCATAACTTCACATGAAAAAATCAGACCAGAGAACAGTAATTCAGAGTAAAAAGATGTCCAATGCAAGCTAAAGCGTCGAAGAGACAGACAGATGGCATACAGCTCAAAGCAAGGAAAGCTATATGGAGATGCGAAATCTTCAGGATTGAACTCTGCACACTTCAATCGTTTCTGAAACTAATGTAGCATTTGACATCAACACAGATTTTACCTGAGCCTTTGAGGCCGCTGTGCTTGTTTTCCTTTGGAACCCATTATCCATTCCATACTCTTGAAAGAAATTTGAGGTTTTCGGTGCTGATACATGACCAGTCATGTTAGATCCTCCGGTTTTTGAATCAGTTGATTGCTCATTCTCCACATATTCAAAACGTGAATGGGATGGGCCACTTTTTGTAGCAGCTGTAGTAGCAGTAGTCAGTGTTGGCAAAGCAGGTTTTGGCTCTTCAGGTTTCTGGTCATACAAGCTTTCATTTGACTGTCATACAAAATGGAAAAAAATGGCAGAGGTAAGTCCATGGTTCCCACAACATATAGCAGAGTAGTACTATACTATTTTTAGTACTCTGGCATACAGACATGCATGAAACTAAAGAGACTTAAGGTCATCTAAATTTATAAACAATAATAGCCCCTTTGATCTGAAATGTTTACCTTTGTAGTGAGCTTTTTCACACCAAGCCCACCAGACTTGGCACCAAGCTTCTTTGCACCAAGGGGTTTTTTCATAGAACTGACATAAGTGGGATGACTAGGGGCCTTTGGTGAATGGGTAGGCTCTTTTGGCGGGTTAGCGACCACACGTTCATGCTTCCCATTGGTATTCTCTTCTGGTGCATCAGCAAGCTTGAAATCAGGGAAGTCATCAGACGGATTCGATGGCTGAGATGCTGCAACAGGTGACGATGGCAACACATTGACAGCCTTACTCTTCTGAACTTCCTTATTCAGTATTTCCCTGTACAACTCAGCAGCTCTCGATGTGTACTTCGAATCGGCTTTGCCACCCTCTGACCACCCATGCTGTTTGAAGAAAACATGTGCGCGATTGTTGCCACCAAAAGCCATCATCTTTAGCTGATCCGGAGACCATGAATCCAGGTTCGTGGACCTACACAGAATACATATGCAGTTCGCATAAGAGAGACTGGAACATACTGTTGGCAGGCACGGAAGACATATATCAGCAATAGCTTATACTGGAACTTGATAGCACAGCAAATTGAGAGGTTAAAAAAAAAGGCTAGAAGAGAAACATGCACACTGGTTGGCATCACAGAAGGTAATGCATCAGCAACAGCACAAATTACGATGAAGCTAGGGAAGATTTAGGATAATCTGTTCACTCTTTGACACAACCGAATATCTCGAGTGGATAAACAGCATAGTACAGACGACAGATTTCACATGGCCATTGTTTTCCAAAACAGACAAGGCCCTCATTGCCGATTATCCAAAAGGCCCACAGAGTGAGTCCAATGGGCCAGTTGTGGAGTGATTACAGGAGCATCTCTCATTGTCTGTCAAAGCAAAGCAAGATCCATGTAAACTGCGTTTCAGCATTTACAATCCAAAAACTGAGATCCCCACCGGTGTTTTTTAGTTGTCTCTATGCTACATAGGGCCCAAAGGCTCATCGTACCCACGGACACAGACCAGCTTCGATTCATTCGTCCAACAAGACTAAGCCCACAGAGATGCATCCGAGAGATCGGCGTCAGCTCGATTACAAAGCGACGTTGTGGAGCGGCATTTCACAACTATCCTACAGTACCCGGAGCGCACGGGCGGACAGATTTTACACTAGATGTTGAAGCAGTGATCGCGCCTTGTGCCTCTTGTCAGATTCAATAAGATTCGTGGTTTCAGCTCGATCAAGTGATCCAGCAAGGGGACAAAGCATCAGGCACGGCGGTTGCTCGATATTGAATGGAGCGAGCATTGGGATGAATTGGTTTTGATAAGTACTACCCTATACTACCCGGGCGGGCGGATCCAGATAAAGTTGGATCTGGAGGAAGCACGCAAGGTGAGGGGAGGGGGAAGTGGTGGTACCTGACGAATGTGATGTGTACGCCGAGGCTTCGGTGGAAGGCGGAGCAGTCGAGGCAGAGGAAGATTCCGTAGGTGACGGAGGCCCAGGTGGGGTTCTTGGCGTTGCAGTCGAAGCACATCTGTACCAAAGAAGCGCGATCAGATCTATTCAGCTCGCAGATCTGGCTGTAGGTACGCGGGTACTGGGGAGGGAGGGGGGTCGGAGGAGTACCTTGTTCTCGGGCTTGGCCTTGAGGCGGCGGAAGACGGCCGCCTTGTCGGTGAAGGCGTCGAACGCCATGGCTGGCTTGCCGGCCGGCGGGAAAGGAGATACGGAGATTGAGGATTCGGAGAAGGAGGATCTGCTTCTCGCGCGCGCCTGCTGGGTGTGTGCTTGAGGGAGGGAGATCTGGGTGGGAGGGTGGACGGGGGTGGAGGGAGCTCTGCTCGGCTCGGGGAAGAAGAGAAGAAGAAGAAGACGCGGCTTGCTTGGGTTGAGGTCGCCGACAGTCAAACAGATCTCCCTCCCGCGGTCGGTGTAAGGTCAGGAGCCACCCAAGCTTAGTGCCTTCCTTGTGTTTCCTGCAATTTTGCAGCCAGATGTAGAAATTCACCGAGTGGTATAAACGGAAAGTCGAAAAAAAAATTACGAGTTTCAAATTTTTTGGAAAATAAGTCCTAGCATAGCTAACGATGTATCCCACAAACTTGCAAAAAAATCAAATTTAAATATTTCGTATTCTGGGCAACACAAAAATGACGAAATCTGATAAATTTCGAGATGTGAAAATATGCATATTCAAATCACACTTTTGTGATTTTTGTATAGCCTATAATACGAAGTATTTGAAGTTGATTTTTTTGCATGTTTGTGTAATACACAATCGCCTATGTCCTGGATTGGTTTAAAACAAATTGGAACTATTAATTCTTTTTGATTATTTTAAAGCACCAGGTTCACTAGAACTCGGAAGCACAAAAAACTACTCTAGTGGTATAAGCACAACAATGTGGTGTTGATATTTTATTGGCTATGCCGCATAGGATAATTGCCAACCAACAAAGACATAAGCGTCGGTCAGAAAAAAATGTGGCTCCTCTTCTCCAAGAAACGGTTTATAAGAAAGAAGTAAAAAAATTGCGGAAAAGGCTAAAGCCCATATATTATCTCAAACCAGCTTTAAAAAATCCTTACAACAAAAAATGAACCATAAAAACACAAGCCTTTGAAAAACTCGTCACTGTATTCCTTCTTCATCCCTCGACGGCGCACCGTGAGCAAAGCTCGATGCTGACTCTAGGATCCGGCATAGGAAAGCTCGTGTCGGATAAATCTTGAAAAGAAACCGGGCGCTTGTACAAGCATCGGCCGGGAAGACGACAGCGTATATCAGAAGATGACGGCGACAACCACCTTAATAGATTGTCGTCCCGAAGAAACTAGTACCGAGAAAGGTTGGGAGATAATAATAGCTCCGGCCACGAAGAGATGGGTGACTCCAAACTGGCAAGTTCCCTGACGAAGCCGTACCTGGCTAAGCTTTCATCAAGCGGAGGCTGAACTTGTCGAAGAGTACTTACTCATTAATGGGTTATGTCGGCTTGGAGTGGGATTGACTTTGGAGGTTGTTGGCTTAGCCAGACCTTTACCCAAGTTCGATGGACCGGTTGTGAGCATGTTGGGCCAAAGCCTTTTGATCGATGGGGGTCGATGCCGGCCACGTCGGCACCCACGGGCGACGTTCTCCTTCTTGAAGGCGTCACTCTAGGTGGTTGTCGTGTTTGGTGGTGCTGGGATGTTTCTATGTTGTCGGCAGTGTCGTGTTTTCTTTCGGCCTAGTCCCTCTTATAAATTTGGTCAATCTAACGAGGTTTCGAATAAAAACGGTAAACAATCTTCTAGTATGTCTAGAGTTTTTTCATATCTTTTGAAAACTAAGAGGTGCAACATGCATCATCGGACGCGAGCGCAACTAGGTTGGACAACAATCTTACATAAATCATTGTCTTTGTTTATTGTCCACACGAATTTGTTAGTGTTGCGGCTCATGACAAAACTTTACACATTTCCCTAATTTAGTATTATCAAAGCATCACTCTAGGATGGTTCTATCAATAACTTCACACACTTCTAGTGCCTGAAAACATTGACCATACAGTATGCACCCCAACAAAAAACTCCTCCATCAGCTGAACGATGTAGAGTTACCTAAATTATACTTTATATAAAACTTGTATACCTTTCCCAATTTATTTATAAGATCTTCTTGAATATTACACCAAGGTAGGAAGTTATGTTATTTTTTGTGCTGCAATGCATCATACCGATACGGGTTGGAGCTCTGATATAAACCTTATGCAAACATATGCAAACTATGGTTTAATTTTGTTTCTAGATTCTTAAGAGCATTATGTTAAATAAATTGTATCGCAAGATCCATATGTTAATGTCAATTAAATTCCAACAAAATATGTTCTATGTTGATATTCCGGGTTTTCCCCATGATGTTGTTTTTTTAGAAAAACAAATATTTAGATGGGTTTTTTAGATATATATTTATTTTGGCATATATATTTTTTTTTTTTTTGTAATGTACATTGTGATGTGAGCTAGGTTTTAGGGTTTCTCGACAAACGCTTACTTCAAAGAGACAATTGCTTCCTTAAATAACACATAAATAAAACTTTTCTAGTACTTTATTTTGTTTTTTGATAATGTTATTTACATGAGTAACAATTTCCCATTAAGCCACTTAAATCATGTTAATGATGTAGATATGGTGATTTTCTCTACATATTTTCACATACCTTTTTATATATATTAGATTAGTTTTGGTGTCTAAATTTATAAAATATGTTGATGAGTGTCTAGTTCAGACGTAATTGTGTCATCAAATTGGATTTATGAGAGAATAATCGTGTCATCTTTTACCGTGCTTTATTTTACGACTGTGTAGCCGTAACACAGAAAAATCAAGGAAAAGTAATAAATCAAAATACAAACTAATAAAGACTGTACAATGGTCATAATAGAATGAACCGTAATGGCGCAACCATTAATCATTCATAATGGACATATGAGGAAAAACTAATATGTTTCCATAAAATCTTGATTTAGTTTTTTTTAGATTAAAATCTTGATTTAGTTGATTTCGGCGTACGCCACAACTTAAATCTGAGCTGAGTGTCAGCTGTACAACTTATGGTTCTGATCGATCTGGCTCGTGTCCGTACCCAGTAAGAAAGAGTTATCGAAAAAATCTAATGATTCCATAAGTTATCTTTTCAATATTTGACAGCGCGTCTATCTCGCGGGAACCTAAACATTTGCCCGACAATAACACTTATATGTAAGTTTTTTTTATAGCTTTCCGCTAGTTGCAAACTATAGTTTCCCAGCAGTAACAATTTCCGGGAATTCTTGTCCCTGGTTATTGTCCACGCGACCACGCGAAGTTTGTAGCGCCGTGGCTCATGAGCTGCCTCTATGAATTTCATTCAAGTTTTTTTTTGATCTGGTGGAAACCAAACTGTAAATTTTTGACCTTCTGTCCGTAAGAATGTACAAAAAGGTCTATCCAAAATAAAAGAGATTAAATGAAATGAAATGTTGGTCATTAAGGTTTACGATACGGCTTTCCACCGCGTCGAGGGTGGCATTGTGGCACAAGAAGGTATCCCCACGGCCGCAGCACGACACCGTGGCGAGGAGTCAAGGACAAGCGCGACCCATTGCGGCTCCCCAGCACGACACGTGAGATTGAGAACGAAAATAAAGGGCCCAAAACGGTCGCATATCCAGCACACACCGACAGGTGTGGCCCAAACGCGTTTCAGTAACGAGACGTGCCAAATCTTCAAGTGGATGCATATTTTTGATATGAAAAAAACATGGTCTTAAGGCTTTGTAGTAAGTCCGGGGAACTAAATTCATGTTGTTTTAAAGTGCTTCAGCTGACACCTAAATTGAGTAAATTATCTACCACATTATATTTTTTGGCACATAGAGTTGCGTTGACATCTTGTTAGTAAACTATACAATTTCTGTCTGCGTATACCTAATGGCTATTGATAAGCTAGAAACTACGCTATCAAGATATTCGTTAGACCATACACTTTAAAGATCTCTACCAAGATACTTAATAATATTAAATTACGCACACATACAACTTTAGTCAAAGCAAATATCACAAATGATGCCACACAGAGGCATGCAATTTTATCATTTTCTTATTTCTTGTAGTCACTGATATGTAGTGTATCTTTTTAAAGCAATTCCTCCAAAAGTAAAAAAAATCATGACCAAAGTGCTATATAATACAACTGAAATTTAGCATAATTCATGTGTATTTTATTTTTATGACAGACGTAGGTAATCTATAACAAATAGCAGCAAACCAAACTAATAAATTCTATATGTCATCGATTATCGTTAAATACATAATACCAAAATAGTAGTTAAGTTGATATTTTTATAAAAATAAATTGTACCAAAGGTATAAAAGTTTTGTACAAATTAACAACAACTCATGTATAATAAAAGCGACACTATAAACTTTGGTGCAGAGTGAACACACAAAATATTGGAAAAGCCCATAGGAGTATTCAAATGCACATACATTATATATGAGAAAAGGCAGTACCTGACTCAGAGAAACACATGATTTCGCAGCAAACGGTTGCCAAAGGCAGTTGCCAAAGTTCCCTGAAGCGAATACACCCATCTACCAAACAACTTGTGCAGAATTGCCTAGCATTTGAAACATCCTTTCATCACATAGCTCGGGATTACTGATGGCTTCTTCTGTTATCCCCTTGAGGACCAAAAGTGAATTGGCAAGGTTGGCAACATTAGTAACCAGCTCTGCGTTTGTAACCTCGAAGTTGTAAACCAGACTGAACTCGTCTAAGATACTCTTCACGCTGAGAGCCTGCGCCACATGGCCAAACCCCTGGACCTCCACACGGACATTGAGGTAACCACCGGTGAAGACCACATCAGGGAAAGCCCGAAACAGGTGCCACATCTGGCGCAGCTCACGAAGCGAGTTCTTTCTGCTAGCTAATAATTAATCAATGTGTAATTCAGATACATTAATTAATTCTTTTGTCTACTAATATTTGTAGAGGTCGGAGGAGTGGATGAGAGAGAGGGTTGACCATCTCAAGGGACAAGTGGCCCTAAAGTTGGAGGCCATCGAGAAGACGGGCACGGGCGATATGATGATATTGGTGGACACACTGGAGCGCCTCGGAATCGACCACCATTTCCGCAAGCACACTGACTTGGCATTAAGCCATGTCCACAAGGAGGAGCCGACCGAGATTGTCAGCTCCAACAATCTGCACATTGTCGCACTCAACTTTCGTCTACTCAGGCAACATGACCTATGGGTTTCCACGGGTACATACTATACATGCATAATGCATGTAGATGACAAAAATATATACTTCACTTACAAAAAAAGCTAATAATATATTGCGACGCATACGGCATGAATTCCATACGATAGAGGTTTAATTTCTTATGATAAACATTATTGTTGCATGCATGCAGACGTGTTTGATAAGTTCAGTGATGGGACATGCAAATTTATCCAAAGTCTAAGCAACGATGTGAGGGGTCTGTTGAGTCTATACAACGCGGCTCACATGGCAACTCCTTTCGAGGAAATTCTCAACCAAGCCATAGTCTTTACAAGGAAGCACCTCAAGCCTGCAAAAGGCAAGCTTAGGCCTCCAATGTCACAGCAGGTCACACGCGCCCTCGATATTCCTCTCCCACGCTTCATGCCGCGGCTAGAGGCTGTGTACTACATCTCCGAGTACCAACAGGAGGAGGGACATGATACGGAGATCCTGGAGCTTGCGAGGCTAGACTATGCCTTTCTCAATTCTCTCCATCTAAAGGAGCTCAGGGACCTCACCTTGTATGTCTTCCTGACTCCTAGATTAATTATTATAACTTAACTTATACCTCAACAAGTATGTGCATGGTCTGACGACTAGTTTTATCTTATGAAGGTGGTGGAGGGATCTGTACATGGAGGTTAATCTGCCTTATACTCGAGGCCGCATCGTGGCGATGTACTTCTGGGCCTTTGGAGTGTCCCACACAGAGGAGCACTCCCGTGCGCGAATGATTCATACAAAGATAGTTGCCCTGACTAGTCTCATGGATGACACCTATGACGTCCATGCTAGTTTTGAATATTCTACGTCCAGCAAAATATGCAATAGGTGGGAGGAATAGATGAAGTCACGGAGTACACAAGCACATCAGGTGATGCCGTCAGGTTGGGAGTGGTTTTGGTTTTATTGATGCAAAGACGGTGATAAGTCAGCCAGTGTAGAAAGTTTATAATTTTAACGCTAATTGATTTACATTTTGATAGTAAAAATGGGAAATCACTTTTTTTTTCATTATTATGGCTATACAGTTGCATGGGTGAGGTATATTTCAACAAAAAAATGTAGCTGCATAAAATTGATTTGAAAACCGGGAGGAGCCTAATAGAGAATTTAGTTCAATTTGGAATTAAATATCATGCACTGCATACAACTAGTCCACGGGTCCTTATTAGGCCGGACTAGGCGAGGCCCGCTTTGAAGTGGGCTTTCTTACCTACCAGGATACAATTTTTACTCATGTCCATCTACTCTTAGATTTGGTATGGCAGAAATCACTCTACTTGCCATGTCAAAATAAATAAAAAATCGCTGTAGTTGCATTGATATCATACTATCGCACCATTCGAGAAAATATATCTATTTTATTTTAGCGTGAAAGGGGGAAATCTATTTTAAATGGTTTTTTCTTGTCCATTGCAGCTCTAGAGTGGGGAGCATGCTCGAATTCATGCCTTGGAACAACTAGAGTGAATAGAACAAATACTACTACTCTCTCCGATTCAAAATAAGTGCCATAGATCGACACTTCTATTATGCATTGGAGGGAGTAGTAAACATGTTTGAAGTTAAATACTTGTAGCATTCAAAATATTGCAAATAAATCCTCGAACTTGTGTCGTACCTTTGCCGCTGTGCCGTGCGTACACACGGCAAAATTAATACGTGAATGAGCACCCGGAAAAGAAGAAGTTAGGATCGAGTATCTAGAAATCCACTTTAACTGTGTTCTTCGTGTCCTGCTGTTCAGAATGGGGAACATGCTCAAATCCATGCTTGGAACAACTGGAGAGATTAGAACAAATACCAGCAAATACGCTTGAAGTTAAATAATAGCTAGTAGCGTTTTAAAATTTCCAAATAAATCCTTGAGCTTTTGTCGTGGCTTTGTCTACACGGTAGAGACTGATATGGGAATAAGCGCGCGAAAAGGAAAGAAGACAAGAAATCGAGGCAGTTCTGAAATCTGAACTGAACACACAATCGTACGCGGCCTTTGTATTCCAAAAAAAAGAAGCCACCGTGCGTGTATGGAAGCCGGCATTTCCTTTTGGAAAGTACACAACATAGATCCATCTATAAATAAAAGCTCTTCTTCTCGATCGATCTTATGCAGACAAGCCAATCAATCGATCCATACAGCAAGCGAATCGATCAAGCTAGCTAGGTATACACCGCGCGCGGCAGCTAGCCGATCGATCACGGTGGGATACTTTCCAGGCATGGGCTTGGGGTTGGACCCCACCCCGCCGCCGGCGGTGCCGATCTCGTCCAGGGTTCAGGAGGAGAAAGGCCCTTCGACGGGGTGCTTGTGCTTGGTATTCACGGTCATCTTCTGTGCGCTCGCCGTCGGCCTGATATTCTGGGTCTTGTCTATGGTACCCCACTGCCCGCGCTACTCCGTCGCCATCGACTCCTTCTCCGTCCTTGCTACCAACCGGACGGACCTCGCGCTGGACCCGGAGTTCAACCTGACCCTCCGCGTCGTATCCACGTCGAGCCGCCATGGCCACGACGCGTGCGTCGAGCCCGGGACGTACGTGGTGGTGTCCTACCGATGCATCACGCTGGCCACCAGCGCCACCGCGCAGCACCGGGTCTGCGCCGGGAAGGCGGCGGAGCAACGGCTCGTCGCTAGGGGAACCGGGGTGCGTGTTCCGGGCACCGTGCTGGACAGCCTCGCGGCGGATGTACGGCAGGGAGGGCCTGTGTTCCAGGTTGCCATCAGGTTGTCCGGTGGCCGGTACACCGACGACGTGTTGGTGGCGGCGTGCGGAGGTCGGCGTGTCGGAGCCGGCCCCGACGACCTGGGAGCTAGCTGTGACGCGTGGCCCCTTTGCCCCTAAATTCGAAATTGGCGAGAATTAATACACTGCTCAAGAGATGGACAGAACGTCAGGATTTAGCCTAGTATCCACATATTTCTACTGAGTAAATTTTAGTTTTCATGGTACCAAAGTCTTGCAGAGTGAAATAAACGCTGTCGCTGGTGTAATTTCATTTTTCAGTTCCTCATCTTTAATTTGTTTCAGTGAATGTTGAGTCTATGCCTATGCATTCCGAACCGATGTATTCTTGCTGTTAACGCTATCAATACAAGCTCCAGGTTTCTATAAAAAAAGATAAGATATGTCACAATAGTTATTTTTTTGCATGGTAATACGATTCTCATTGATAAATAAAAAACGAGATACAAAGTACGTATACACCGATCTTACAAATCTGAAAAGATAGGATAAACCTATGTGACAAACCAACGCCTATCCATCTTCTTCGGCACCACCGTAGCAGCCACCAAAGAAAAAATAGACAGATCACCTCTTCACCCGAACTCGACGCGGGTCCATCGCTGATCATCAGCTTTTTAGACCTCCAAAGTAGTTTGCCATATGACAAACCATTGCAGTTGAACGAATCAGACCGGGACAGCACGACCACGGACACGCCATCGAACTTCAGCACTGGCACCCCCGCACGACGACGTCGGAGTAGGGAACCAGAACTGTCAGCCTCCAACCACGAACCCAGCACAAGGTGCACCATCTTCCAGCTGTTACCAGTGCAGACCACCGTCTGCACGTACTCCTGGACGAATCATCTCTGCTTCACCGTGGCGCCGGAGACAACGCCGCACCAACGGGGACAGAACAGGAGGAAAAACCCATCTGATGGAGTCGCCGCCGCCGCCTCGCCGACACCATCCATGAAACCTACAGCCACCAATTCTATTTTTGGACCTTTCCTCTCCGAAAAAAATCCGATGTTTACGCCACCTTTCTAACCTTTCATGCTTATGCCCGAACTCAATTTAATTTACCTATCTTAGCTTTTCAATGTGACAATGGCCGAGAATTTGACAACACTAAAATTGACACCTTTTGTGCCACTAATGGTATTCTTCTTCGTTTTTCCTGCCCCTATACCTCTCAGCAAAACGGCAAGGCTGAACGCGCTATTCGAACCACAAACAATGTCATACGCACCCTATTAATTCAAGCCTCTCTTCCACCGTCATTTTGGGCCGAAGCACTTCACACTGCTACTTTTCTCATCAATATCCGTCCGACATCATCTACACAATTTCTCACACCATACCAAACTCTACTCGGCCACCCACCACCTTATGAATCCCTTCGTGTTTTTGGTTGTCTTTGTTACCCTAATACTACCTCTACTTCTCCAAATAAACTATCTCCACGCTCCACCAAATGTATTTTTCTCCGCTACCCATCACGTCATAAAGGTTATCGATGCCTTGATCTTACCACACGACGCATAATTATCTCTCGCCACGTTGTCTTCGACGAGTCCTCCTTCCCTTATGCACCAGCCCCATCTTCTCCGCCGCCGCCGCGCACAGAAATTTTCGACCCACCAGAACACATACTTCCGCACGTCTCAGCTCAAGCTCCACCCGCTATGCATGTACCCGCATCACCACCACCTACTATGCATGTGCCTGACAGCCCCCCAGCTACACCTCCTCGTACCAGCCCACCACCCACGCCTCATGCTGCCACCCCACTCGCCTCCCCTCCTTCAGGTGCCTCCTCTACTCCAGGGTCACAACCCAGCCCAACTAGCTCCCATCCACTTGCTCCTATGCCTCCAGAACCTCTACACCGTACACGTTCTACTACCGGCCGACTTCCTCCACCTATAGACCGACTTAATCTTTCAGCTATTGCATCTTCCCCTCTCCCGTACAACTATCTTACGGCATTACGTGATACTAATTGGCGTCAAGCAATGCAAGAAGAGTTTGATGCTCTTACCCTCAATCAGACTTGGGTCCTCGTTCCTCCTCCTCCCGGTGCAAACATTGTGAGCGGTAAATGGATTTTTCGCCATAAATATCATGCCGACGGCTCTCTTGCTCGTCACAAAGCTCGTTGGGTAGTACGTGGCTTCTCTCAACAACCGGGCGTTGACTTTGATGAAACCTTTAGTCCCGTTGTTAAACCAGCAACTATTCGCGTTGTACTCTCTCTTGCTCTCACTCAATCTTGGCCTATACACCAGCTAGATGTCAAAAATGCCTTTCTTCATGGTAATCTCGATGAGGTTGTCTACAGTCAACAACCCTCCGGCTTTGTTGATCCACGTCACCCCACTCATGTGTGTAGGCTTCTCAAATCTTTATATGGACTGAAACAGGCTCCTCGAGCATGGTTTCAACGTTTTGCCGCCTTTGCTCGATCCATTGGGTTCGTTGAATCCAAATCTGACGCCTCTCTCTTCATCTTTCAACAAGGCACCACCTTAGCTTATTTACTTCTCTATGTCAATGACATTATTCTTACCGCCTCTACCCCATCTACTCTAAAACATATCATTAACGCCATGGCACGCGAATTCGCTATGAAGGATCTTGGGCCTCTACATCACTTTCTAGGCATCTCCGTCACACGCACATCTAGTGGGATCCATCTCTCTCAACGTCAATATATTCTTAACATCTTGAACCGTGCAGGCATGCGTGACTGTCATCCAGTTACTACCCCCATAGATACCAAAGCCAAGCTCTCTTCCTCCTCTGGCCCATCAGTTGCTGATCCTTCTCTCTATCGCAGCTTAGCTGGCGCTCTACAATATGCTACACTAACCCGTCCTGACATTGCGTATGCAGTTCAACAAGTTTGCCTTCATATGCATGATCCTCGTGAACCTCATTTTTCTCTTATCAAACGTATTCTTCGATACCTCAATGGCACCCTTGACCATGGTCTCTCCTTACATCGTACTTCTTCTCATTCTCTTACTGCCTACTCGGATGCCGATTGGGCTGGATGTCCGGATACCAGACGCTCTACTTCAGGGTTTTGTATGTACCTTGGTGATAATCTTATCTCATGGTCATCTAGACGACAGACGACAGTTTCTCGATCCAGTGCAGAGGCCGAATACAGAGCTGTTGCTACCGCTGTCTCAGAGTCATGTTGGGTTCGACAACTTTTGCAGGAGCTTCGCCGACCGATTTCCAGTGCCACTATTGTCTATTGTGACAACGTGAGTGTCGTCTACTTGTCGGCCAATCCAGTACAACATCGCCGCACAAAGCATATCGAGCTTGACATTCATTTTGTTAGAGAAAAGGTCGCACTTGGTGATGTCCGTGTGTTGCATGTGCCATCATCATCCCAGTTTGCAGATATATTCACTAAGGGATTACCGACTGCTCTCTTTCAAGAGTTTAGATCCAGTCTTCAGGTCGAGTCCTCTCCCGGTTCAGACTGCGGGGGCGTGTTAGAATCCTACCACCCGACGGCATCAGGTCGTGACGATCAGCTTGGAGTACACGCAAGGCTGCTACCAAATAGATAGTTTCCATGTTGATTTACCTTGCCGTATTGTAATCAAACTCTGTACATCCTTGCTGTATATATATATATATGAAGGGCTGAACCGAGGCGGGCATTGAGCCACCCGGTATTATCACATTTACACACATAATGCCACCAACTCTGAGACGCCGCCATGAAGGACAACGCCGGTGTGGGAGTAGAGTTGAGGCATATTTATTTGCTCGGGCGCCGCTCCCACCACCCCAACGACGCACCATGCCAGAAACTTTCTAACCCTAACTACCATGCAAAAACGGGGTCCCCCTCCCTCCTGCCGCCGGAGCGACAAGCGAAAGGAGAGGGGCCCAGCTCTTCCGCCGGTGGAGTTTGGTGGAACAAAGGGCCGCTTCCTAGTCGCCTCTGGCGGCGGCGGTTAGGGTCGGAAGGGTGCAGCCTATGTCACAATAGTTATGGAGTGTGTAATATATGAAGTATCGTGATATATACACGACACATTTAAAAGTACGACCAATGGGATAAATATCTTTACGAATGCTGAAAGGATTGTATGGCACATAGAGAGAGTGGAGGGGGGGTGTGAATAGGTGCTAATCCAAATTTTAGCATCTTTTCAATTTAGGCTTAACACAAAGGTAAATTCTCTAGATATGCAACTACGGTGAATTTAGCTATATGACAAGCTAGTAACTAAGCAAGATTCACAAAAGTAAAGGCGATAAAAAAGGATAGAGCTAACCGAAGGGAAGCACGCGGAGACAAGGATGTATTCCCGAGTTCCTCATTTTCAGTGGAGTACGTCTCGTTGGAGGGATGTGAGCTTCACCACAACAGGCTTGCTCAACGCCACAAATGCCTCACCCTATTCCCTGATAAACCGCACCACAAAGGATTGGTTCACCTTCCACTATCGGTTTGCTCTGAGGCGGAAGCCGGAGCCTTTACAACAATCTTGGGGCACACACCCACAATCAAATTGGGGTCTCCCAAATCAACAAGCTGAAACAACAACAATAAGTGAGTACAACAAGGGGCTAGGTTTTCCCAATGGAAACCCTAGCAAATGGTCCCTCAAGTAAATGAGGGGGAAATGAAGAACGGCTTGGTGAAGATGTAGATCGGGCCCTTCTCCTTCTATCCTCCAAAGATCAACGAGTTTGGGTGGAGGGATTGGGAGATCTATGAGCTTTGAGCTTGCAACAATGGAGGGCAATCAATTCTGGGCGAGCTAGCTGGCTGGAGGTAGGTGGAGGGGTATTTATACCCCTTCACAAAATGTAGCCGTTGCAGGACACTTTACACCAGAGACTCCTGTCTGAGTGACCGGAAACTCCGGCCCACACCGGAGACTCTGGTAACCCTCCGGAGACACTCCGGTCCAGGGACAGAAGCGGTCACACCTTGAAACCAAAGCTGGGCAGCCCGGAGTCTTTTCTCAGGGCTGGAGACTTTGGCCCCTGAGTCCGGAGACTCCGGCCTTAGGTAGAGACTCCGACCATACTCCGGTCTTCCTCCGGACTGAGAACAGTGGGTGTCACCACCTGGTGCTCTTCGACAAGATCCCCTGAGTCCGGAGACTCCGGTCCAGACAGACTGGATACTCCGGCCTGGGAGTTTCAGCAACAACTTCTTTCTCAATCTTTTCTTCTTGGCGTTTCGATGCACCAAGAAATTTCTCAGTTAAACCCTGCATCACTTGGCAACAAATTAGAGTATCGCTAGTGTTGTTGCCTAACACACAAAACCACAAGGGATATAAAAATGTTCTTTCAAATGCTTATGTAGTAGTATTTAATTTGTTTGTAGGGACTTGGAAGATAGCTACAAAGTGATAATATCTAGTTTAGTCAAATTGAGGGATAATGTGACATACAAACACAACCAATATTATTTTCCTACCCGATAATAGATCGAGCTTTGGTAGTTTTTGTCCACTTTTTTCATGCTTGTTTACAATTACCCCACATGTACAACCGATAGATAATGTTCACCGTCAATATTGGTTAATTGTTTATTTTGGTGCTCTATTTTGGTTTTGTGTTTTATTGCAGGTTTTCTATGAGATTAATATCTCATACGAACACTTAATTAACCATCATCGTCATTGAGTTAATTTGAAGTAAAATGGAGGAGAAACTATCACTATACTTCGGCACATTAAAGGAGGAATCCTCAAGATGATCAATGGATACTTCTTCTAGACGTGGGTCCAATAAGGTTGAAGAATATATCCGAACCAGTCGTGTATTTGAATAAATGCATCTTGCTGACAATGTATGCTTATGCTTTTTGCTCCTTACTTGGTGAAACATCAAATCAAATCGATGTTACTTTTTTTACACGAAAAGTCTATATGTTGTATGCATGGCATGACCAGATGGTCTAGGCAAACTATACGAATGTACTCTCTCCGTTTCAAAATATAAGATGTTTTAGCGTTTTAGCTCCCTCATGTGTTGACTAGATGCGGACTCAAATAAGTAAATATACACACTAAAATATGTCTAAGTACATATGAATACACATATGAATGTGAACAAAAGGTAAAACATTTTACATTTAGGAAATAATTTAGCTGCGAAAGGTCAGCTTGTAACAACATAAAGATCAAGAAACCACATGTTTGTCGTGATTGGACCCGGACGACTAGTCCACGGAGTCTTTGTTGGGTCGGACCAGGCAAGGCCTGCTCTCAGTGAGCCTTCTTTGCGACCATTCTACTATGTCCAAAAATCACTCTACTTTCCAGGTCAAGAGAAACACTACTACCTCCGATCCATATTAATGGACTCAACTTTATCTAGATACGGATGCATCTAGTTAAGTGTTTAGACTAGATGCATCCGTATCTAGACAATGTTGAGACCATTAATATGGATCGGAGGGAGTACTTGATTTGTTCTGTTAGAGAAAATTTATTTTATTTTATTGCGAAAAGGAAAAAATCTGTTTTAACTGGGTTTCTTTCTGTCCATTGCAGTTCAGAATGGGGAACATGCTCAAATCCATCCCTGGAACAACTAGTGTGATTAGAACAAATAACGTACATGGTCTTGTATTCCGAATTATGGAAGGTGGCATTTTCTTTTGGAAAGTACTACATCCCATGGATCCGTCTATAAATAAGGGCTCTTCTTCTCGATCGATCTAGGCAGACAAGCGGCCAATCAATCGATTCATATACAGCAAACGAATCGATCAAGCTAGCCGATCGATCATGGCGGGATACCTTCCGGGCACGGGCTTGGGCTTGGACCCCACCCCGCCGCCGCCGGCGGCGGTGCCATTCTCGTCCAGGGTTCCGGAGAAGGAAGGACCTTCGAAGGTGTGCGGGTGCTTGCGATGCGTGATCGTTTTTTGTGCGCTCGCCGGCGGCATGGCAATGATAGCGGCCGTAGTCTGGCTCTTGTGTACTATGGTACCCCGCTTCCCGCGCTACTCAGTCGCCATAGACTCCTTCTCCGGCCTTGCTAGCAACCGGACGGACATCGCGCTGGACCCGGAGTTCAACTTGACCCTCCGCGTCGTATCCACGACGAGCCGCCATGGCGATGACGCGTGCGTCGAGCCCGGAACGTACGTGGTGGTGTCCTACCGATGCATCACGCTGGCGACCAGCGCCACCGCGCAGCACCGGCTCTGCGCCGCCGGAGGGCCAGGGAAGACGGCGGAGCAACGGCTCGTCGCTAGGGGAACCGGTGTGCGCGTGCCGGGGGCCGTGTTGGACAGCCTCGCGGCGGATGTACGGCAGGGGCAGGGAGGGCCAGTGTTCCAAGTCGCCGTCAGGTGGTCCGGTGGCTGGTACACCCGCGACGTGTTTGTGGCGGCGTGCGGGGATAGGCGTGTCGGAGCCGGCCACGACGACGTGGGAGCTAGCTGTGACCCGCGGGCCCTTTGCCCCTAAATTCGATATTGGCAGAGTGAAATAAACGCTGTCTCTGGTGTAATTTCGTTTTTCAGTTCCTCATCTTTAATTTGTTTTCAGTGAACGTGTTTGAGCCTAGGCCTATGTATTGAGAACCAATGTTGTTTTGCTGTTTAAGCAATCAGTGGAATCTGCATGTTTTCTATTTAAAAAGACTAGTTGGAATGTACGTGCAACGCACGTTTTCACCATTAAACGGGGTAATTTACAAGTTGAAAAATACACCATTACAAAAAGAATAAAGAAACAAATAGCAAGCGCATACTGCAACTACAAAGTCAACTGTCCTGCAAACTCATCTGTAATGCAAGTCATGAAATAATAATTTTTTGACTTACAATTATAATCCAAAAGTACCATCAGATAGGAGGTAAGAAAATTGTTTCCAAAATTCCCGATGTAAAATTCCCACGACACCACAGCCACTACACTCTTCACATGCAGAAAATAACTTCTACGTCAAAGAATAATAAATTAAAACTGGTTGTATGCGGCCAAGGGATACTACTACTTTTTTTCATGTACTTCACTTCACTCCGTGTCTCAATTCCACAACACAAAGGTTTCCAAACCGATGCACGAATTTCACAAGTACAGCGTCACAAGAATCTCATCCGAATAACGAATGGTGAAGACACATGTACGCGTCCCTGATTTGTGAATCCGGTGAGAATCATACACATCTGTGATGGCTTTTGAGTTTTGATCATTCCTCAGCTCATGCCGGATGCTCGTGCTCTGCCTCGGCGGCTGGCAACCTAACCAAACGATGAGGTTTCATACGGCGATGGCATCCTCGTCCACTTCCCCTAGTCAGCGACATGAATTGCTAGCCTGCTATCCATCCTTCCCGCTCCGTGTCAGAGTATTTTAGATCAGGGAGAGGAAAATCGCAGAGAGAGAGGAAAGCGGGTCCAAAGAGTGGGATGAGAGTGGACAACACCAAGATGCAGAATCGCCGTTGTGTCTGCAGATTCCGCCATGGGGGTGGCATCGTAGGGAGGTACTTGGGCGGTGTGTGGGCTTGGGCGTGAGAGCCGGCCGACGGCGTGATGGGGATAGGGAATCGAGAATTCGAGATTCAGGGCGTCACGAGGCATCGCGGACGTCATGGCCGCGTTTTCCTGCACATCACAAGAGTGGTTTAGGTGCGGCGTGGTGCTCATAGGCCTGGCATTTCCAGCGCGGTGCTCATGGGCGTGGGATCGGGCGGGGCTCCGGGCGGCGGCAAGCTCGGAGAGGCTCCCTCGATCCGAATTCTATTATTTTTCCATTGGCAACCTGGACGGAGTGACGGACTTGGGCTTCTTCTCCAGCGGCGGTAGCTTGTGGACGGTGATTGTGAGCACGCCGTTCTTGCAGCACGAACGAATCCGTTGCCGCGGCGAAGAGGAGGGTGGCGCCCAGGCCGTGGTCGGCGACGAGCAGGCGCGCAAGCTCGGTGAAAGGGATGAGGTGGCCGTGGCCTATGAACGGGCTACGGAGGAGCAGCACGTGCGGCCGGGCGCTCGCCAGCGGTGACCTCCCATGGCGCCGCGTGCGACGTGAGCAGTTTCGGTGGATCGTCGATCGTGGAGCCGCCGATGGAGATGGAGGCGGGCCAAGGCGCCAGGACGGCCGTGGCGGCTCCTATACCCGGCCACGGCCGCCGGCTGGCTCGCCGGCAACGTGCTCCCGTTCGTCAGTCAGAGACAAAGTTAAGCTCGAGTTGCCGACGCTTCTTTTCTTTTTAATTGGTGGCAATTCTTTGTAATTAACCGCAAAACGAAAAGGTAGTGACAATTTGGTCGTATTATGTGATTGGTGGGAGGGCAAAACGGTTCAAAACGGACAATGTTGAGTTGTCAAACACTGGGACGATCTGTGCCGTTTGATCGGATATTGAACGGTCTAGATTTAAAGACACAGCTCAACACAAGTTTGCTCTTTTAATAGTAGTATAGAAAACGAAAAGGTAGTGGCAATTTGGTCGTATTA
This sequence comes from Poa pratensis, assembly GCA_947311845.1. Taxonomy (NCBI): domain Eukaryota; kingdom Viridiplantae; phylum Streptophyta; class Magnoliopsida; order Poales; family Poaceae; genus Poa; species Poa pratensis. Next base: position 2,171,674 of record CAMZMU010000049.1, on the reverse strand, counting down.
TGTGATTGGTGGGAGGGCAAAACGGTCCAAAACGGACAATGTTGAGTTGTCAAACATTGGGACGATCTGTGCCGTTTGATCGGATATTGAACGGTCTAGATTTAAAGACACAGCTCAACACAAGTTTGCTCTTTTAATAGTAGTATAGATAAAGATGTTCTGGAGCGATGTTTGGATAACTACCAACAAGGTTTAACTACCGGTTCAAATAATGAAGATTTCCATTTTGTCTTTCAGGCACACAAATATGGATGCAGAAGTTGCACAAGCCACCTATTAGTCTTAATAATTTGTCAAGAGCAACAGAGTTAAAGAGTATATACAAAAAACAGACTTGCAGTTATCGCATACAAATTTTCCCGTAGCTGTAAGTTCCAGGTATACATTTCAGCTCAGATGACAGCAAGTTTGAGGAGTGAAGATATATGCTTGGGTGCTTGCTTCTTGGCCCCCCCATCTTACTCTAAAACACATTTGTTGCTGCTGTCCACGTGTACATGGTGGGGCAGATCTACTTGATAGTTTGTCAAGAACAACAGAAGTTAAAAGAGCACATACAAAACAGAATTCCCGCCTGCCAAAACCTTCAGATACAAAAAGATCGGGGTCTTCCCCACATACATCGGTCGACGGACGTTTCACATTTTAGTATATATGGTTGCGGCAGCGTAAACAACTTTTTTTTTTAGATAAAGGGAGTCTTTATTACTTAAAATATTTAAGCATTACACCCAGCCTCTGCATAACAAAGATGCACACAGCCGAAACAAGTCTGAAGTACGAACAAATAACAAGGCGAATTACATATCAGAGTGAGAAATTGTAAAAACGCCTATGGTGGTGGAGGGCCGATCCGCAAATTATGCTGCCATCCATGTAGGGATAAAAAGTCTCTCGCCGTATCCTCCAGTCTTGTACACACCTCCATAAACAGGTCTCGATGCCCCACACGTTGCAACTGAGACCACGAACGGAGTGTAGCAGTAGTCCTGTAGATAACCTGCATAAGAGAACAATTTTTATCATCAAAAACCTTGTCATTTCTACATAGCCAAAGCGACCATATTACGGCAAGCGCTGCCACCCTAATAAGTTGTTTGAACCTATTATCCACACCATTTAGCCAATTGCCAAAAATATTAGCAATGCTTGTAGGTGGGTAAATAGTAGAACCTATCTGGATGATGGACCATATAGAACTAGCAAATTTGCACTCGAAAAACAGGTGTTTGATTGTCTCGTCTTTATGACAGAAGACACACTGTTTACTCCCATGCCAATTGCGTTTTGCAAGGTTGTCTTTTGTAAGAATTACTCCTCGACGAAGATACCACGCAAAAACTTTGTTTTTAAGTGGAATTTTCATCTTCCAGATTTTCTTATTATTATCTACTGGTACGTCCGGCTGAACGAGTGCTGTATACATGGAGTCCACGGAGAATTTACCACAATTGCGTAAATTCCACCGAAACTCATCGGTCCCTTGAGTCAAATTGACAGTAGCGAGTCGCTGGAGCAACTCATGCCAAGATGCCAGCCTGGGTCCAACAAGATCTCTACGGAACGTCACATTGGGATGATTATCAACCAAACTTGAGCAAGCGTATCGCTCTTGTGACGTCCTTGGACTATACCATATAACGCTGGATATTGTTCTCGGAGTGGGGTAGTACCCAACCATGTATCCTCCCAGAACCTTATCTCAGACCCATCCTTAATGGAAAAAGAGCCATATGGGAAGAAGAATTTCTTCGTCGCCATTAGGCCCGCCCAAAAATGGAATCACCTGATTTCCAAGAAACCTGTGATAACGCACTTGAGCCTATGTATTTCTCCTAAGGAGGGTTTGCCACACCCCCTCTTCCGTCAACAGCTTAAACAGCCACTTACCAAGAAGAGCTCTATTCTTGACCTGAAGATCATGAATCCCAAGACCACCATGGTCCTTAGGGCGGCACACTACATCCCATTTTGCCAGCCGGTATTTCTTTTTTTCATTATCCCCTTGCCAAAAGAATCTGGATCGAAAGTAATCCAATCGATGCAAGACTCCCTTTGGTAGTTGAAAGAAAGATATCATATACAGCACCATATTAGTTAGGACTGAATTTATGAGCACCAATCTTCCCCCTAAGGATAATAATTTTCCTTTCCAGCTACTTAGCCTCTTTTGTAGTCTTTCCTCAACATGTTTCCATTGAGCTATCGTTAGCCTCCTAAAGTGAATTGGGATGCCGAGATAGTTAATTGGAAACTGGCCAAGCCCACAGCCGAATAATTCGGCATATTGGGCAGCCTCCTCTTGGGCGTCGCCAAAACAAAACACTTCACTTTTATGGAAATTGATTTTTAGACCGGAAAGTTGCTCGAACGCTGATAATATTAATTTCAGGTTTCTTGCCTTCTCCATATCATGTTCCATAAAAAGAATTGTATCGTCAGCGTATTGTAGAATGGATAATCCGCCATCCACTAGATGCGGTACCACTCCAACAATTTGCCCATCGGATTTTGCCCGCTCAATGATTATGGCTAACATATCAGCAACTATATTAAACAATATAGGTGATAATGGATCGCCTTGCCGTAATCCCTTTTTCGTCTGGAAGTTTCTACCAACATCGTCATTGACTTTGATGGCGACACTTCCTCCGGAAACGAAATTATGAATCATTGCGCGCCACTCAGCTGAAAAACCTTTCATTCTGAGTGTTTGTTGCAAGAAAGACCACTTGACTTTATCATAAGCCTTTTCAAAGTCAATTTTTAGGATGACTCCATTAAGCTTTTTCCGATGCATCTCATGAACTGTTTCATGTAAAATCACAACTCCATCAAGAATATTGCGACCTTGCATAAACGCCGTCTGAGTGGGTCTCACAACATGATCAGCCACCGAGTTAAGCCTAATAGTAGCGGTTTTAGTGAAAATCTTGAAGCTAACGTTAAGAAGACAGATAGGTCTATATTGCTGAATCCTTTCTGCTCCATTAACCTTTGGCAACAAAATTATCTCACCGAAATTTAGGCGAAACAACTCAAGATGTCCAGCATGTAAATCCTGAAACATCTCGAGCAAGTCCGATTGGATTATGTCCCAGAAAGTTTGATAAAACTCTGCGGGAAACCCATCCGGACCCGGTGCTTTGTTGTGTTCCATTTGGAATACCGCCTTCTTCACCTCCTCCATAGAGAAAGGAGCAGTCAGATGGGCGTTTTCCTGATCGGAAACCTGCGGGATATCATCTGTTTGGGTTTCGTCCAGCGAGAAATTATCTGCATCCGGCTCTCCAAAAAGATTTTTATAGTACTTCGTGATGTAGGATTTCAATTGCTCATGGCCTTCAATCGTACCCTCTTCCTGGTTAAGGAATGAATGAGTTTCTTTCTATGTCTTCCATTAGCAAGACTATGAAAGTATCTCGTATTCGCATCTCCTTCCAGAATAAATTGGGCCTTTGATCGTTGGTACCATTTGATCTCCTCTTCACGAAGAAGACCCGCCATCTCGGCATTAGACCGATTTTTTAATTCGATCTCTTGCGATGATAGGGGTCTAACTTCCGCAGCAGCCTCTAGTTCATCTATAATAGATGACAACCGGAGTTTCTCATTTTTTAGTTGCCCAACCATATGTCTCGCCCAACCTTTCAGGTGTTTGCGCAATGCGCTTATTTTATTATTCCACCTTTGGATTGGAGTTAGACCAGGTACCGGTCTTTCCCACACCCTCTTTACCATATCGAAAAACCCATCCCTATGCAACCAACCCAATTCAAATTTGAATTGACGTTTGCACAATGGGTTAGGTGTTCCCGTGGTTAGGAGTATGGGAGCATGATCTGACAATGCCTCTATACGTTTGCAGCGTAAACAACTATACGAGTCTTATTACCACCAGTCACCAGAACCCCAGCCAGGGAACCTTGAGAGCGCGTCGGGTCGTTGCGAGCGCAGCACCTCACGCTCTATGGTGTGACAATGACAGCAGGCCCATCTGCTCCGTCAGGTTAGCCAGGTTGTCGGTGCGGGTCCACAACCCGTTCTCCTGTTGCAGCTGCGCTTCCCTTGCTGCGTCCAGCAGACCCGAATCGACCTCGTCATTGTCAACGGACAGAGGGCTGGTCACCAGGAACTGCTCCCAGAAGGAGTCGATAATGCCCGGGAGCTTCTGGGTGTCGTCGCTGGACAGGATCTCATCGGTGTCGATGGGGATAGAGTCATCGTCGTCTTCGGGGAGAGGAGGGAATAGACACTCGGGGTCAGGCATCTCGAAGCTCCCTCCTCCTCCTCCAGGGATAGTAACGGCGTTGTCGTCTGTGATGAGATCATGCAAGTCTGGGAACCCAGGAATCTATCCAAAAACTAAGCTCCCTAGGATTGCTGGTCTATGAGAGCGTCCACGTGTAGCTAGTTGATTCGCTGGCGCAATGAAAGTTGGTTGCTATGACATTTTCTAAAAAAACAGCAGCCTTTTACCATTCTTTGTTCCACAACCGACCTGCCTGGCTCCCCCGATTCCCAGCAGAAGAGCCGCGGCCTGCCTCCAATTCCTGCAGACGACGACCATCTCCAGCACCAGAGGAGGTCGAGCGGGGTCGCAGCAGTTGGAGAGGCAGCAGATGCCCGGCGGCGCGGGATGTGGATGTTCCGGCGGCTGTGGGAGGTGGAGCTCCCGGCGGCGCCGCCTCTAGCTCTTCCCCGCTGCCTCTGCCTTCGCCCTCATCTTGGAGCGGCGGGCACGGAGTCCATATCCACTGGCGAATTTGCCTCTCTCCCAGACACGGCGGCACTCCCGGGGACAAAACCCTAGAGGTGACAGCGGTCTGATGCGGAAGGTCGACAGGGCGGTGCCTCTTGCTTCTCCGTGTACCGAGGTTGGCCGTGAAGATTCGGAACGAGGAGAAGCAGGACCGGCCGGATATAGAGATTGATGGCAGTGTCGGTGGATTGGGTTGTGGTGGTGGTGGATGGGGATTTGATCCAAATCGAGACGAAGAAAGGTGGTAGCTAGGTTCTCTGCAGTACGGGTGGGATTCAGCAGGAGGACCTCGTCCTCATCGGGGCGAGGCGGCTGGCGAAGGGCACATCATACCAGCGCAAGGTCATAGACCCTTCTTCACCACCTCGATTGGCTGATTGACCCCGACTTTCTGCTTGTGGGAGGCTGCGGTGGCCGTACACGTAGGTGCTCCCTCCTCTCTTCTTTCTGTCATGGATTCCCATCACTTCAGTGCTCACTGATTTATTATCACCACACAATTTTATACCAATCCCTCCAATCTTATGTTCTTATGAATTTGTAGTCTTTTAAAGGAGAGATTATTCAGCATACTTCAGAGTAATTTACCACCGAAAGAATTAAGAACATGATCAGTATTTGTATCGACGTAACCAATCGCTGCATAGAAATCGCTACAAGTTAAGCTTTCTGAACTGTGTTAAACTGAACTTCTTTTGTTCCTAGAACATTTATTTTGCATTGTTAATTGACCACCACTTCAGATTTTGGAATGTTCCATGAGACTGATCGTATTTTTTCAGCTTCCTGTAGGCTCTTTTGCAGCACTTGCTTTCACAGTGCTGAAACTTCCTCCGATGGTGCTATTGGAACAAAATCATGCAGCTCCTCTTTAATCCAAGACATGTTCTGGTAAGTAATATGGTAAATTCTGCGTATCATATTTTCCTTTACAGTAGTGGATTAAACCATCTTTTGTGTGGCTCTAATTGCTATTTTTGATATTTCAATGATTTCTTATTTATTCTAATTTTTGTGACAAAGCTTAGCATATTGCTAAACTCATGAGCACATGGCAAGTTTGGTGGTTATTTTTGTAATTTAAATAGAAATTATTTTATTCTCATATCCATGTCATGTATGACCTTTCATGTTGGTTAATCTTTATTTTCAAGTTCTTGGGCCAGTAATATTACATTTTCTATCCATGGCAATTATTTATCCTTGTTAATGTAGCATTACTGCATTAGTATTTCAGTAGGCTCATACCCTGTATATGCCTCCATCTTATTTGCAGGTGTATTCATCTCATCTGGTACAACACGTGCTAAGTTCATTACGGTGGTGCTTTTGTTCTGGTGGTCATGCTCTTGATTCAGAATATGCATATTAGATTGATCTTTCTGTTCTTTACTTCGATTACTGCAGATTCGGGTGACAAGGCAAGCTGGTTTTTTGAGCAGCATGAGGAGAAAACAGCGTGTACATTGTTTTTCAGATATTCCGCATTAGACTATTTGCACTTAAGCTTGCAAAAGGCTTCTATCATTTATCTTGATGATCAACCAAGAACCGAGGAGGTAGGCATGTCTGCAGAAACATAAATTTCATGTTATTATTTTATTTTTCCATATTTATTGCATCAATGATTCAGAGGTTGTTCTAGCAAGTCCTACAGTGCATAGATATTTAGAAAGCAAAGTTATGTGACGCAGAAAATTATTTTTTAAGTTGTTCATTAATTCAGCTACTTTTAAGTACGAGTGTGATTAATCTTACCCGCTTTACAGATATATTTCACCGACTGGTCTAGGATGGTTTTATGTCATGCTTGTTAAGATATTGATTCCCAGATGCTTGAGTATTATGCATTCGTGGTTCTTGGGCAGTGAATTTTCACTGCTCTTTGTTGCTTTGTGGTTGGATGGATGGGGCGAGGCTGGGGTTTGTGGTTTACCTGTCCAATGCAGTGTGATGTTTGTTTTGGGGCTTCAGTGGCTGAAAGAATTGTGTATAAGCGCTGGGGCGCAGGTGTCTCTTTCGGTGGCTGAAAGTTATTTTGTTGGAAGTTTTGGCAAATTGGGTGATTGTTTTATCTGTTGTGAAATTTTGTGCTACATCTTCACTCCATGCTTGCTGCTATCCAGCACGCCAGCCGGCTATCCTGGTGCTTTGAACTCCAGGTCAGCCCCGTTCTACTCTATTCTTCGTTTTCAATGTCATGAGAATTCCACAATTTCAGGTGGATATTATTTGTATATTTTTTATGCGTTAGTGCATAAGGGTAGGCTTTTGTTATTTTGGTTGAGTTGAAGACAGAAGGACTGAAACTGCGTGTAAGCTGTAAATATTTGATGTATCAAAAAGGCCAAAAAGAGAAGTGCTTTCATGACAGGTAAAATACAGTCATCTTTCTGTCTGAATCTTTGTTGTCAAGTGAAACAAAGGGCAGTCTACGAGTAAATAGATAGTCAGTCACAATCTGTAACACGGCAGATCTTCCACCTGTTCACACGGTGGAGTTACCAGACTATGCACGTGTCTAATACTACTATTTTTTATTTACAGTCTTAGAGTTGCATCCTTGCAAAAGACAGTCTTGAAATTGCAAAAAATGCAGGTTCTTGTGCTCAACGATAACCGAGAGCCGACTCTGCATGTTACTATTTGCTTTTTTTAGTTGGTAACCTTCAGGTGAATATTATTTACTCAAGTATCCGCGAGTCGTCAAGGATCAAAATACTGTACAGGTGGAACAATCAACAAGAATCCTCTTCTTCTTTAACTAGCTACTATAGAGAGCTGGTTGTTCAGTCTCAGCTATCAGCTGAGATGTCAATTGCTACACACTGACTTATAATTTAATCTCTGTTTTGTTGTCTCTGACAGCGAAGATGACTGCTATACACTTTCAGCTAATGGTGACCGAACTGGTGATGTTCTTCAACTGGATCTGATGGGTGGCGACTCTTGAGTCTTGACACCACGTTAGTACAGTACAAATCACCGTTTGCTAGCTTGATTTTCATGCGATATTCTTACACTATTTTTTGTGTGGATTTTTTTGTTTAGTGTTCACATGTTTCAAATATTTGTAAGAATGTCGGCTAGAGTTACAAATTATCTTTGATATGTCCTCTAGGTTTCTCGTGGAAATAAATTTATTGGATGCAGTAATTTTTGTCACACTGCACTGGAGAACTATATGATTATTATTCTTCAGAAACGAACCTTTCTTTCAGGAATCATCGTGGCAAGTGGCAACTATGTGTCAAGTGTGAAACGTGAAGTGGTCACAGTGAACCGGTCACTTATAGCAAACAGTTTAGGACAACAAGTAACCTTTCATTACATCTTATATACTATTTCAGTCACTGATGCCATTTTGAGCTCACGCACACATTTTTTTTGCTGATTAAACGTCACAATCCTTCGTATATGTATATTCGGGCGGATACAAGATGTTTCAGATCCATAAGGATACACTACAAAAGCCATCATATTAGCCATGATGACAGATGCGTGTCCCTGTTGGGAATGGTGACACTGATCTTATGGACATGATGCAATGTGGCACTTCCTTTTGTGGATGAGAACTAAATGAGTTTATGCTGACTTTGTAGTAACATAAACGAGTAATCAATGTGGAGAACAACTAAGAGGCTTTTTGTACTTCCATTTGGCTCTAATAACTGAACCCGCGGAGAACAACTAAGAGGCTTCCCTGAAATTCGAGTGAGGAAACTAGATTGCCCTACAGAAATTATTATATAATTTTGATTGTGCCATGTGAAGTGAAATCCAACACTGATGGTTGGTAGGCCTTTTGTTTTCATGTTTGTTCATAAAACCAATTTTTGCAAAATTCAAAAACGGGCGCAGCAAGGCGCGCCTATCCTTCTAGTACTGCAGATATCGCTTGGCCCCGGTGTTGTCATAGCCCTTGGAAGAGAAGGCGCGGCAGCAGCACTCATCATATTGGGAAGTAATACTTTGGAAGAGGGGTTGTTGTCGAAGAGTGGATGCTGGATCTCAGGGCCGGGAGCTGAAGAAGATGAACAGATCGCCGAGAGTCCAGAGCTCGCACCCATATACGGCGGCATGCCTGAGCTGACCGGGACCTCGGCAAGGGTGACCGCAGAGTTGCGAGTCGACGAAGAGGCATCAAAAGCCTGAGCAGCAGTCGGCATGCAGTTGTTCTCCAGCAAGAAGTTGTCTGAGTTGCCCATGGATTCAAACCTGTGTGAAGAAGTAGAAGAAGAAGGGTCCTGTTGCAGGATCTTCCTCAGCATCGCCTTGGCCGCTTCGTTGATGAGAGGCTGGTACTTGATTATCTGCCCATCCAACGACACGCCGCTCTCGGAGGAGGAGTCTACTAGGCCGTCGTGATGGTCTTGCTTGGGTAGCCTCCTTTTCTTGTTTGCGGCCACGATTCTTCTCCTGCTGTTCTCGTTTTGCTGCACGAACTGCGCCAGGAAGCCAGGGCTCTGCATCGCTTTGGCCAGGAAAGACATCATCTGCTGCTGCCGTTGCTCCATCCCCTGAAGACGCTTGCCCAAAGTCTGCAGCTGGTGGTCAGTTGTCTGCTGCTGCTGCCTCAGCCTCACAAGCTCCTGCATCAGAACATTCTTGTCCCTTTTTAGCATCTCGATCTCCTCCTCCATCCCAAAGTTGGGGAGCAGTGGCAAACCCCAGGGATCCGAGTTCGACTCCCGTCGGCGGCAGTTTTCGGGAATTCTCACAAATGCGGATTTTTACTATATCATTGCCACCAAGGGCTAGTTAAATTGTTTCAAAAAATATATTTAGAGTTCGGGCAATCGGAAAAGATGTTACGATTATCATGAAGTAGGAACAAGAGTGGGCTGCTGGTCCATACAGTTTGTGCATGCAAATTTTCGGCTTTCATCAACAAAGTTAGGTCGCATCCCATAGGTGAGCGGCGACATCAGCGCCTCGGCTGTTCGCTCTGGCAACGGTAGTGGTCGTTATGTGATCTAAATACCATAGCTTGGTTTTAATATGTTGGAGTGCATTGTATTCCCGGTGAAATTTTATTGTAAATATGGATCTTTCCAAATAAAAGGAGTTTCCACCACCTTGTCCCTTGTCTAATTCTAGGTACACATGACCTGTATTTAGTGGCGGATCTAGAACAAAATTGGTGAGGGTTCCAAGCTTAAAAACTTCCTATTATATTTAGCATTTAGCAACAATTAGTCCAAAAACTAGCAGAATTTAGCAAAAAATAGTCCAAATATTAGTATCTAAATAAATTTCTACATTTTTTAGGGGGTGCCCCTGCCTGTATTGTTGCAAGTACTTGAAGTACAGTACGTATACGAGCATGTGTAAGTTGCCATAAATGCACATTAGTGTGTAAGTTGCCGTACATGCACACTGTTGTGTACTAAGCTATCTGTATCTGATTCACCATGGGCACCAGACCTATTTGCCGCCGTACCTGTCATAGACTGTCCACCGCGTACTGGAGGGCGGCATTGAGGGACCAGAATGCCATCCCGAAGGCCGCGCCCCATGCCGCGCCCTTGAGCCCCGAGCGGACGGCGGCGGGCTTCCCCTTGTCTAGGGAGAAGAGGGCGTTGGCGGTGCCCCAGGCGAGCGTCTGCTTCAGGCCCACCTGGACGTTGCGCTCATACAGCGTCTTCTCCATGAATGAGAGGACGGCCAACCAGGCCGCCCCGCGGCTGACGCGGGGTCCGTTGGTGATGACCGCCTGGACGCCGCCGGCGAGGCGGCAGCCCCTCGAGCTGGAGGAGGTGCTGCCCTTGTCGAAGTAGTAGACGGAGCCGCCGATGGCTCCAACCACCAAGATGCTGCACGCCTCCCCGGCGCACTCCAGTAACGTCATTGATCAGTCGGCTCGGTTTCGGTTGGTGGCGATTTGGATCAGTTGATAGGGTTTTGGGTGGGCTCTCGATCGTCGCGTATTTAGTCTAGGGGTCTCAAACACGCAAACCACGGATAACTCCGAGTCCTACCCAAGACACAACGCCTGTGCCATGGATAACCGAAAAGAGCAGATACACGTGAGAGGAACGCAAAACCGGGAGAAGACGATCGAGCCTGAAGCACAGTGGTGACAACGCCGTCCCAGCCACCACCGCGCCGTACCAGCATCCAACCCCAAAGAGGAACAGCCCCCGCCGCCGACGAAAAACCCACCGCAGAGACGCACCCAGAAGACCCAAAACCTACCAGACCGCGAACACCAAAGAACCAGATGAGCAGCAGTATGCCCAGCCCAACAGACAGGGACGGAGCTCCCGTACAAGCAGCTGACACCAGTGACTCTCGCCGTTTCAGCTAAGCACTAGTATTAAAAAATTGTCATCTGAACCCAGTAAAAAATCATGGCTGACCCCAGCGGCCCAGCCCAACTGTAGAAGACTGAAATTCAGAAACATCAAAAGCCCAAAACACAAGACACAAACAACGATTAGTCTCCTAGGAATATACGGCATGTACCGTATACACGGCACACGGCAGTATACGCACGGACGCACGTCTCTTTGTCTCTCTCGAGTCTCGCCTGTTCGTCTCTCTCGCCTAGAAAGCTCAATCCCTAATTCCCTATCTCCGGTGCCGGCCGCCGGCAACGACGTAATCATCCGAGATTCTCCGGCCTGCTGATTCTACGTCGCCACTCCCAGGTACGCCTTCAACTGTTTGCCTAGATCGGTAGATCGTCGCCAAAATCTGTATATATATGTGCTAGTGTAAGTAGACCCCGAACTAAAATTTCCCATCTTGCTTTTTCGGTTGTTTCACTTAGGAGATTATGGACGTATATGTGTTGAAACGAACAGCACCACAAAGTTTTGATTCAGCTGAGAGTTCAAGGCCACTTAGACTTAGACAAGAACAAGATAATGCATCACGGCCACCAAGGCCTAGTGCACCAAGACCACCAACGCCTCCGGTTCCTGAAGAGATTAATTTAGATGATCTTCCATATGATCCGGCTGATCGGAAAAGAATACCACAGTATAGTCGAAATCCTCAGGAGCAAGATGACATCAGGAGAATTTATTTAACTAGAGGACCTTACAGGCAGCAACCGGGATATAAATATCCACAAAAACTCATTGCAGGAGCTCCACGAAGATTTAATCCAGATTGGTTTAAAGAATATCATGGCTGGCTAGAGTACAGTGAGAAGTTGGATAGGGCATTTTGCTTGTGCTGCTTCTTGTTCAGAGATTGCGTTGATGGCCAAGGTGGAAATGACGCATTTGTTGTTGATGGTTGGTCTAGTTGGAACAAGAAAAAAAGACTGGAGAGTCATGTGGGTGAGTTCAATAGCTTTCATAATGTAGCTATTAAAAGATGTGATGCTCTAATGAATCAAGACCAATCCATTAGGGCCGCGCTGCACAAGCAAACTGATATGACAAAAAGGCAAAATCGTATTCGATTGAATACTTCTGTTGAATCTGCTAGATACCTAGTACATCAAGGCTTAGCTTTTCGTGGCAATGATGAATCAGAGGAATCAAAAAATAAGGGAAACTTTAAAGAGTTGATACGGACATTGGCAAATCAAAATGAGGAAGTAAGGAAGGTAATCAATAATGCTCCCCAAAATTGCAAATGGACTTGTCCGGACATTCAGAAAGAAATTGTGAGTTATTATGCAAAGGTGAGCATTAATATTTTTTATTTCATACAATTTATCTCTAGGTGTAATCTAAATGACATGAACTTTTATATTTTACAGATAACATTGAATTATATTCTCGAAGAAATTGGTGGAGATGTTTTCAGCTTGTTGATTGATGAGGCTTCTAATGTATCAGACAAAGAATAAATGGCTGTGGTTTTGAGATATGTGAACAAGCATGGACTAATCATGGAACGATTAGTTGGAGTTGTACATGTGAAGGAAACTTCTTCAGCGTGTCTCAAATCAGCTCTTGAAAAATTGTTCGTTGATATTGGACTAACTTTAAAGGCAGTTAGAGGTCAATGTTATGATGGGGCAAGCAATATGCGTGGTGAGTTCAATGGTTTGAAAGCTAAAATTCTAGAAGAGAATAGTTCGGCATATTATGTGCATTGCTTTGCTCATCAGCTCCAGTTGGTTATAGTGGCAGTGTCAAAGAGGAATGATGATATTGCAGATTTCTTTTACATGATCTCTACACTCTTCAATGTGGTTGGAGCCTCTTGCAAAAGAAAGGACATGATTAGAGAGATTCATCGAGAGAATGTATTAAAAGCCATAAGTAGTGGAAAAATTAGTACCGGCACAGAGCTAAATCAAGATCAATCACTTCAGAGGGCAGGAGAAACTCGTTGGGGCTCACACTATAGAACTCTCTCTGGCCTTGTTCAGTTGTTCCCATCAGTTATTAGTGTCCTGAAATATGTATCAAATGAAGGAAAGAGAAGTTCCAAGAAAAGTGAAGCACGTGGCCTTCTATCCTATTTTGGAACCTTCGACTTTGTGTTCTATTTGCATATGATGTTACATATATTAGGGAGTGCCAATACTTTGTCTCATGCTTTGCAACAGAAGGATCAGGACATCTTGAATGCCATGTCATGTGTTCAGTCAACAAGGAATGATCTGCAACAGCTAAGAGATAATGGATGGGAATCACTTCTGGAGAAGGTATATTCATTTTGTGAAGAGCATGACATTCTGAAACTGAACATGCATGATGAATATGTCAATCGGCATAATACACGACAAAAAACCAACATCACAAACCTACCAGAGACGCACCCAGAAGACCCAAAACCTACCAGACCGTGAACACCAAAGAACCAGATGCGCAGCAGTACGCCCAGCCCAACAGGCAACAGAACAGAATGAAAACCGTGGCGAGGAGTCAAGGACAAGCGCGACCCATTGCGGCTTCCCAGCACGACACGTGAGAACAAAAATAAAGGGCCCAAAGCGGTGTATACCCACAATGGCTAATGATACGCTAGAAACCACGCTAGCAAGATATTCGTTAGACCATACACTTTAAAGATCTCTACCAAGATACTTAATCATATTAAATTACGCACACACGCAACTTTAGTCGAAGCAAATATCACAATTATGCCACACAGAGGCATGCGGTTTTACAATTTTTTTATTTCTCGTAGTCACTGATATGTACTGTATCTTTTTAAAACAATTCCTCGAAAAGTAAATATCATGACCAAATTGCTACATAATACAACTAAAATTTGGAATAATGCATGTGTATTTTCATGACGGACATAGGTAATCTATAACAAATAGCAGCATAACCGAACTAATAAGTTGTGTATGTCATCGATTATCGTTAAATACATAATATCAAAATAGTAGTTAAGTTAATATTTTTACAAAATAAACTGTACCAAATGTATAAAAGTTTTGTACAAAGTAACAACAACTCATGTATAATGATGTATAATAAAAGCGACATTTAAAAATCTGGTGTAGAGTGGACACACTAAATCTTTGAGAAGCCCACCGAAACTGAGTTGAAGGATGTTGTTCTCGAACAAGCATAAACTGATGCTGATGAGGACGGTGAAGACATTGTGACCCGGGCTTGTAAGTTAGGTTGTCGACAATAAAATATGTGCTAGGTGTGAGCAACAGACGATAATTTTAACGCTAAATTGATTTCCATTTTGACAGTAGTGATTTTGTTTTTATCTATGCAAAGAAGATAATAAATCAGCGAGTCTAGAAATTTTATAATTTTAACGCTAAATTGATTTCCATTTTGACAGTAAAAATGAGAATATCAGTTTTTTTACGATTGTGGCTATATATTTGCACGGGTTAGGTATATTTCAGCAAAAAATGTAACTAAATTTGATATTGATTTGAAACCGGGAGGAGTCTAATAGAGAATGTATACTATCTATATATAAAAGTTGTGCCGTTCAGCCTCCTCTCAGCAAGCCCACGTCACCGGGACACTGTTCACCTACAGTAACAACAGTGCGCGCACGTTTCCGCGGCGTCGATCTCAGATCCGACGGTCCACGCGAAGTTCATCGCGCCATTTTGCAAAAACAACCTCGCAAAGCGAAAAATTGCTTCGCGCCCAGAACTCTCAACGTACATGGACCTACCTGAATTTTTTAAAAAACACATAGACCTAACTGAAAAAACGCCCCCCATTCCCCCTCTCTCTTCCTCTCTCGCGCGCGATCCCGGGATCGCCGCCGAAGCGCCGTGCCGCCGTTTCGCTGCTCGCCGGTCAAATCGAATGATGCCACAGGCTCCGCCGCTGCGTACTCTCCGTCTCCGCCGAGCAACGCGTGCTGGGACGGCCGCCGCGCGCCGGAATCGTCCGCGCCGTGTGCTTGCTCCGCTCGCCGCGTTCGGATGCCGCCGGCGTCGCTCCGGCGACCCAGACGCAGCGGCGCCGCCACGTCCGACCACCCCGCATCTAGCCGCGTCCACCGCGCATAGCCCCACGTCCTACCTTGCACGGATGCGGCGCCGACGTGCTCGCCGTGGCCGCCGTGCCCACTGCTGACATCATCCTTACGTCGCGGTGGGCCCGTCCTGTCAGTTTTCTTTTTTTACCAAAAAAACAGAAAATGGAAACTTCTCTAAAATTACTCGGGAAAAAAATAAAAAATATATATATATAAATGCTCAGAAAAAAACCCTAACTATTTATGACAAGAAAACAAACATGCTTGAATATTTCGAATTGGTCAAAAAAAACCTAACTATTTATGACAAGAAAACAAACATGCTTGAATATTTCGAATTGGTCATCATTTGGACAAATTTATGGAAAAAATACAAACATATTGGAGCATTTTAATTCAACTACCAAATTTGAGCATTTTAGAATTTTAAAACTCTTTCAAATCTGATCATTTTATAAATGTCAGAAGAATTCAAATCTTAATACCTTTCCAATTTGAACAAATTTTCAAATCTGAACATTTCTAAGACGTAAACTTTTCTTCAATTCCAATAATTTTCAAACTTGAATTTTTCGAAAGGAGGCATTTCCAAAATTGAATTACAGCCATGTTGGACCATTTTTAGATCAAATTTCAAATTTGAGTACTTTAAAATTTCAAAATTCTTTTTACGTAAACAATTCAAAAATTAATAAAACATCTTACATGTGGGACCCTCTGTCAGCTTTCAAACAATTACAACAAATGCTGAAAATTGAAAAATTCATATCTTTAAAACCACAGTTCAAAAAAAAAAAAACAACAACTAATATACCAAAATTTTCAGAAAAACAAGATCTTTACAGCTAACACATTTCCATGCATCATTAAACAACTAGAATTCCTGTTTAATTAAAAGAACTAGAATATCAAATATAAAAATTGTGGAAATGGCATCTCACCTCCATTTAACCCCATCTTTGTATATATTTCTTCTGTTTTTTGCTTTTCTTTTGCTTTGCAGTAAAACAACGTTGGAATAATGATCACCATGAAGAAAAATAATTACACAACATTTTAGCTTACAAAACAACTTTAATTTGCTTTTCTTTTGCTTTGTATTAAAACAGCATTGGAATAATGAACAAAAAAAAGAAAAATAAATGCAAGACATTTTAGTTTACAAAACAATTATAAATTCCCTTTTTCAATTTTTAGTTTGCTGTAATAGATTTGTAAAAAAACATTGAAATTCGTGTTCAACCAGCAAAACGATTGGTTTGTCTTCGCAGTAACTCAATAAGTTGTAATATTTATGCAAAGATAAATGCATTGCTTTTCTTTTGCTTTGTAGTAAAACAACATTGGAATAATGAACAAAAAGAAGAAAAATAAATGCAAGCCATTTTAGTTTACAAAACAATTATAAATTCCCTTTTTCAATTTTCAGTTTGCTGTAATACATTTGTAAAAAAAACATTGAAATTCGTGTTCAACCATTAGAACGATTGGTTTGTCTTCGCAGTAACTCAATAAGTTGTAATATTTATGCAAAGATAAATGCAGTATACAAACAACACCACCATTTCTATTCACAAAATATATTAGGTAACCAAACAAAAAAAAACGGTTATATTCACAGAAATATCCACCAAGGGCGCGGTGTGCCGACGCGCCGAAATTCAACTAGTGTGTTCAATTTGGAATCAAATTTCATGCACTGCATACAACTAGTCCATGAGTCATTATTAGCCGGACCAGGCTAGACCCGCTCAGTTCCGGAATAGGGAACATGCTCGAATTCATGCTTGGAACAACTAGAGTGATTAGAACAAATATTACTACTCCCTCCGATTTAAAATAAGTGCCGTAGTTTGGCACTTATTATGGATTGGAGGGAGTAGTAAACACGTTTGCACTTAAATACTTGTAGCATTTAAAATTTTGCAAATAAATCCTCGAACTTGTGTCGTACTACCTTTGCCGTTGTGCCGTGCGTACACACGGCAGAATTAATATGTGAATGAGCACGCGAAAAGTAAAGAAGTTAGGATCGAGTATCTAGAAATCCACTATAACCGTGTTCTTCGTGTCTTGCAGTTCAGAATGGGGAACATGCTCAAATCCATGCTTGGAACAACCACAGAGACTAGAACAAAATACTAGCAAAGACGCTTGAGGTTAAATACTACAGTAGCATTTAAAATTTTCCAAATAAATGCTTGATCTTTTGTCCTGCCTTTGTCTACACGGTAGAGACTGATATGGGAATAAGCGCGTGAAAAAGAAAGAAGAACAGAAATCGAGGCAGTTCTGAACTGAACACATAAACGTACGCGGCCTTTGTATTCCAAAGAAGAAGAAGCCGCCGTGCGTGTATGGAAGCCGGCATTTCCTTTTGGAAAGTACACGTACGGCATGGATCCATCCATAAATAAGATCTCTTCTTCTCGATCGATCTTATGCAGACAAGCCAATCAATCGATCCATACAGCACGCGAATCGATCAAGCTAGCTAAGGTACACCGCGAGCGGCAGCTAGCCGATCGATGATGATGGTGCCGTTCTCGTACACCGCTCCGGAGGAGAAAGGCCCTTCGGAGGTTTGCACGCGCTTGGTAGGCGTGGTCGTTTCTTCCCGTGCTACTCCGTCGCCATCGACTCCTTCTCCGTCGCCATCCACGACGAACCACCATGGCGATGACGACGCGTGCGTCGAGGCCGGAACTTACGTGGCGGTGGCCTACCGATGCATCCCGCTGGCCACCAGTGCCACCGCCCAGCATCGGCTCTGCGCCGCCGGAGGGCCAGGAAAGGTGGCGGAGCAGCGGCTAGTTGCTAGGGGCACCGAAGTGCGCGTGCCGGGCATCGTGCTGGAGAGCCTCGCCGCGGATGTACGGCAGGGAGGACCAATGTTGCAAGTCGCCGTCAGGTGGTCTGGTGGCCGGTACACCGGCGACGTGTTGGTGGCGGCCTGCGGGGGTAGGCAGGTCGGAGCCGGCCCCGACGACCTGGGAGCTAGCTGTGACGCGTGCCCCCCCCCCCCCCCCCCCCCCCCTAGATTCGAAATTGGCGGAAACTAATGAACTGCTCAAGATGGACAGATCGAGTGAAATAAACGATGTCTCTAGTGCAATTTCGTTTTTCAGTTCCTCGTCTTTAATTTGTTTTTCAGTGAGCTGTTTTCTGCAAACCGTTGGATGGTTAGCAGGGTGGTTGTATCTTCAGCCCACGAGAGTTCAAGCCCCAGGTTTGACGTCTATTTATTGCATTTAGGCAGAACATTCTTCATTGGTAGACGATGTTTCCGTCGACAGCGAGGTGCCCGTGATTACTTCATCAATCTCAATACTCGATCCGCCGGCTAGTATTTCGAAGGTGCTTATAGGGGTAGGATGTGTGTGCGTGCGTTCATAGAGGTGCATGTATGTGAGCGTCTGCGTTTGTACTGTGTTTCGTGAAAAAAAAATGAGTCTTTTTACTGTCTCTTCATACCCATCCATAATCGGTGACAGGTTCAGTTCGTTATTATGTTGTTTGTGTGTTTATTATATGGTGTTGGGAATAAAAAAGGAAGAGAGCCTTAGACAATGTTTTGTTTGATTATTTCAGTAAGCAAGTATACGTTTGATTCCATATTTTTTTATCCTTACCTTTTGTGATTTGTTCCTTACGGTGTGCATTGTTTCATCACATTTTTTGTTTGTTTTGCAGACCAACATTAGCTTGAAGAGGGATATCTCCAAACTTTGTAGTGAATCTTACTTGTTTAGAGAGGTTTTTCTCATCATTTATTGTGCTGAAGTTTTCAATTTATAGTTTGTCTTAGTAGTCGTTCTTCACTGTTGGGTGTTGGATCTAAGATATGGTTTATGTTTATCTTGACTTTTTTCCTTCCAGAACAAAAGGTCTGAATTACACGTAGTTGGAAAGGATACCTACTCGGTGTATAACGCCAAGTGCTTTTTTCAAAGTATTGAGCCGGCTCACCTTGTAGCAGAAAGCAATCATTCAGAAGTTTGGTTTTCGGTGTCTTATTTCTTTATGTAGGATACATTTGCCTCCGTCTTTTATTCGTTGTCTTGCTTTGAACGTTTATACTGTTTGCTCTGAAATTATTGTTGTGGACAAGACAATTCATCTCCCAAAAGACGCATTTCACTTTGTTATCGGGTTGCCAAATTCTGGGTCTCTTCTGGTTGATGACAGTGTTGGTGGTCTGGAGTTCATCTTTTTTTCTTTAACTTGTCAGAGACTCCTCATATCACTTATTTTGGGAACAAGATAAATTCTAAAGACCCCTTGTCCTGGAGATCTATGGGTTCTCTTGCCTTCACGCACCCCCACAAATTTGATTTAAATTAGTATTATTTATATTAAACTTTTATACTTGTTTAGAACAATGTTATTATCATAAATTGTTTTATCCATATAGATGTTTTTCTTACCGTTTTAACTTGTTTCTCTATCAATTTGTTTCATATTAGATCTCTCAGCTTCAGTGCATCTATTTCTTAGTAGAGCGCTTTGCAACTTGTTGCTTATTTAAAAAATCTTTAATCTAGCATTGATCACATCACAAAAAATAATGCTACTTGTATACATGCAAGTTTTCTTTCCTATAATGGCGTCTGTTAGAAAAATGACATAACTTAATGATGGAAACATTTATATTTTAGTATAATTTCTACATTGTCCCGCACCCATTATGTATGCCACAATAGTATGGAGTGTATAATTTCTAAAGTATCGAGATGTGTACAAACATTTTAAAGTACGAAAATGAATAAATATCTTTACAAATGCATATGTGGTAGTATTTAATTAGGCTAGTCATGTCTTGAAAGATGGCTACAAAGTGATGAATATCTAGTGTGGTCAAATTTTTGAGTGGAGGATGTTTTATTTTTGAGCTTTCGGCTCTTGAGTCGTATTTTGGAGGGTTTTAGGCGATACTTTGTTTAATCACTTTGTAACTATTTTCCCTCATCTATAGTGCGGAAACAAAGCTCCATGTTGTCATAAAAAATGAGTGGAGAATGAGACCTACAAACACGGGTTAATCTTATTCTAGTACACGATCACATATTGAGCTTTAATAATTCTTCTCCACTTTTTCATTCTTGTTTACCAAATCTCCCACGCGTAAAACTGATATATAATCTTCATTGACTATAATCGCTATTTTTTTTTCTATTATGGTATTGTGTTTTATTGTAAGTTTTCTAGGTGATTAATACAGAATATCTCATAGGAACACTTAACCGTCATCGTCAGCAAGTCTGAATTAAAGCGGAGGATAAACAATCACTATATTTTAATACATTAAAGGAGGGATCCTAAAATGATGTCAATGGATACTTCTTCAGACATGGGTCCAATAAGGTTGAAGAATATATATGAACCATTCGTGTATTAGAGCAAATGCATCTTGCTGCCAATGCATGCTGACGGTTTGCTCCTTACTTGGTGAAACATGGAATCAAATCGATAAAGCGATGTTACTTTTTTCACACAATAAAATATTTACGTGGAATGCATGGTATGACCAGATGGTGTAGGCAAACTATAGGAATGTAGAATCAAACTGCGAAAGATCAGCTTGTAACGAATATCAAGAAACCATATATTTTTCCTGATTGGACCCGGCTTGGGATATACAAAAAGTCCACGAGTCCTTGTTGGGTAGGACCAGGCGAGGCCAGCTTTAGTGGGCCTATTTAGCGATCAGGACACGAATTCTACTCCTGTCCAGATATCACTCTACTTGCCGGGTAAAAAACAAAAAAGGGGAACGTGCTCAAATCCATGCTTGGAAGTTGGAACACACAAACGCTTGAAGCTATGTTGGGTAGCATTTAAAATTTTGCAAATAAATCCTAAATTTTGTGTCGCACCTTTGCCGCTGTGCCGTGCGTACGCGCGGCAGAATTGATATGGGAATAAGAACGCGAAAAAGGAAAGTAAAACAGAAATCGAGGCAGTTCTGAACTGAACACACAAACGCACTACAGGAATGGAACTATATGCCGACGGCCGGGCTCTGTCGGGGCCGTCGGCGTAAAACAGAAATCGAGGCAGTTCTAAACTGAACACACAAACGCGGCCGTCGGCATAAAACAGAAATCAATCGAGGCAGTTCTGAACTGAACACACAAACGCGGCCGTCGGCATAAAACAGAAATCGAGGCAGTTCTGAACTGAACACACAAACGCACTACAAGAATGAAGCTATATGCCGACGGCATGTGACCTGATGAGGAATCGATTCTTGCACCTAGCACAGCGCATCTTAGAAAGGGTCTTCGTGTCTAAGATAGAGACACACGTGTATATATCTACTCTGAACACGACAGTACTAAAAAAAACTTACAAGGAGATTAAGCGCGCTTTAGATTTCTTCATGAGTGAAACGTCCATACAATGGTGCAACGTCCATACAGTGCCAAAATGATTTTTCAATTTTCTTTATAAATATCATTTCCATTTTCTAAGTGCTAAAAATGATTTTTTTTATGAATCAAGTATAAAAACATTGTGCAAAATGGCACCAATCAAATTTCCACGCAAAGTATTCCATATTTCATTGACAATTCAGAAATATTAGGAATTTTCTTGCTTTCTATCTAAATTATCCTATTTAAATAACTTTATGTCGATTTTCCGAATGTAATTCAAATTTGAACTACAACTGTGTGATAGTTTGTGCTGAATTTTTTTTAAAATAATTTTAAGGTACACAAGTACTGGTTATATCACAGAACCGTCGATACTTTTAAAAAGTTCGACCCCTTTCGATGAATATCAACGGTGGCCATTTTGACTGTTTTTAAAAAAATCAAAGAAAGTGAAAAACCTCAAAAAAATAAATCCTTGGGCATGGTGTCCTTGTATGTGTACTAGTTGCTATAAAAAATAATAAACTTAATTTTTGACAAACTTTTCAAAAGAATGCTTCACAAAAAGGTATATCATCTGTAAACATGTATAGTTTTCAAGCCAAACGACCAAGATATGACCATTTCTGTGGCATAATTTGTGATAAAGTCCCCATATTTGGCAAATAGGGTATCTTGGTATGGACAACAATGTTGCCCAACTAAGTTTTTTCAAATTATTTTTATAAATATCATTTTCCATTTTCTAAGTGCCGCAAATGACATGTTTTGTAAGCAAGTACAAAAAATGGTACAAAATGGCACCAATACCATTCCCACGCAAAGTAGTCCACATTTTATAGATAATCCAAAAATATTAGTAATTTTCTCGCTTTGTACCTATTTTCGCCTATTGAAATGACTTTATGCCAATATTCTGAAGTAATTCAAATTTGAACTACAACTGTGTGATAGTTTGCGCTGAATATTTTTAATAAATCATTTTAAGGTACAAAAATAGTGGTTATATCACAGAACTTTTGATAGTTTTAATTTTTTGACCCCTTTCGATGAATAGCCATGGTGGCCATTTTGACCGTTTTTAAAAAAAAATTGAAAAAATTGAAAAAACCTCAAAAAGAGAAATCCATTGGCATGATGTCCTTTAATGTGTACTAGTTGCTATAAAAAAATAATAAACTTGAGTTTTCACAAAAAGGTCTATCATCTATAGACATGTATAGGTTTCAAGTCAAACGACCAAGACATGACCATTCCCGTAGCATAGTTTGTGATAAAGTTCCCATATCTGGCACAAATGTGTATCTTGGTATGAGAAACAATGTTGCCGAACTAAGTGTTTTGAAATTATTTTTATAAATATCATTTTCCATTTTCTAAGTGTCGAAAATGACATGTTTTGTGAAGCAAGTACAAAAAATATAGTGCAAAACGGCACCAATACAATTCCCACGCAAAGTAGTCCACATTTTAAGGTACAAAACTAGTGGTTATATCACAAAACCGTCGATAGTTTTGAAAAATTCGACCCCTTTCGACGAATAGCCGTGGTGGACATTTTGACCATTTTTTCAAAAAAATAAAAGAAAGTGAAAAAATACTCAAAAAAGGAAATCTTTTAGCATGGAGTCTTTTTATGTGTACTAGTTGCTAGAAAAAAAATGATAAAGTTGAGTTTTAACAAAGTTTCTAATTTTTTTTTAAAAAAAATCAATCATCTACAAACATGTACTCCATATAAATTTCGAGTCAAATGACCAAGGTATGACCATTCCCGTGGCATGGTTTGTGATAATGTGCCCATATTTGACACATAGTTGTATCTTGGTATGGCGAACAATGTTGCAGAACTGATTTTTTCAAATTATTTTTATAAATATCATTTTTTATTTTTTAAGTGTCAAAAATTATATTTTTTGTGAAGCAACTACAAAAGATATGGTGCAAAATGGCACCCATCCAATTGTCACAAAAAGTAGACAATATTTGATGGATAATCCATAAATATTAGGAATTTTCTCGGTTTTTACCTGATTTCGCCTATTTAAACGACTTTATGTCGATTTTCTGAAATTAGTTGAAATTTGTACTACAAGTGTGTCATAGTTTAATCTGAAAATTTTATAAAAATCATTTTAAGATAGACAAATAGTGGTTATATCACAGAACCGTCGATAGTTTTGAAAAATTCCACCCCTTTCAAACGTCGATTAAACCTGAACTGTTGAGAACAAGCACACAATCCGCGTCATCCTAAATGCTTCAACCAGATTGGTTGTACTGGTTGCTGTGGATCGATGACGTGGCGTGTGCTTGCTTATCTCTCTCCATTCACGCACACACGCAGCCTGCCTTATCTCTCTCTCTGCATTCACGTGCCTTATCTCTCTCCATTCACGCACACGCACACATCACAAGCTGGAGCGATGGCGGTGACCGGAGGCTGGCGAGCTGATGCCGACGCACGACAGTTCGAGAAGGGAGCGTGGGCGGCCGTCGCGTGGCGGCATGGCCTCGTCGGTACGACCTCCTGGAGCTGATGGAGGGCTGCGACCGGAGGCTGACAGGCGTGGGCGGCCGTCACGAGCGGCGCGAGGCCGAGGAGCAGGTGCGGCCGTCGCAAGGCGCAGGCGCAGGCGCAGGCGCAGGCGCAGGTGCGGCCATCGCGAGCGGAGGGAGGCTGAGGCGCAGGTGCGGCTGTCGCAAGGCGCAGGCGCAGGTGCGGCCATCGCGAGCGGAGCTAGGCTGAGGCGCAGGTGCGGCCGTCGCAAGGCGGCGCGAGACTTAGGCGCGGTGGCGCTGCGGTGGCCTCCCTCGTTGGCGCCGCGTGTAGTGGCCAAGAGCCGGCGCGCGGTTCCGTTGAGGATGGCGACTGTGGTGACTTCCGGCGAGGGAGACGACTGCGGTGCGGCTACGGCGCCCTCGCACGCCACCTCGGTGTGCGGTGGTCCCGGAGGATTTAGGCGTCGTCGCGGACGCGCCTCTCGAGCAACGGCAGCAGCCCTGGCCCCGCCCTCCGAACGCGGCGTCGCGGACCGCATGGTGCGCGCCGGGTACGGCCCGGAGCTCGCCGTACCTCTCCCCTGCATCAACCGCGGCGACGGCGGCTCCCTCCACCACCCCTACTTCGTCCGCGTCAGGACAGGCTGGGGACGGGGAAGGCGAGGGCTGGGGCGGCCGCCGGAGGGCCAGGGAAGGCGGTGGAGCAACGGCTCGTCGCCAGGGGAACCGGTGTGCGCGTGCCGAGGGCCGTGTTGGACAGCCTCGCGGCGGATGTACGGCAGGGGCAGGGAGGGCCAGTGTTCCAAGTCGCCGTCAGGTGGTCCGGTGGCTGGTACACTCGCGACGTGTTTGTGGCGGCGTGCGGGGGTAGGCGTGTCGGAGCCGGCCACGACGACCTGGGAGCTAGCTGTGACCCGCGGGCCCTTTGCCCCTAAATTCGATATTGGCGGGAACTAATACACTGCTCAAGATGGACAGTACGTCAGGATTTAGCCCTAGTGTCCACATATATTTCTACTTGATTTTAGATTTCTTCAGGTCTTGCAGAGTGAAATAAACGCTGTCTCTGGTGTAATTTTGTTTTTCAGTTCCTCATCTTCAATTTGTTTTTTAGTGAACGTGTTTGAGTCTAGGCCTATGCATTCAGAACAAATGTAGTCTTGCTGCTTAAGCAATCAATATAAGCTCCATGTTTTTTTAGACAAACAGGGAGGCCCTCCCCGGCTCCATTAGAAATGAAACCACATCAGTTCCAGGAACGGACTGTCTCCAACCTAAGCAGAAAGTAAAAGGCAGTTATTTCTGTTCTGGCACGCAGGCCCAAATGAAAACTAGGGTAGCGACAGCGAAAAATACGAATTCCTACAGGCCAACATCAAGCTCCATGTTTCTATTAAAAAAGATAAGAGGTTCCAGAGCGATTCACTATTTCATCTAATTGCGATGTTTGGATAACAACCAACAAGTTTGAACTACTGGTTCAAATAATGAAGATGTCCATTTTGTCTTTCAGGCACACAAATATGGATGCAGAAGTTGCACAAGCCACCTATTAGTCTTAATAATTTGTCAAGAGTAACAAAGTTAAAGAGTATATACAAAAAAACAGACTTGCAGTTATCGCATACAATTTTTCCGTAGCTGTAAGTTCCAGGTATACATCTCAGTTCAGATTGCAGCAAGTTTGAGGAGTGAAGATGTATGCTTGGGTGCTTGCTTCTTGGCTCCCCCATCTTACTCTAAAACACATTTGTTGCTGCTGTGCACGTGTACATGGTGGGGCAGATCTACTTGATAGTTTGTCAAGAACAACAGAAGTTAAAAGAGCACATACAAAACAGAATTCCCGCCTGCCAAAACCTTCAGATACAAAAAGATCGGGTCTTCCCCACATACATCGGTCGACGGACGTTTCACATTTTAGTATATATATGGTTGTGGCAGCGTAAACAACTATACGAGTCTTATTACCACCAGAACCCCAGCCAGGGAACCTTGAGAGCGCGTCGGGTCGTTGCGAGCGCAGCACCTCACGCTCTATGGTGTGACGATGACAGCAGGCCCATCTGCTCCGTCAGGTTAGCCAGGTTGTCGGTGCGGGTCCACAACCCGTTCTCCTGTTGCAGCTGCGCTTCCCTTGCTGCGTCCAGCAGACCCGAATCGACCTCGTCATTGTCAACGGACAGAGGGCTGGTCACCAGGAACTGCTCCCAGAAGGAGTCGATAATGCCCGGGAGCTTCTGGGTGTCGTCGCTGGACAGGATCTCATCGGTGTCAATGGGGATAGAGTCATCGTCGTCTTCGGGGAGAGGAGGGAATAGACACTCGGGGTCAGGCATCTCGAAGCTCCCTCCTCCTCCTCCAGGGATAGTAACGGCGTTGTCGTCTGTGATGAGATCATGCAAGTCTGGGAACCCAGGAATACTGCTGATATCGCTTGGCCCCGGTGTTGTCATAGCCCTTGGAAGAGAAGGCGCGGCAGCAGCACTCATCATATTGGGAAGTAATACTTTGGAAGAGGGGTTGTTGTCGAAGAGTGGATGCTGGATCTCAGGGCCGGGAGCTGAAGAAGATGAACAGATCGCCGAGAGTCCAGAGCTCGCACCCATATACGGCGGCATGCCTGAGCTGACCGGGACCTCGGCAAGGGTGACCGCAGAGTTGCGAGTCGACGAAGAGGCATCAAAAGCCTGAGCAGCAGTCGGCATGCAGTTGTTCTCCAGCAAGAAGTTGTCTGAGTTGCCCATGGATTCAAACCTGTGTGAAGAAGTAGAAGAAGAAGGGTCCTGCTGCAGGATCTTCCTCAGCATCGCCTTGGCCGCTTCGTTGATGAGAGGCTGGTACTTGATTATCTGCCCATCCAACGACACGCCGCTCTCGGAGGAGGAGTCTACTAGGCCGTCGTGATGGTCTTGCTTGGGTAGCCTCCTTTTCTTGTTTGCGGCCACGATTCTTCTCCTGCTGTTCTCGTTTTGCTGCACGAACTGCGCCAGGAAGCCAGGACTCTGCATCGCTTTGGCCAGGAAAGACATCATCTGCTGCTGCCGTTGCTCCATCCCCTGAAGACGCTTGCCCAAAGTCTGCAGCTGGTGGTCAGTTGTCTGCTGCTGCTGCCTCAGCCTCACAAGCTCCTGCATCAGAACATTCTTGTCCCTTTTTAGCATCTCGATCTCTTCCTCCATCCCAAAGTTCCCCACCTCTACACAAGAAGGTAATGGCCCATTCTGCAACTGGGGTTGCTGCTGCTGCTGTTGCAATTGCACTTGGTTGTTTGCTTGCAATGGTTTCCTTCTGTTGATGGTCTTCAGTAGATGTTTCTGTCCTCTCAAAAAGCCCTCATTTGCAAATTCCCACCTATCTGGATCAACTTTTCTGAACCCCTGTTACAAAAAGCAGCAATGAGAAAAAAGGAGCTAATGTGCTTTGAATGGTCTAATTTTGCAGCATCAAGATACATGAAGTAGAGAACAAGAACACAACAAATGCAGCCCAAACAATCCTAATAGTCTATGAATCACCTAAAAACGCATGTGACTCAAGGAACCAGCTAATCGACCACAATACAGAAGGACATGAAATTACCACAGATTACATTAGTAGCCATCTGTGCAAGAATTAAATAGTTAAAACTGATAAAAAGCTCAGGCAAACTGAAGATAATCAAAGCTTCAAGTATATGTTGGTAGTCAGTAAGTTATGTTGTTCAAGAGCCCCAACAGTTGTTGCCAAATTTCATTGTTGTAAAGGTAAATCAACTTAGTGATGAGATGAGTCATTGACTGGCAATCATAGATGCATTCATCAGTTAAGGGGTATGCCATTGCCATCACATCCAGATCAACAATCACCAGATAGGATGTAACTACAGACAATCAGTACAGAAATGTCTCCTGGGACAATAATTATTCACTGGATATAACGTAAACAGTAGCCGCTTTAAACTGAAGTAGAAAGCAATCAAAAAGTTAACAAGCAAAGGAACATATATACTGTATTGTGTATGTTATTTCAATGCTACTTTTTGGATGCTCTATTGCTTATAGTTTCTACAGGTGCATGTGGTTGTAAGTTGTAATAGGTTGCGTTAGTGCAGCAGTAAGCGTGTATTCAGATCTGATGAAATACCATGTAATTCCCGATGCCAATATCAATTCATAGAACATGTAGTTTCATGCTTCATTCCAAGATAAAAAAGTTGGGGAAATTACACAACAGTACTTAATGAGATGATTAAAGTGGATCTATACCAGATCCATATGCTTAAGCCAACTGGTGACTCCTTGCGCCACAAATCAAAGCACTTGATGGTTAAAACTTTTACACTTTAAAATGGTCAAGTACAGTTGCAACATATGCTCACGTGCCTAAACATTGGAGTCTACAAACTAAACTCAACTAAGCTATCTTTTATACCAAGAAGGGTTTATTGGTAGGACGGTTCAATTTCACATAAAACGAGGGAAATCCCATGGCACTGCTAAACGACTGCAATATTATATGTACTAGCAAAACTGCCCGTGCGTTGCAACGGGAGTCTAAAAAAGTTTTGATAAAAAAATTGGCACCTCCCAAATTTATTTTTTTCAAACACAAAATAGCTCGAAGGGTGGAAGTATGTGTTGATACATTCTACCTAGAGTGATAACTTGATATAAATTTATATCAGACTACTTCTTGGTACACATTGAAGGTAGATTTACTAACTTCTTCTTGTGGTTCGATATATAAAGGGTTCACCATCGCAATTGACTCTTTGCATGGTGTGTTGCGCCGGTACTTACGGTTAGCTACAATTTGTTGTAATCTGGCTTTCTTTTGTTCTGGCTGCATATTTGCATATTTCTGCTTCTTTTGTGCGCATTGTCTTGTCCTTTGTTCCGGCTCCAAATCGGCATATTTCTTCGTCTTTCTGATTGGTTTGTTTTGCTTATAAGCTTCACGGCGTTTTCTTAATTTCTCCTTCTTTTCTTCATCAGTCATCTGTTCATACCGTTCTCTATCTCTTTTCCTTCTTTGTTCCTTGATATCCATGACTTGAGACTGTAATCGAAAACGCTTACCTGCATGAGAATTGCATGGTATAAATGAAACTACTATTGAGATGAACTGGTTATGATTGGCACTAAATTAATTACTTTAAATTTAAAAGCATATCTTGTCTAGAGACTGGTTTATCATGCTGCCTATGTCACGCTCTGTGCTACAGCAGATGAACTTTTTTTGTCTACAAACAAAGATTTAACGTGCCATCTGCAAGTAAGAGCATAATATAGCTGGCTAGAATTACGGACGCGGCGACACATGCAATGCATCTTCCGATGATAGTTGTACCGTGGTAGGCTGGCTCGGCAGGGCAACTAATCAGTTTTCAGCGAGTAGCTACTTCATTGATCTGATTAAAAGAAGATAGTGCATACCTCGTGTCGTCCAGAGTATTGTCGTAGGGCTAGGCCACCGCTATGTCGAGAGCTCGTATTCCACGCACTGGATCCTGTACTGCGTCCCTGGCGATCACGCAGATCCTTCGGCGAGGTTGGTTGACGCTGGTAATCAGCAGCGTAGGACAAAATCCGATCGATTTCGAACTTCCGTGGAAAATCGCGTGCATATGCGATCTATATATGGACGAGTTTTTTGTTAAGAAATCGAGAAGGATTCGGTTACAAAACTTGAAGTATTGACGTACTACGTTTCCTCAACTTTCCGAAATTCCGATCTGATTTCCTTCTCCCGATATGTATCGTCACCAATCATGGGCTATGCGTGGGCTGACGGACAAACAATGATCATGCGACCGAGTCGTACACAGATTGCCGATTAGGTAAACAACGATTGGCCAGGAAAATAGCGAGCGGCCCATAGGAAAAAAGGTAAACAACGTTTGGGTCACGTTTTGTTATCGATTGTATTACGCGGACGGAGAAAACCAGACGACGTACCACACTAAAACGGACGAAGAGAGAAACGTTAGCTGTATTATATAGTAGAGATGACCACCCAGATATCCGTGACTTCAGTACCTCAAGTAGACCTCTGCCTAGGAAAGTGCAAACATATATTCTTACATCAGCTTGAGAGAAAAAAGGAACCTCCGACACTCATACAAGGACTGTATTAGAATCCAGATATGACTAACTCCGCCCTATGTTCTTCTAGTCAAGAATAAGAAAGCAACATTCCTGAAAAAGAATTCCGTCATGGTAAGCTGGTAACCATAATCCAGCGATAGTTCAGACCCACACTCTACCCTGGTAAAGCATCAATTTGGTTAAGGTTCGAAATCATCCATGTACCCAAAACTACGGGCTGTGAGTATTGTTTTCAGAACCAGATCAAGCCCAAACAAACCTGTATACTACAACCACACATGATCATTTACCCCAACGCATTTAAACTAAAATTCTGCCCTCTCACAACCAAAAGCCGCTAGGCTAAATTCTAAACACAGAAAGGCTTACGGGTAGGATGGTTTAATTTCACCCGCAACGAGGAAAATCCCAAGACTCCACTAAAACGACTGCAATACTCCATATAAACCACTCAGATATCCATGACTTTAGTATCTCAAGTAGACCTCTATCTAGGAAAGTACCAATTCTCACATCAGCTTGAGAAGAAGAAGCAACCTATCACACTCACACAACGACAGTATTAGACCTGACTAACTCCTCCCTAAGTTCTTTTAGTTAATAAGAAAGCAGTAACCCAGACAAAGAATTTCGTCAGCTAACCATATTCTAGCGACAGTTCAGACTAACACACCCTGGTAAAGGATCAGCTTGGTTAAGGTTGCAAATCATCTGCACACCCAAAATTACCGGCTGTGGGTATTGTTTTCAGAACCAGATCAAGATCAAAGCAACCTGCATACTACAACCACACATCATCTTTCATCCTGCTAACACTTTTCAACAAAAAATTCCGTGCTCTCAAATCCAAAAGCCCGACGCCGGTGATGAGCAAGACGGAGGTGGACATGCTGAGGTACAGAGTGCTTATCCATGTCGACCGGGTTGAAGAAGAAGAGGAGGTTGACCGTGAGGGTTATTGGTGCGATCCTGGCTCGTCGGACAGTGGTCAGAGTGGCCTGCCGGATTCCGGTGGGCGCCGTGGCTTTGGCGGCGGCGGGAGGACCTCGAGGAGGCCGCCATGGCGCTTGGGGTGTCCCTGATCGATGTGGTGGGGGCCACCCACCGACAGGAGCCAATGGGCGCCAGTGCTCGTACTGTCAGGTTGCGGCCGCCCTGCCGATGGACTGGAAGATCCCGCCAATCTCGGCGGCACGTGTGTCCTCTGCTTCCGATAAAGGGAAGCGGCCACTGGAGACATCGCACGTTGCGGGCACTGCTGGGGTGGGGCCGGGGGCAAAAGGAGTCCTGTCCCCTCGCTTCCATCCTTCCCCAGGTTCCGACAAAGATGCGCGCCGGCCACGCTGCGATCCCAAGACGATCAGATCAGATCTGCACCAGAGGAGACCGGGCAAAAGGTGAACAATCCCATGGTGGTGTACAAGAGGCGTGATCCTCCCGTTGGCATGGAGCGACAGGTCTCTGAGGGTCAGTCTGCTGGCATCTCTTTGGGTGCGACCGTTCTAGAAATGGGCCCCAAAGCTGCTGCTGCGGACGTACGAGACCTCAGGGCATCCGAGAAGTTTTCAATTTCGTTTGAAAATTCTCCTGCGGGCTCGTCTCTGAGGGGTGAGTCTGGATGTGCGCCACGTGCCTAGGATGCCACATCGGACGGATCAATAAGTGACGAGGAGTTTTTTGAGGTTTCTCTGTCAGCACTTGCTGACGAGGATGATCAGGATTCGGACAAGGAAGTTTCTGGACCTTCTTCTGATGGGCCTCTGCCCACGGAGTCCCAGGGTGAGAGTGGGCCAGCTGCCAATGGGCCTTTGGCCTCAGAGCCCCAGTGCGAGACAGGGCCGGTTTGTGAGGAGAATCTGGTCGGCATTGCCGCGCCGCCGCCGGCGCTCGAGCTCAACCGCCTCAAGTCCTTCTGCGCCAACGTCCTAAAAACACTGGCCCCTCCTCTGCTGCGTGAAGTGGAACTATCCAAGGCGTCGAAGCCACCTGCAACGCCTTTCACTCCAAGAATGTCCACCAGAAGATCAGGCCCTCCGGCTTCGGATGGAAAGCCTCTCAAGCACGCGTCGGCTGCAGAGAACGCGCTACTCAAAGCGCTTGGTGTAGTACCGGAGAACATGGTGGTCGATGAGGTCGCATTGCAAGAGTTCAGGGGCCTCTTTGATTCCCCAATGAAGGACGATCATCTGCGTGTCATCGCCGGTATCTTTGGGAAGGCTTTGCCCCCCATTGCGGAGCTCAACGAAGGCGGCAGTCCTTTGGTGTGTGCGCACTAATCTAGTGCTGTAATCGGAGTAGGAGTTTAGCTGGGTTTATGGATTTAAACATCGATATCCTTTCCTGGAATCCTCACGGATTGAACGATCCGGCAAGGAAGAATGCTGTACGGGAGTTTCTAGAGTCGATACACGTTAGCCTCGTGTGTCTACAGGAGACCAAGCTAGCGGTGATTGATCGCTACATGCTTCTTCAATGCCTGGGGCCAACCTTCGATGGGTTTGCGTACTTACCGGTAATTGAAACGAGAGGAGGGGTGTTAGTTGCGTGGGATACTTCGGTTTTGACCATGCAGCATGTCAGCATTGACACTTATGCGCTGACAGGCGAGGTGTTAACTAAGGATAACAGTCGGTGGTGGTTGACAGTGGTCTATGGGCCGCAAACCGATGCGGAGAAGATCCAGTTCCTTCAGGAACTATCGGAGAGGAGGTCCCTTTGCCCAGGCCCGTGGCTTCTACTGGGAGACTTTAACATGATCCTATCCGCAGCAGAGAAGAATAATGCGAATCTCAATAGAAACATGATCAACAGATTCAGAAACTTTGTTAACGTGCATGAGCTGAAGGATATCTACTTGCACGGGAGGCTTTATACTTGGAGTAATGGCCGTGCTGTGCCAACCATGACTCGCATAGACAGAGCTCTTGCTTCGATTGACTGGGATATTTCCCACCCAGAGTGCATCTTGCAGGCTCTGTCTAGTAACATATCGGATCACACCCCTCTGCATCTATCTCTGAGTGCTGCGTTTAAGCCAAAGAAACGGTTCAGGTTTGAGTTGTTTTGGCTGAAACTGGAGGGGTTCGAGGATGCAGTCAGAGAAGGTTGGCAATGCGATCCGTCGATCGTGGATCCCTTCAAGCGCCTTGACGCTTTGTTTAGGAATCTGGCGGCTTTCCTGCAAGCTTGGGGTCAGCGGCTCAGCGCAAGGTGGGGAACATCAAGATTCAGTTGGCAATTGCCAATACCATAATTTTCCACCTTGAGCAGGCCCAGGATAGGAGGAATCTGTCGAATGCTGAGGCTTGGTTGAAGCGCACTCTGAAGCTCGCAATTTTGGGACTGTCGTCTTTTGAGAGAACAATGGCTCGACAGAGATCACGTTTGAGATGGTTAAAGGAGGGAGACGCAAACACCAGACTTTTTCACGCCGTCGCCAATGGACGCCGTGCAAAAAACTATATTCCAGCCATCCGTGTTGGGGACTCGGTGATCACAGATCAAACCCAGAAAGAGGAGGCCTTCTTTGAAACTTACAATGGGCTATTAGGGAAGCTGCAGACCAGAGAGCATACGATGGATCTGGATTTCATTGGGATGCAGACTCAAGATCTCAGTGAGCTGGATGGGCTGTTTACGGAGGAGGAAGTCTGGGCGACAATTAAGGAGTTGCCGCCAGACCGTGCGCCTGGCCCAGACGGGTTTGTGGGAGCTTTCTATCACAGGGCTTGGCCCGTTATTAAGCTGGACCTGATGGCAGCCTTGCTAAAATTGGCTGTGGGCGACGGCAGAGGCTTTGCCAAACTAAACCGTGCGCTAATCACACTCATACCTAAGAAGCCAGATGCGATGGAGACTGGAGATTACAGACCCATAAGTTTAGTCCATAGTTTCTCGAAGCTGTTCTCGAAACTGTTGGCGAATCGGTTGAGAGAGAAACTTGGTCAATTAGTGAGCCCCAATCAATCAGCTTTTGTTAGGGGGAGAAGTTTTCATGATAACTTTATCCTTGTTCGGCAAGTAGCACGCAAGATTAACACAAGGAGATCAAAGGGAGTTTTGATCAAGCTGGATATATCCAAAGCCTTCGACTCATTGTCGTGGGCCTTTCTCTTAGAAGTGCTAAGGAAGTTAGGGTTCAGTTATATGTGGTGCAAACTAGTCTCTATCCTCCTGTACTCGGCTAGCACCAAAGTGCTGGTTAATGGTGTTCCGGGGAGGAGAATCTATCACGCCCGAGGCTTGAGACAGGGGGATCCCATATCTCCCATGCTTTTTGTGTTGGCAATGGAGGTGATTTCGATCACGGTGGCCAAGGCTGTGGAGCAAGATCTGTTTTTGCCGCTGGTAGGGTGCACAGCAACGCAGAGGTTATCTGTCTACGCCGATGATGTGGTGTTCTTCGTTCGGCCGGTGATGACAGACCTGCTTGCGGTTCGGCAAATTCTAGAAATTTTTGGTGAGGCGTCTGGCCTTAAAGTTAACTATGCTAAAACTTCCGCAACTATGATTCGTGGTATCGATGAGGATGAGAGGTTGGTGGAGCAGACGTTGAACTGCTCAATTGCGAGGTTCCCAATCAAATATCTTGGGCTCCAATTGGCACTTCGACCGCTGACTAAGAATGAGTGGCAGCCATTGCTAGATCAAGTTTTGCACTGTGTTCCAGCCTGGCAGACAGGGATGATCGACCGGTGCATCAGCTGCTGGTTGCGGAAGCACCGGAGTGGTTGCTGGAGGAGATTGAGAAGTGGCTGCGGGGGTTTTTCTGGGCCGGCTCGGAACATGCACTTGGTGGCCAATGCCTTGTGTCATGGGAGAACGTGAGCAAGCCAGCATGCTTCGGCGGCCTTGGGATCAAAGACCTTCGAACCCAAGGACTTGCGCTCCGAGTACGCTGGGAATGGTTGAGAAGAACCGATGACTCTAGGCCGTGGCAAGGGTTGCCGATGCTCAAGGATACTATGGCGGCTAAGGTGTTCGATAACCTGGTACAGATCACTGTCGGTGATGGCAAGAAGACACTTTTCTAGAGAGATAGATGGATCGATGGTCTAGCTGTCAGAGATTTTGCCCCTGATCTCTGTGCCTTGGTGCCTGCTCGGACAGCAAATAAAAGAACTGTTCATGCAGCGCTTTTAGAGCATAGTTGGGTGATGGATGTTTCGGAGCCACTTTCTGAACAAATGGCGGCCCAATGTGTGCGGCTGTGGTTAGCGATTGCCAGGGTTCAGAGAGAGGAGGAAAGGAGTGATGAGTTTGCTTGGCCGGCGTCTACAACCAAGCATTATACAGCGAGTTCCACTTACCGGATGCTAATGCAAGGACAAACTCGCTTTGCGCACGCTGATGGTGTGTGGAAGTGTTGGGCACCGGCTAAATGCAAGATCTTCATGTGGTTGGCGCTCAAGCACCGGATTTGGACTTCGGAAAGGCGGGTACAACATGGTCTTCAGGAGCAACAGGATGTCTGTCGATTGTGCTTGCAGGAGTTGGAAACCACTGACCACCTGCTTACACAATGCGTCTACTCCAGGCAAGTTTGGTGGATTTGCACTCGTCGGTTGAGAGTTCAGCTGCCGGAAGCTTCTCTTGTTGAGACTTTGGAGGATTGGTGGTTGAAGGTGAGAGCAAGGTTCAGAGGTAAACAGAAGAAGAAGGCTATTGATTCTCTTGTCACCTTGGTGAGTTGGAGCTTGTGGAAACAACGAAATGCAAGAGTTTTCGGAAACGCGAGTCAGCATTGCAATGAAGACGTTCTAGCAGCCAAGGTTGTGGAAGACTTCAAGCTTTGGGTTGCAGAGGGGGCTGGAGCGGGAGACTTACATCTTGAGTAGTAGCTTTAGGTGTGAGTGGGAGTGTGTGCGACAGTTGAGTTTGTAACTCTACTGTCGACTTTTTGTATCTGCTTGGAGTCTTCTTCTATAAAAATAAGGCATGCATTTTGCATGCCTGTCAAAAAAAATTTTCCCAAAAGCCCCCAAACCGAACTGTGATAACACATGGGCGTAATTTGAAACATGAAAAGGGTTTAGCGATAGTATGGCCTATTTTGGACAGAGTGAGGAAAATCCTAAGACTCCAGTAAACGGCTGCCCAGGGAAGTGCCCAGATATCCGCAAACTCGGTGCGTCAAGTAGACCTCTTTCAAGGAAAGCGCCGACACAGGCGCCTTGTTCTCATATGAGCTTGAGATAAGCAACCTGTCACACTCTACACAAACAGTACTGGACCTGACTAACTCACCTCCATGTTTTGAAATTATGTAATCAGTTTTCCAGAGACAGGATCTCCGATCTCATCATGGTCTCCCTCCCTGGCTGCTTCCCGGCAGGATACAGTCCAAACCAACACAGGATCGCTATCTAGTTGGGGCACCGAATCGGCTCTACCGGTTAATACTAGGTGTTGAAGAGGGTCAGATCAGCTCAAACGTACAAGCACGCTAGCTAGCATGATCACTCCGCTCCAACAGTCTCACACTAAACGTACAAGCGAAGACACCAAAATCAAACCCCGTGAGGTCAGACAGTTGGGGAGGTCGGGAGAGAGGAGTATGGGGCATGAGACGTACGTAAGTGTTGAGCTGCCTGACGAAGGATGAGAAGTTGCTGTGCTTGAAGTACTTGGGTAGGAGGTCCCTGGCGAACTCGGGCGTGCTCCACACGATGAAGCTGTTGTTCCCGGGCCCCCACGAGACCACCCCGTCCGTGCTCGGGTCGTCCACCATCTCGTACGTCTTCTGCAGGAACGGCGGCGGCGGCGCCGAAGCCGAAGCCGCAGCCGCAGCCGCCCCTCCTCCGCCGTTGCTCGAAGCCGCAGGAGGAGCCACCGCCGTCGTCACCGCCGCGGCCGCGGCCACAGCAGCAGCCACCCCGCCGTCCATCGCGTCCCCCAGCTCGACGCGATCGATCCGTACGGCCCGCCGGAGCTCAGGCCTCCGATTCGAGGGAGAACATGGATTCGGGCTCCGTGCTTTCGCGGGATTGGGATTTGGG
The DNA here is from genome assembly GCA_947311845.1 of Poa pratensis. Classification (NCBI taxonomy): domain Eukaryota; kingdom Viridiplantae; phylum Streptophyta; class Magnoliopsida; order Poales; family Poaceae; genus Poa; species Poa pratensis. The sequence continues at coordinate 2,134,563 of CAMZMU010000049.1, read as the reverse complement.
GATGGGGATTCTAGGTTTGGGGGTGGGTATTTGCAGGCAGCGGAGGGGAATTGGGTGGGCAGAGGAGGGAGACGACAAGGGGGATAGTGGATGGGCGCCGAATTATAAATAGTTTATTTGCTGTAGGGGTGTTTATGTAAAAGTGGCAACGGAGACAGAGGTGTGGAGTGGAGCCGAGCGAGCTCGGTGGCGGCGACACGGCGCGACCTGTCGCCGTCGTCGTTCGGCGGCGGGCGTCTCCGGTTGGGGTGAAATTTGATAAAAATAACCTTTTTGAAAAACTTTAATGAAACATAACTTTTTTGGATAAAAATTCTGAATCTAACCCTTTTTTGTGGCGTCTGTACTGGCGGCGCCTCACCTCAAAGCACCGCGCCCCAGCCGAGGACGTCACACACCTGCCAGCGTGGCACCGTGGGACCCAAACCCGATCATGTAGCGCCGTAGTGACGGGCGTTACACTATGAACCACAGCGCGGGCGGCCAGAGCGCTACTCCTTGTGCTGAGCTAGCTCACCTCCCGCGCGCGCGTGGCACACTCTTTGGCTGCTGCTCCTGTCGCATGTCCTGCTGTTGCTCGAAGGCAGCGTGCAAAAGCCTAGCTAGGCTCGCTGCTAGCTCTAGCAGGCGGTGCATGCGCCACAAAATTTCAAGTGTTATTCTTGCACGCATATAGATTAGTTGATGTTATCTCTAATATTATAGCAAATAAAAAAGATTCACCCTGCCTATAATAAGAAAATATGCTGCAACAAAGATTCTCAGTATTTCTAAGAAACGTAGTGCTAAAAAACTGTGATTAATTTTTGTTGCCAATTGATTTGTAACAAAAATCGCCAATTAAATACTTAAAAATCACAATGAGCAAAAACAAATCCTTGTGTTTGCAGCAATAAACAAGTGGTTAAGCACCAAAATTTGTTGCAGATTCTGTTGTAACAAAAATAATCACTAACGGGCAGCTGGCAGCTGTTCTCCGAGACGAGATGTGGTCGAGGCGCTGCGCGCGGAGGAACCGCTGGTCGAGACTTTGCACGCGGAAGAGCCATTGGTATGGAGCAATAAATTTCCACAACATTTAGAACAAAGTACATTTACATAAATGTTGTTAAACAACATTTATTTTAGCTTTAGATTGTTTTCCCATAAAAAAATCACCAAGAAACACAACAAAAATTACAAATTGTTGAAAAAAAACATGTTTGTGTAGCAACTAAAAAGTGACCGAGCAACAAATTTGGTACATCTCTCGTTTATGTGCCCCCTAAAAAGGCTTGCAAAATCTCTCGTGTGGTTTCTCATGAATGTTGCGCCTTTGACACAAATATTGGAAGTAAGCTACATTCACAGAAGGGAAAAATCGGTGTACCATCGTCCATGATGGTCCGATCTCATCGATTCGACACAGTCAACCAAAAATCCGACTAGTTGGGGGACCGTCAGCCCCAAACCTAATCCCATCGCTCCATCATCTCCTTAGATGCTGAAGAGTGTCACGTATGTATGTTCGGAGGGTTTCACTTTCAAATAGAATAGGTGTCGGCTTAGTCGGGAGATCGCCGGCATATACCCGGGCATTTTTTAGATAAAGGGAGTCTTTATTACTTAAAATGTTTAAGCATTACACCCAGCCTCTGCATAACAAAGATGCACACAGCCGAAACAAGTCTGTAGTACGAAATGAAATAAACAAGGCGAATTACATATCAAAATGAGAAATTGTAGAAACGCCTATGGTGGTGGAGGGCCGATCCGCAAATTATGCTGCCATCCATGTAGGGATAAAAAGTCTCTCGCCGTATCCTCCAGTCTTGTACACACCTCCATAAACAGGTCTCGATGTCCCACACGTTGCAACTGAGACCACGAACGGAGTGTAGCAGTAGTCATGTAGATAACCTGCATAAGAGAGCAATTTTTATCATTAAAAACCTTGTCATTCCTACATAGCCAAAGCGACCATATTACGGCAAGCGCTGCCACCCTAATAAGTTGTTTGAACCTATTATCCACTCCATTCAGCCAATTGCCAAAAATATTAGCAATGCTTGTAGGTGGATAAATAGTAGAACCTATCTGGATGATTGACCATATAGAACTAGCAAATTTGCACTCGAAGAACAGATGTTTGATTGTCTCATCTTTATGACAGAAGACACACTGTTTACTCCCATGCCAATTGCGCTTAGAAAGATTGTCTTTTGTAAGAATTACTCCTCGACGAAGATACCACGCAAAAACTTTGTTTTTCAGTGGAATTTTCGTCTTTCAGATTTTCTTATTATTATCTACTGGCACATCCGGCTGAACTAGTGTTGTATACATGGAGTCCACGGAGAATTTACCACACTTGCGTAAATTCCACCGAAACTCATCGGTCCCTTGAGGCAAATTGACAGTAGCGAGTCGCTGGAGCAACTCATGCCAAGATGCCAACCTGGGTCCAACAAGATCTCTACGGAACGTCACAGTAGGATGATTATCAACCAGTACTTGAGCAAGCGTATCACTCTTATGACGTCCTTGGACTATACCATATAATGCTGGATAGTGTTCTCGGAGTGACCTGAAGATCATGAATGCCAAGACCACCATGCTCCTTAGGGCGGCACACTACGTCCCATTTTGCCAGCCGGTATTTCTTTTTTTCATTATCCCCTTGCCAAAAGAATCTGGATCGAAAGTAATCCAATCGATGCAAGACTCCCTTTGGTAGTTGAAAGAAAGATATCATATACAACACCATATTAGTTAGGACTGAATTTATGAGCACCAATCTCCTTCCTAAGGATAATAATTTTCCTTTCCAGCTACTTAGCCTCTTTTGTAATCTTTTCTCAACATGTTTCCATTGAGCTATCGTTAGCCTCCTAAAGTGAATTGGGATGCCGAGATAGTTTATTGGAAACTGACCCAGCCCACAGTCGAATAATTCAGCATATTGGGCAGCCTCCTCTTGGGCGTCGCCAAAACAAAACACTTCACTTTTATGGAAATTGATTTTTAGACCGGAAAGTTGCTCGAACGCTGATAATATTAATTTCAGGTTTCTTGCCTTCTCCATATCATGTTCCATAAAAAGAATTGTATCGTCAGCGTATTGTAGAATGGATAATCCGCCATCCACTAGATGCGGTACCACGCCCACAATTTGCCCCTCGGATTTTGCTCGCTCAATGATTATGGCTAACATATCAGCAACTATATTAAACAATATAGGTGATAATGGATCGCCTTGCCGTAATCCCTTTTTCGTCTGGAAGTTTCTACCAACATCGTCATTGACTTTGATGGCGACACTTCCTCCGGAAACGAAATTATGAATCATTGCGCGCCACTCAGCTGAAAAACCTTTCATTATGAGCGTTTGTTGCAAGAAAGACCACTTGACTTTATCATAAGGTTTTTCAAAGTCAATTTTTAGGATGACTCCATTAAGCTTTTTCCGATGCATCTCATGAACAGTTTCATGTAAAATCACAACTCCATCAAGAATATTGCGACCTTGCATAAACGGCGTCTGAGTGGGTCTCACAACATGATCAGCCACCGAGTTAAGCCTAATAGTAGCGGTTTTAGTGAAAATCTTGAAGCTAACGTTAAGAAGACAGATAGGTCTATATTGTTGAATCATTTCTGCTCCATTAAACTTTGGCAACAAAATTATCTCACCGAAATTTAGGCGAAACAACTCAAGATGTCCAGCATGAAGATCCTGAAACATCTCGAGCAAATCCGATTGGATTATGTCCCAGAAAGTTTGATAAAACTCTGCGGGAAAACCATCCGGACCCGGTGCTTTGTTGTGTTCCATTTGGAATACCGCCTTCTTCACCTCCTCCATAGAGAAAGGAGCAGTCAGATGGGCGTTTTCCTGATCGGAAACCTGCGGGATATCATCTGTTTGGGTTTCGTCCAGCGAGAGATTATCTGCATCCGGCTCTCCAAAAAGATTTTTATAGTACTTCGTGATGTAGGATTTCAATTGCTCATAGCCTTCAATCGTACCCTCTTCCTGGGATAAGGAATGAATGAGTTTCTTTCTATGTCTTCCATTATTTATTTTTATTTTTTTTTTGCGCTTAATCCTGAGAGTTTATTACTTAGTTAACATCCTAGTACAGTCATCCAGCAAGCTGGGAAGTAAAAATTCCGGGCTCACATCGAGCCAGCTATCTGTACCTGTCAAAGTGCTAGCACGCTTCGCACAAAGATGAGCAGGTACATTCAGAGTTCTCCCTACATGCCGAATAGAAAACGAAACACAACTTTCAGCTAACTCCCTGATTTCTTGAACGATAGGCGAGGCGATCGATCTCGAATTACCTCGCGAAGTGCAGAGGTTTACCACCTCCAAGCAGTCCGACTCCACCACAACATGCGAGTAGCCTCGCAGCCGTGCAAACAAAACCCCCTCTCGGACAGCCAGCATTTCAGCGATCATTGGGTCTGTCACTCCTTCGAGGGGTTTACACCAAGCTCCCAGGAAAGCCACATGCGACCTTGCCACGCCGCCTGCACCTCCTTTGGAGAATTCCAAGCTGATTGCAGCGTCAGTATTGATCTTCACCCATCCAACATCCGGTGGTCTCCAACACTGTCCTGCACTCACTCCACTTTTCTTTTTTGGCAACTCCAACAGTGCCAACATTTCATTAACCCATTTGACCGCTTGGGCCGGGTTATATGCCTCTCGATCATGAGTCCATCGGTTCCGAGAAGACCAGATGTAGTACATTACTGTGATGATGCGACATCTATCATCACTGTTGAATCTCTCATCCATGAGTATATCCGCTGCCCAGGTAACAGGATGCAAAGGCTGCATTTTGATGTCGAACCTTTCTCTGGCTGCGTCCCAAAATTTCCGTGCATGCGAGCATGTCAACAAGGCATGCTGTAAATCTTCATTTTTGGCCAAGCATACTTCACACCTGCCAATCTGTTTGATATGGCGATGCTTTAGGGTCATCGAGTCTGGCAGGATGCCTCGCAGCACTCGCCACCAAAAGACTCGCACCTTCGGCACCACCTTGAGACTCCACAGAGCCTTCCACAGCTGTTCATTCGTCGATGAAGTACCCATATCTGGCCCTTCCTCTAAAGCAGATTGCTCGTTACGAGTCATCAGAGCCCGATATGCAGATTTAACAGTGTAGATGCCTGTTTTCTCAAGTGCCCAAGCAAGAAAATCTTCACCCCCTGCAGCCCTTAAAGGAATATTCAGAATAGCCTCAGCGTCAGGTGCAAAGAAAGTCTGCCTAATCAAATCAACCTTCCACTTTCCGGTGTATGTATCAATAAAATCTGACACCTTCTCAAGTGGTTCAGTGCCACTCCTCCCCATCGGAGTCAAAGTAGCTGTGCCTGGGATCCATTTATCTGTCCAAGTCGAGATAGACGTACCCGAGACCACCCTCTTCACCAGACCGACATCCAGAGCTGATCGGCCAGCAACGATTGCTCTCCAGGTTGCCGAAGCATTCCTTGGAACAGTTGCATTCAGGAAATCCGTATTGTGAAAGTATTTTCCTTTTAGAATACGTGCACACAAAGATCCCGGATTGGTCAGAAGTCTCCACCCATGCTTACCTAGCATAGCAAGATTGAAAACTTCGAAGTTTCGAAAGCCCATTCCTCCTTGGGATTTAGGTGCAGAGAGCTTCTCCCAGGAAAGGCAATGCATAGCTCCTTTATCCAGAGAACTTCCCCACCAATATTTAGCCATCATAGCACACAATGCTTTGCAAATTTTCTTTGTAAGTTTGAAGCAACTCATGCTAAAGGTAGGTATAGCTTGAATAATAGTTTTCAGCAAAACCTCCCTACCTGAGCATGCAAAATGTTTCTCAGACCATCCATTCATCATCTTCCTGCATCTTTCAAGAATATGATCGAAGGTACCACTAGTTAATCTCCCAACTGCAGTGGGTAATCCCAAATATCTCTCTGAAAACGCTTCTACCATAATGCCAAGTGTCTGTTTCAGAGTTGCCCTCAAACTTTGGGAAGTATTTGGACTGAAAAAAATTGAGCTCTTCTCCTTGTTCACCGCCTGGCCTGAGCAGTCAGCATAAATACGGAGAATCTCATTAAGTCTATCAACGCTTTCGATCTTTGCATTCAGAAAAATCAGGCAATCGTCAGCGAATAACAAATGATTCACCCATGGCGAGTGAAAATTCACCCGGATCCCTCTATCAATGTAGGCTCCATAATTGTTAAGTAATGCAGTCAATCCTTGTGAGCACAAGAGAAAGAGATACGGTGACATCGGGTCTCCCTGCCTCAATCCTCTCGAGGGAGAGAAGAACGGCAGCATTTCTCCATTGACCTTGACAGAGAATCTGACAGAGGTCACACATTTCATCACCAATCTAACAAAGCTGTCAGCAAAACCCAGCTTGTACATGATCGCTTCTAAGTAATGCCATTCGACCCTATCGTAGGCCTTGAGCATGTCCAGCTTTACAGCGCATGCCACCCCCTTGCATTTCTTTTTCCGCCGGATCGAATGAACTGTTTCGTACGCCACCAGGACGTTGTCAGTAATAAGACGTCCTGGGACGAACGCACTCTGCTCCTCCCAATTACCTCGTCCAGTATCCCTCTTAATCTATTTGCAGTTGCTTTGGCCGCTATCTTGTACAACACTGAGCATAGGGCAATCGGGCGATACTGTGATATTTTTTGCGGGTTTGTTACCTTGGGTATCAGGGTGATTGCTGTGTCATTTAACCCCTCCGGTAAACAACCGCCATTCAGAAAGCCCAGCAGGGCTGCAACAAGATCATCCCCGACCACCTCCCAATGCCTCTGATAAAACCCCGCTGTGAAACCGTCTACTCCCGGGGCTTTGGAAGGGGCCATGTCAAAAAGTGCTCTTTTCACTTCCTCTGCGTCATATGCCCTTTCTAGCATAGTGTTCATTGGGCCTGTGACGCAGGACTAACCACCGACAGTAGTTCCTCCATTGGCCGGAAACCTTTAGTCTGATAAAGGTTCCGATAGAAATCCGTAATTTCCTCCTTAACATCATCCGGGTCTTCACAGAGAAGGCCATCCGCACGCTGCAAGGAGACAATACGATTTACTCTTTTTCTATGCCGTGCTTGGGCTTGAAAATATGCAGAATTTATATCCCCTTCTCTCAGCCACTGAACACGCGATCTTTGTTTCAACCAGACCTCCTCTTGCCTCAACGCTTCTCTCAGTTGCTTCTCAATAACTAGTTCCTCCTCTGACGGTCCCCGACCCACCGAGGTTTTCCGCAACTTCTCAAGGCGTTTCTGCAATTTAGTCACCTTTTTGGACATATTTCCAAACTCACGGGCTCCCCAAGCACCAAGACCCCGTTGAACTGAAGACAAAGCTTCCACCAACCCCTGCAGCCCATGCTGACCCGACCCTCTTGGCCAAATATTGCTCACCAGCATATCATAGTCAGCGTGGGATTGCCAAACATTCTCGTACCGAAACACACGGGAAGTGAGTGTTCTCGCATGTGATAAAGAGCTTCTAAGTTGGGCCAGAACATAGCAATGGTCCGACTCAGTTGAGCTGATGTGCTTCACCGTCGTGTGTTCGTATAACTCCAGGAAAGATGCATTGGCAAGGACACGATCAAGCCGAGCCTTCACGTTTGCATCTCCCTTCTGTTTATTGTCCCAAGTAAATGGTACACCACTGCACCCCAAATCTTGGAGTTCGCAGTCTTCTATAACCTCCCGAAACCCTTTCATCTGCCACTCGGGTCTCGCATGTTTGCCAAACTGCTCATCAGCTTGCAAAATTTCATTGAAATCCCCCAAGCACATCCAAGCATCGTGCTGGACTGCGTGACTATGAAAGTATCTCGTATTCGCATCTCCTTCCAGAATAAATTGGGCCTTAGATCGTTGGTACCATTTGATCTCCTCTTCACGAAGAAGACCCGCCATCTCAGCATTAGAACGATTTTTTACTTCGATCTCTTGCGTTGATAGGGGTCTAACTTCCGCAGCAGCCTCTAGTTCATCTATAATAGATGACAATCGGAGCTTCTCATTTTTTAATTGTCCAACCATATGTCTCGCCCAACCTTTCAGGTGTTTGCGCAATGCGCTTATTTTATTATTCCACCTTTGGATTGGAGTTAGACCAGGCACCGGCCTTTCCCACACCCTTTTTACCATATCGAAAAACTCATCCCTATGCAACCAACCCAATTCAAATTTGAATTGGCGTTTGCACAATGGGTTAGGTGTTCCCGTGGTTAGGAGTATGGGAGCATGATCTGACAATGCCTCTATACGTTCGAGGACCCGTACTGAAACTAGTGGGTATTTAATTTCCCAATCCGAGTCCATCAATACACGGTCCAGTTTCTCGTATGTTGGCTCTGGGAGGCTATTAGCCCAAGTAAATTGCCTCCCAACCATCGATACCTCTCTTAGACTAAGACTGTCAATAACAGCATTGAACAAAAGAGGCCATCTGTTGTCAAATATGCCTCTACTCTTCTCATGTGGAAACCTTAGCAAGTTAAAATCACCCCCTATAATTATAGGATATGGGTTATCTTTTGCTAAGTTCACCAACTTTCTGAGAAAAGCAGGTTTATGCTCATCTTGAGCAGCCCCATACACAGCGACAAGAGTCCATATGAAGTTGTCAGCCTTGTTACGGATGTGAACCTTAATATGAAAGTCACCTTCCGAACTAGCCAATACATCCATGGTCTCTGTTCTGACGCCTAATAAGATGCCCCGAGACCGACCACGTGGCGGACGAGACCTCCAAGTGAACTCTACTCCACCAGACAAACGGTTTAGTAGGCTCGCTGAGAAGTCCCGTTTGCCAGTCTCGGAAATTCCCACAAAATCCAAACGATGATCCCGAATAAAATCAGCAATACGAGCATGTTTAGCCAAGTCGCGAAGACCTCTGCTGTTCTCGAATATGCCATTCATTGGGAAACAATTGGAGGTGTGGAGAACTTCGCCTTTTTCCGTGGCGTTTTATTTTTCTTCTTATTAGAGTCGGCTTTAGACTTGCGGTCAGATGCTTTGAGGTCATATAATGAGCTCATCACCGCCTCATCTAAACCACCCTCCGATACATCGCCCACTAGGTGTGAGAGGAGCTGGACATCAATTGTGTCATTTTGCTCCTCGTCATCCATGTGGGCAATGTGCATTTTGGAGCATGTATTTAGCAAACAAAGATACTACGTACTCCATGCTTTTTGGTGCATCCAATGGCCCATGACAAAAAAATTCCACTCCAATGCAGTAGCTAGCGGTAGCTCGTAGTTGCTTTCCATGCATGCTTGGCTGTGCCTGCGGGGCATCCAGCTGTGGACATCATGCACATGGGACCTGGGAGGCTGTGAGCTAGTGTTACCTAACTAGTACTCGAGAAGTGTGAAGGAAAACGTGCAATCCAGCTAGCTTCGTTAGCAACGCGCGCGCGGGAGGTGAGCTAGCTCAGCACAAGGAGTATCGCCCTGGCTGCCGGCGATGTGGTTCATAGTGTAACGCCCATCACTACGTCGCTACATGACCGGGTTTGGGTCCCACGGTGCCACGTTGACAGGTGTGTGGCGCCCCTGGCTGGGGCGCGGTGCTTTGAGGTGTGGCGCCGCCAGTACAGGCGTCACAAAAAAGGGTTATTTTTCGTTAAAATTTGTCAAAAGGGTTATTTTTGTCAAATTTCACCCGGTTGGGTTGGGAATGCGCTACGCGCACACGCTACGGAGCCGGGCTGTTCGTTGTACCCGAAAAAATGGTGAGCACGCTCTCGTCCGGCCACGTCGCCGGGATATTATTTTGCTATATGTGAGTTCTTTTATTTTGGTTATTATAAATGGGGGAAAGATCTGTATCTTTGGTTGTGATTAGAGATATTGTTTTGTTAGGATTTTTTTCTGGTTTATATACATGTATGATCTCTGTGAAAGACGGAGAACCATGTTTTGTGTTTCGCACGTGAAAGTGTGCATGGATTTGTGAGACGAGGTTTGATCCCCGCCTCTTTCCATGGGCAAACTATCTTTGCGTCGGATGCCTCCACGTTTCTTTTCTCGTGGACACACCTGATTTCTGTCGCAAGAGAAGCGTCGAAATTGATATGAGTTGCAATATCGACATTTATAAATCTTTTCGGGCTTCAACATTTGAAAATCTTGAAACCAACAAGGACAGGAGAAACTAGATTAGATTGGTTAGGGGGAAACTACCAAGTTGCCTAATGAACCCCAAATTTGGTTAGGGGGAAACTACCAAGTTGCCTAATGAACCCCAAATTTAGCAGGTACATCCCACTTGGGATCATACACGGTGCACACCTGCCAATACCGCGTTGTGTGTGGGTTGCGCTATCTGCAATGTAGTATGTAGAAAATTGTTTTGGTAGGCCATTCTTTCTGGTTAAATATGGAAAGAACTTTGTCTCAAACGATTTTTGCGGAAAGAGAAAATACTCCCTGACACACACTATATGTGAAAATATGTGCAGATTATGGAAGGGTCCCGATCCCTGCCTCTTTCCTTGCACAAATTACATTGGCGTCAATGGCATGTCGACCGTCCAAAGTAGCATCCATCACCTATATGTGTTTCTTCTCACAACCCACTAGAACACGACTCGATCGTGTCGGCACATAAGAAAGCACTCTATTTGTTTTCATCACTTACTTGTGTCGCAAAATTGGTTTGCATGCTTCGCTGACCATGTCTACGCGCACCGCCAACCAAAAACGATTCCGCGTCTTCCCAAAACATCATTGTGGAGCTAACATTGCGAATTATGAGCTCGAAATTGTACTTCTGACTTATTAAGTCAATTCAAATAAGACGTAACTTATTGAAGCCAACGAAAATAGAGTTGGGTCACAGTTAAATCAGCCGTATCAACGAGGTCCATAGCTCCCCAAAATATTTAGAAATCCAAAAAATTTTGTCCACACATTGCATTGCAATCTCAACGGTTGAAATTGTTGCAATGAGCATGGGAGAGAACACTAGAGTACCATATCCTAGATAGAACCTACCTACTGAGGTCAACAGATACATCCGATCTGTGAATGTACACGGTGCATCGCACCTGCCCAATACCACCATGCGTTGGAGTTCCAGGGTGCACGATGCCAATTTGCCCTGCCGCTCATGGGTCGCCGGGCCCACACGCGCCACAGCCCGGCCCGGCCCGTATCCAGCCCGTGGGCCCAGAACCCACTCCGCGTCGCCTAACATACAGAATCAAACGGACCGCCACGTCACCCCGCACTTCACCGGCCAGACCTAGCAAGCAAGCAGCAATGGCGACCCCGCCGCTCGCCGCCCTCCTCCTCCTCCTCCTCCTCGCCGTCTCCGGCGCCTCCCTGGGCCTCGACTCGTCATCTGATGCACTCGCCTCCTCCCCGTTCGACGCAGCGCTGGCGGCGCTCCAGGACCGGATCGGCTACGCGTTCCAATCCCCGGACCTGCTCCGCCGCGCCATGACGCACGCCTCCTACTCGCGCGAGAACGGCCGCGCGCTCGCCGTGCTGGGCCTCGCCGCGTCCCAGTCCGCGGCGGCGCTGCGCGCCCTCGCCGCCGACCGCGACGCCTCCGCCGCCGCCGTCTCACGCAGGGCCAGCGAGGCCGCAGGGGAGGCCGCCTGCGCCGCGGCGGGGGCGCGCGCCGGGATCCCGGCGATCGTGCGCGTCGCCGGGGGCACCAAGGCGTCCGCGGCGCCCGTGGTGTGCGGCGCGCTGAGGGCGCTGATCGGTGCGGTGGCTGTGGATAACGGGACTGCTGACGCCGCCGGGGAGGTGTTCTGGCGGCTCCATGTGCTCTCCGATGCCATGGTGTCGGCGACCGCCGCCATGTGATGCGGTTGTTCTTCGTCCCGCAGGGTTTGCAGTTGCAGATCAGTGTGCACTAGTAGTAGTAGTATGAAGCTTGTTGCTGTAATCAAATTAGTATGAGACTGAAGTACCACTATGAGTTCTACTGTGATTAGTGTGATGTCCATCCATGACTGCCGACGCCGCCGGGCCGGTGGTGCCTCCAGGTGCGCATCGCCGTGCCGGCAGCGGTCGCCATGTGATGCGATTCATGTGGATCGTCCAGCAGGGTTTGCACTTGCACATCTGTCCATCAGTGATCCCAAGTAGTAGTAGTAGTAGTATGTTTTTAGGCTATTGAATCTGGTGCTGTTACAACTTGTATGGAACCATGGATTGCCACTTTGAGTACTATGATTATTGTGATATCTTTCCAGGAATATTTGCATTTGGATACTTTATGCAGTGCTTTTTAGATGGATCATGAGCTTCTTATGGAATCCATAAACCATGGGTTAATTCTTGCATGATGTACGGAGTACATTATTTACTGAAACAAATGATTTTTACCTGAAACATCAGTTTGCCAGGTGGTAGTTATGTTTTGGGCTTAGTGAAGCTTGCTGATGTGATCAACTTGTATTGAAATTATGAAGTGCCACTTTGAGCTCTACAGCTATACTATAATTAGCGTGCTATCCATCACGGAGCGTGCTGTGCATTTTGATTTCCGTATGCAATTCTTTGTGATTGATTATGGAACATAATTTCCCTTTATCAAATACAACAAACCAAGGTATGAAATGTCTGATGTTGAGAATCAAACAGGTATGCCTGTAACGGCTAATTCTATGACAAAATGAATGATTCTAAAGTCTAAACCAAAGAACATGATACTATGTAGTTCCATTACTTGATTGACATGGGAACAGCCTGGTTTACATAGGGAGGCAAGCAAGGCAAAAATGATGTCAAGTACATGATGTTACATAGATAAGCATCATTTTGACATTAGTCAAGGGGCGCCAACTTGAAGGCAAATACCACAATAGAGCTACTACACTGGACTCATTTTGGCGTTACATTTGGAACACTAACAGAAGGCAGACACTATCAGGACCTCATCTTGTCCAAAATTTGAAACTCCTGTTACAAAGTCAGGAGAATGATCTGTTATACGGATGGCTACTTCCTCGCCTTCTTGTTCCGGTGTGTGTTCTCGGGCGTCGAACCATCCATCTTGCGCTTCTTGGTCAGCTGCTTCGATTTCCTCGCTGCGACGGCAGGCCGCTTGCCGCCTTTGCGGGAACTATCACTCTGCCCCGACTCGCTAGGCCTGCCTTGCTGCTTCCCCTGGCTGCTGCTGGGGCGCTGGATCACTTTCGCCTTCTTCACGACGCCCGATTTGGTAGATTTCAGGCCCTGGTAAGACAGGCTCGCCGGCTCCTTGCGTTTGTTGCTGTCACTGCCTTCACGGGACTTACTGCCTGGCGTAAAAGCGCTCTTCTGTCTTGGACCGCCACGCGTTTTCCCAGCGTCTGTCTTCTTTGGTGTGGTGTCGGGTGCTTTTGCATGGGTGAGCCTCAGAAAGCGATCTCTGATCTTGAGACTGCGTTTTCTGACAACGCCGTTAGCAGCCTCCTGCATAACACACATTAAAACAATCAGAAGATCCTAAGGAGATAACAATGTTCACATAGCCTATGTGGGAAATTGTTCGAACATCTCATAAGATCATATCAAAAGTTCATTCATTATAAGATGTTATGTTCCTCAAAAACAGAGTTCCCTTAGCAAGTTACCTGTAAATGTATGATACAAGAAATGAAGTGATCGTGCAATTCTAATAAAACAGACGCAATTCACAAGCCTGGATCACACTTGGTAATTGAATTGGTTCAGCGCATCCATTTTTGTATTTATCATTTTTCTATACTGAACTCAGTAAGTACAATACAAGTAACACTGAACATTGCAAGACACACCATGGATGGAAGAGAACTTAATTGGTAAACAAAAGTATGGAGCTTAGTGTTCCATTGGCTTTAATATTTACGAACACTGCTTTTAACCGATGTTTCCTTTAATTATGCAGTTCAGCAAGAAAGTTTCCACTTATCCTTTTCTTATGTGATAATAGCATTTAACCGTATGACATGACTAAGTAGTTATCTTCAAGGGCTGTTGCAATGAGTCAGAACCCAGAATACAAAAACCGGAAGAGGAAGGATAAGAATCATACCCTTGTTTTGAATAGAACATAAGCGATGCCCTTTCCTAGGCTTGAATCTGGATCTCTAACAACACGTATAGCTTCAACATCACCTTGTGGCCCACTGGGACCACAGAACAGCTGGTAGAGTTCTTCATCCTAATGTGCCACCAAGAAGCAAAGTTGACACTGGTTACTTAGATCAAGTGGACATTATGATGCTTTGATTTTCATTGAAAGAACAGAAGATTGGGCACATCAACATCATACATACCTTTACATCAAATGGCAGGTTACCAACAAACACTGTCCTCTTGCGGTCATAGAGAGGTCCTTCTCCTCTAAGCTTTTTACGAGGCGGGCATGCCATATCAACGCGCATGTGATTGCCATTGAACTAGAAAGTTCAAAATTCAGATAGATACAGTATATTATTAGATATGACACAGAAGTTCTTAAGATGTACTTCAGCTATGTGAATAACCATGTTATCAGTTGAAAGGCTGCCAACCTACCAGTGCCATGTTATGAGATAAAGCTGCCCGGGCACACTCCTCAGCTTTGAAGACGATGTAGGCATGTACACTGCAAAGGGTATATATAGATAAGAGTTTCAAAAGAAATAGGTACACAGTACGTTTGTGGTATAAAACAGCAAACCAATTTCATGTGTTCAATCATCGTATCACAAAATAGGGGTTTATTAATGACATATACTGAAAGGCAGTATTATTTATACAAAGAACAAGAAAACTATGAAAACCCTCTATGATATACTTCTGAACAAAAAGAGGATTGTGTAAAGGATGTGCCTTTCTGGCCTCACTATGCTACTACTAAATATTTTTGGCATTCAGCTCAGTTGTTTGTAGCCTTAACTTCATAACAGCACGGTAGGAATAACTAAAATTAAAAAGTCAATCCGGGTTATTTTGCTTTACTATGAAAATTATTTTATGGAGAAACAAGGAATTACATATGCGCGTGAATAAGGTACTCTGCAATTGTTTCATGAAAGAAGCCGATTGCTGCACAGCAACTATTTCGTAGCCTTTCGCTCCAAGTCATAACTACTCCTAAGCTATGCTACTACGCTACATTTTGGTTCACCTTGACTAAAACTTGTGCAACACTGAACATTACTTACTATTTTCCAAGTATCAACAAGAACAACTTGTGCATATTAACATCTCTCAAAAGAACCAATTGAGAAAAGAAAATTGTAGCGCAAAGTTGAATGAAGGCCATTTAACCTCGTACACAAGAATATTTAGATATTGCAGGCATAGCAGGGAAACGTCAAACTCTAACAATGACAGAAAAGATAAAATACGAAAGCAGCACTACTCCTGTTAGATTATGTGGTAATTCCAAATTTTATAGTTGGGCATATCCCTTCTGTAGCATTAATTGCACTGGTTGGGCTATAGGAGAACAGCACTTGCCCTGTAAATATGTGGCAATTCTAATCTTCTAATTGCTGTCAGACAATTCTTATTAAGACTTTCCATTTAAGATTTTACTACAGCGAACACAGATCAGAGAACAAATTCAATCATCTACTGTTATGGAAAGAACCATATCCCAACTATAGCCTAAATATATTCCTCTAATTGGGCAATAACCCAAACAATCGATAAGCAAGAATGCACTCACTTGTCTGCCGAGTCATTAATCTTCCCTTTTATGACGGCTCCTTTCCTCGGAATCTTGGTCTGCAGCAAAGCACACAATTCAGCACACAAATCCAAAACTCTCCTTCATAACACCAATCAAGGAATTCAACGAATGGCACTGACGTCGTCCAGGGGCACGGAGCGGATCCTGACGGACTCGACCTCGCCGAAGGCGGCGAACTCCTTGGCGAGCGCCTTCTTCTTGGTCCGCAGCGGCAGGTTCCCCACGAACACCGTCCTGAGCAGCTTGCTCTCGTCGTCGAACGCCTCGTCCTCGCCCTCCTCCCCAGCGCCCCCGGCCGCCGCCACGGCGACGTCGTCGGGCGCCTTCCTCTTCTTCCCGACCACGGGCCGCGGCGCGGGCTCCTCCGCGGGGCCGGCGCCGAGCGTGCGCCGCTCGTACCCCGCCTCCACCTCGTCCCGCTTCCGCTTCCGCCGCGGCGGCCGCGCCCCCTCCTCCTCCTTCCGCTTCTTCCGCGACGAAGACTCCGGGGCCTCGGCCGCAGCCACGGGAAGCTCCGGCTTCGGGTGCTTGCGCGCTGGCGTGGCGGGGGCGGCGGGAGGAGCAGGCGCCTCGAGAGGCCCCTCCTTGCGGCGGAAGGGGTTGTCGGCGGAGAAGAGGGAGCGGACGGCCGCCGCCTTCGCGTCTGGCTCGGCGGCCTCCTTCCCCTTCTTCGCCATCTCCCTCGTCGGTGGCTGCGTTCTGCGGCGGCGGCGGCGGAGAAGAAGAAGAAGAAGAAAATAGTTTGGGTCGAACCAGGCTGGGTAACCGCTCTGAATAGACGTGAGGCTAGGACGTAATCGAGCGCCCACAGCCGTCCGATCCAGCACGGACGGTTCAGATCACCCCTGAACCGCCTCTTCAGCCACGGAGGCCAGAGCACGAGCCACGAGGGTTTAGTCGTCAGTCTGCTAGGGTTTCTGTCGTCTCGCCGCACCGCCGCCACCGACCGGTCGGTCAGCGCAGTCGACGGCGGGGAGGGATGGAGGGGCGCGCGGAGGGGAGGAAGGCGAACCAGCTGCGGAAGTTCTCGTGCACGCGGAACGCGCTGGACCGGGCGCACGGGTCGGCGCGGTGGGAGCAGGGGGACACGGTGGTGGTGGCGGCGGTGTACGGGCCCAGGCCGGGGACCAGGAAGGGGGAGGACCCAGAGAAGGCCTCCGTTGAGGTCGTCTGGAAGCCCAAGACCGGCCAGTCAGGTCAGTTGCTTGGCTACCTCGGGTTGAAGTGTGGCGACCAGGAACATGTTGAGCTGAAATCAATGACGTGCTGATTGTTTGTGTGTTGGCAGGGAGGCTGGAGAAGGAGTACGAGATGACGCTCAAGAGGACGCTGCAGAGCATCTGCCTGCTCACCGTCCATCCCAACACCACCACCTCCGTCATACTTCAGGTGAGCCTGATGACTCCCCTGCATTCGGTGATGGCTTGTATCAGTTGTTTTCTTGCCATGATGATTCCTGGCTGTCGCGAGTGATGTCTAGCTTTGTGCATCGTGCTGTCTGACTTTAGCCATTGCGCCTACCTGATTATGCCTATGCACACATGGTTTCAATAGGAAAATCGGTCTTGTGAGCGTGCCAATGTGGTTGCTAGTTGGGCTGCAAATCTTGTGTCTGCCTGAAATACTCCAAAAATATAACTAGGGTGATTGCAAACATGAAGTTTCTCTTTCAAATGCACAATTTTAAACAGGCAAGGCAATTGTTTTTGCGGGAAATGGCTGTGTGTTATGTCGAGTTGAGTTCTGCAGCTGTTTTTCCGAAATTGTTTGCTTAAAGTTGAAGGGTGATTGCAAACATGAAATATTCTTGAAGCTTTCTGTTTCCAGCGAACTTAATGTAGAACTTGTTATGTGGTACGTCACAGCAGAGTGCAATATGTGGATCGGCCCTTTTGATTGATTATTGTAGCGTTCCATTTCATATATTGTTTTATCTCATCCTTGGTTTATTTCTATTTTCGCAGGTTATGGGTGACGATGGTTCTGTATCCTCTTCACTTCAATGTAGTTAATTCCTAATCTCAGCATATTGTTCTGAGTTATGAGATGGGCTTCTTTGTCCTGCATCTAAATCCCTTCATTGCAAACCATTTCTGTTGCCCTTGAGTGATATGCAAGATCCGATGGAATGCTCCATTTTTGCTAATTATACTCTTCAGCCATCTCCACAATTTTTTCTTATCTGTATACTTTAGTTTTATCCTGCGTACGAAATTTATTTGGTGCACCTGCAAATTTCTGTGTCTTCCTAATTTCAATCAAGAGTAGTCCTTGACAGTACCTAGCTTCTTCCATGTGCAATTAATGCATCCTGTGCTGCCCTTGCTTTTGCTGGCGTCCCCTTGAAACATCTTGCTGGTAAGTTGAACAATTTGGGTATGCTCACTGTTGGAACTCTATATAGCTGACAAGATTGTGTGCTGCAGTTGCAATTGGCTGTGGGGTGTTGGAGAATGGTGATGTGATTTTGGACACAAGCAAGGCAGAAGAGAAGGTATACATTTTTCTTTTCATCTGAACTCCACTCTTAGAAATGTAAGCACAAAATATTGTCTAATCCCTCCTCGCAGGAATTCTCGCTTTCCTGGTTATTAGTTTAATCACCAAACCCAAGTGTATGCAACTTTTCCTATTAAGTGATGCTTCCGACAAAGTTTTCTGGTCTATATGAAAAGTAGTCTTAATTTGCCCACCCCCTCCCAACTATTTACTGGTAACTGGAGCACTGTCATTAAGAACTGTTTTCGGAGATTACATGATTTATCCTTGATGGTGTTTACTGCATTTCCAAGTGCCAATGCAAAAAATTAACCTTATGTTGATCATCTGTAGTCATCCGTAGTTGACAAGTTGAAATATTATGTTATTTTTTCTCTCCACATATACTTTAAGATCAAAGTATACTTTTCCAGTATCTCGTAATTACATTACCAAAAGAACTCTCATGATTACTACTTTCAGTGACACAGGAACTAAATGCTGTTATTTTTCACAACCTGCAGCAACTGAAATCGTTTGCTCACTTGGTGTTCCCCAACTCGAGCAAGTCTGTCGATGTGAAAGAACCACAGCAGAAAGACGGCGGTCATTCTGAACGAGGCTTGATAACTTCGATCACCCACGGAGTGATGTCCGGTATGTTCCTGTCTCGTGCCTTCATTCGCGTGTTCATCTAGACACTGTCTGCCATCATTTCTAAACCCGATCCGTTTTGTCTGTCAGAGGATGACTACTTCAACTGCATAGAGAGGGGTCTTGCCGCATCCTCACGCATCTCAGATTTCATGAGGACAACCTTGCAGAAGCACACACCTGACTATCTTTGAGAAACCATTGTAGTCCGGTGTGAGCCATCATGTAACGAACAGAGTGCGTTGAGGACACGAAACGTGTTGTAATGGAAAGCGGGGCAAATTTGTATGCAAGATGAAGTGCTAGCTTCAATTTTGAGTGATCGTTGTATGCTTCACTGACTTATTAAAAGAATCTATAGATTCCATTGAAAAAATTGTAAACCTGGCAATCATGTGTTCTGGATTGGGGTTACACAATCTACATTTTGATCGACCGATGCCGGCGGTTGTGTCGCTATAATGTCGAAAGAGAAAACCGATGTTAAAGGAGAAACATGTCAATTGTTTCGTGAGAAGGACGAATAAGAACAACGGAAAACAAGCTGCCAGTACCTCTATAGATACTATATATAATAGCGTGAAGAATCGCTGGCCTCTCAGCCCTCCGGCTACTGTAGATCTACAGTATTTCCACACTGGCGCCCGGGAGCTCGACTCCGGCAGCGGCCACCTCGCCCTCCCCCAGCGCGCGGAAGCCTGGTGCGCGGGGAGGCGGAGGAAGGCGAGGAGGAGGGACGCTCCCGGCATCGGCTGAGCGGCGCGCCGAGGTCGGCGGAGCTCGTCGAAGGAGGGCATGGCGCGCGGCCGTTGGCGATGAGCGGGCGGTTACTTTTTTGATTTTCGGTTGGGGATTGGGTTCTGATTTCTCAAGTCTCGTAGGGTCCTATTGAAATATAGATGGGGCGATTAGTTTGGTCTCCAAAATTTTGAACCGAACTTTGGTAAATGTATCACGCACACTTGCAAGGCTAGGTTCATTTGAAAAGAATTTAAACTGGGGATAGTTCAGACTGGGAAGAACATTTGAGAATTGGGATTCAGATACACACGAAACAAATTGACAGGTATAGAGGTACTGGCAGCTTGTTTTACGGTACTAGGGAACTTAGCGCGGCATTTGCTAAATAAAATTTAAATTTTGGTAATGTGCGCATTTATAAATTGTGTAGGTTTGGAAATTTTTGAAGTTTGGAAAAGTTTGCGTTCTGAAGTTGTCTAGATTTTGAAAATTGTTCATGTTGGGGTGTTTTGTAGATTTGATTTTTGTTTACTTTTGCGAAGTGGCCAGGTTTGGAAGATATTTAAAAGTTTGAAATATCTAAAATTGAAATTTAATCATACGCCATAAATAGTCAGCATTTTTTTTTTTGTGTTTATTCAATATATTTTTCGTTGGTGAATAAGTTTTTTTGATGGCTATAGTTTAAGTTACTGATTTTGCAACATTTAGTAGATTTTGGAAATTGTGTAAATACCCTAAAACAATATTTAGAAAGTGTTTCAAATTGTTTGGAACATGTTCTATTTTAAATTTTGTTTGTTGATTCAACTATGTTTATTTGGGAAATAAGTTTGGCATAGCTACAGATTGTTGGAAATTAATCTAAAAGTATGCGGTATTACTATTATTTTTCGTTGGTGAATTAGTTTTTCTGTAATTTGTGTAAGTATGGGAAATAGTCATATACATTTGAATATTCTGTAGCTGGTAGAAGTGCGGAAATATACTCATATACGTTTGAATTATCCAAAAAAAAAATACATTGTGAATTAGGGGAAAGTTTTGGTATTTTAAGTATGTTTAAGAGTTGTTTATTTTTGTTTTGTCAAATAAGCATGGTTAATTTTTTCGAGCAATCGTGAATTCGATATAAATAAGTAGAATTTATTTTTTAGAAAGCATTTAGGTATGTTCAATAATTTTTTCCATGGAGTATTAATTAGTTATGAATTGTTTGGAAATTAATGTAAAATTCTGCGGTATTACTATTATTTTCCGTTGGTGAATTAGTTTACATGGGAAATAAATTGAGAAAATAATGTTGTAGTGCAATATGAAATATACGTGCTGATAAAAATAGTGTTAATAAAATTAATTTTGAAAAAGTTATGTGGTGGTGATGTTACTGAAATTACTATGTGGTGGTGCTGTTACTGAAATTAGTTTGTAATATCTGGAGAACGCAAGGACCTTTGCCTAAAAGAAATGCGTGTTTTTATTTGGGGGGCCATTATATAGTAGTATTTTCTCAAAATATTCACTGAATTAAAATCTTCAATTATGTTTGCATTAGGACATAAGTAGTTATCATTCTAGAGTCGACCAAAATCGAAACTGATTACGGGAATGGAACCTACTCGTCGGCGCGAATTTTTTTTCGTATATATATTTTCTGGAGGTAGTTATCATTCTAGAGTCGACCAAAATCGAAACTGATTACGGGAATAGAACCTACTCGTCGGCGCGAAATTTTTTCGTATATATATTTTCTGGAGCTTCTGCCAAAAAAAAAAAAAACTGTAGCAACACACTGTAGCTACTGTAGCACGCTACAGTGTGGAATACTGTAGATCTACAGTAGCCGGAGGGCTGAGAGGCCAGCGATTCTTCACGCTATTATATATAGTATCTCTTATAGTAGTATCGGCGAGATGAGCTTACATGTCACATATATAGAAATGATGCAGCAGGGAGTGATAAAACGGCTGTGCAAATGACCTTTACTACAGGAAAAGAGTACCTAACGTCTGCCCTTGTTGACTGATGATCTTTTCCATTCACCAATCCGGCAAAGGAAGTCATTCATAATATATTCATGGTAAAAAGGCTGGCTTGTGGTACTTGGGGCCATATGACCCAAAACACTCATGTTCCCAATCTTACCGCGTCGCGCTCGCCAGGGTCCGACAATTTCCGCCGTGGTCCCTGCACCGCTCAGCCGGCGCAGGCCGTACTCCGCGCCTTCCTCCGCCTCCCCGCGCACCAGGCGCGCGCCTTGCTTCCGACGCACGCTGGGGATGAGCCACTGGAGGGCGGCATCCTGGGCGCGCTACTCTCCGCGGAGCTCCGCCGCGTCCGGAAGCTCGACGCCGGGGACGTACACCTCCCCTTCCCCCGGCGCGCGGACGACGACGACGCCGCCCAAGGCGTCCTCCTGCGCGTCGCCCTCGCCAGGGTGCGCGCGGCAGGGCGAATCGAAGCGCCGATCAGCAGCGAGCAGGAGCTGGACTGGCTCCTGTTCAACGCCCTCCTCCACCGCGCCCGCCGCGTCGACCCGCCGCCGTCCGGCGTCTACCTGCTACGGCTCCTCTGTTGGCTTTGCCCAAGGATCGAACCAGGGGCGAAGCCAGGATAAATGGTCGCCGGTGTCAAATTAAACAAGTAGGAAGAATGTGTGTCTACAAAACATGTCACTAATGTATATGCGTATAGCTCGCACTGCTAGAGGCAAAACTGATATTATTTAACATTTATATAATGTATTTTTTCAGCAAACTCACATATATAAGAAACAATTTGTGAATATATCATATGAAAATAAAGTCGTCCACAAAAGTACTTATATCTATTTTTTCGCCTCGACAGTCTTCATCTTGAGAAAGCGGTCAATCACATCCTTAGGTGGACTAAATACATAAGTCTTTGCTACAAGAAGCAAATGTTGTCGTTATTCATGAAATAATCACCAATGCGATTGCGTAGCATTGCCTTCACTATTTTCATTGCTGAAAAGCTCCTCTCAACATATGCAGTACACTAGCTTAAGGAGTTGAGAAATACCAAAGTAAATGCCAAACGTTTTTTTATACTAAATATATACTTAGCAAGTTCGGAAATAGCTTTCTAGCTCACAAATCTTTCATCTGCTCTCACGCTACCAATGTAGAATGGGAGCTCATGGGCATGATCCTTCAACTGAATGGAAGTGAAATCATCTGGATATGACTCATCCACTAAGATCTCAACTTTGAAAGCATCGAAGAAAATTTTTAGGCTAAATGTGGCCAATGGGTAAAGCATCAAATCCTAAATTAATATACAGGGAAAGTTCTACTACACATCAGTATACTCTGACATTGCAATGGTGGAGCGATTTGAGGATTATCTGAATTTAGCAAATAAAATCCACGGCATGACTAGATCCTCCACCTAAACCTTAAAAATTCAACACATTTGAGAAACCCTGAGATAACTGGAGAATTGAGGATTTGGTGAATTAAATCTCTAGCAGTAAAGGCCTGAAAGGAATCGGCTTTACTCACACTTACAGAAAATCTTCAATTTCCGGTGGATAGGGAGAGGAGCAACGACTGGCAGGTGCGGCCACGGGCGACGGTTCACAGGACAGAGGCGTGTAGGGCGTCGAGAGTTTAGGTCTGGAAGAGGACGTGCGACTTCAGGAAAAAAACAACGAGCAAAATACATCACCCAACGATTCTGTGAAGTGGTGGGCTGTTAGTTTCGCATTCTAATAAGCTGCTAGTGCTACGTGGTTTGGGCCTGTCAAAGTAGCGGAACCTATGCATTTCACTCACGGGCTGGGGTCAATTTCTTGTTTCCACCGGGATCATTTTTTCATACTAGGCTAAACGTAAAAAGGTTTGTACCGAGGTCGTCGGTGTCAACTGACCCCGGCTGGATACTGTAGCTCCGCCCCTGGATCGAACACACGATCTCACGCAACTCGGCGACGGAAACGCAAACCGTCGTGCTGACGCTAACACAAACGCCAGGACCAGAACACACACGAACGCAAGAACATAATGATCGCCAGAGGCACGTATGGTGCCTCGTAATATTTGTATTGCTTTCTCGTTTTCTGGTGGTTTACAACAGGCTCGCTACCCCTGCTTATATAGCACGCCAGGGCCTCGAGACCTGCTCGACTCGTACTTGGACTCCGACTCGTACACAGCTTGGAAACACACGATACCTAGCTACTCACGTACAATTAACTATGGCATGCAAGCCGACTCGTACTAGAACACTCACACTTTCCAAAACTAGTACTACCTAGTTTGGATTATCCAACAATCACCCCCTAATCCAAACTATCGACTCGTCGACTATAACCAACATATCATCCGGATTACCAGCCCACGCCGTCGCATCTTAGCGTGCCACATGAGAACTAAGCGCATAGTCTCATGCAGGAACTCATCTTGACCGGTCCGCATCCATCTTCACGCTGGCCTTCGTCTTCTTGTCGAGACACACAATTACTTTGACAATAACAAGAAAGTAAACACACGACTCGTTAACTCTCTTTTTTTTTAAACATCGCTTCATCACAGAAGCCTCGGGTCATCGTCAACATCGCAAGCAGCTAGCTGAAGAATCCCTTGCTCCTTCTTCCGTTCCTTCCGCGGATTTGAACACTCTCTCGAGTAGTGCCCCATCTCTTGACAATTATAGCAACGGACTTTTGATATGTCGAATTTCCAATCCTTTTTCTTCTATCTTCCTTTGGTACGTGAGAACATCAGTTGCTCTTCTTCCTTGTCGCGTTCACGTCCCTTCAACGTCAACTCATATGTTTTCAGTCGCCCGATCACCTCCATCACCGACATTGTCGCCACATCGCCCCATTGCTCAATGGTGCCAACGATCGGTAGAAACTTGTCAGGGACAGCACGCAGTAATTTCTCTACAACTGTGATATCCTCTATCTTTGATCCAAGAGCTCTCATCTCATTAACCATGGAGGTTAGCTTTAACGCGAACTCACCAACCCCTTCATCGTCTTTCATGCACAACCAATCAAACTCCCTCCGGAGAGCTTGAACACGAGCCTTCTTAACGCGCTCATCACCAGCATGCATCTCCTTGACAGTCTCCCAAGCTTCCTTTGCCGTCTTTTTCTGCGATATGGTCATGAAAACGGCATCGGGCACAGCTTGAGTTATGACGGCGAAAGCCTCTTCGTCCTTCGTATCGTCGATATTGGGGTTGCCTTCTATCGCTGTCCAAACACCCTGTGCACGCATGAAAACCTTCATCTTCGCAGCCCACACCCCATAATTGTCGTCTTCAAGCATGGGGTACCGGATGGCCACACTAGTATCTCTT
Source organism: Poa pratensis (assembly GCA_947311845.1). Lineage (NCBI taxonomy): Eukaryota > Viridiplantae > Streptophyta > Magnoliopsida > Poales > Poaceae > Poa > Poa pratensis. The sequence continues at coordinate 2,109,658 of CAMZMU010000049.1, read as the reverse complement.
GCCCTTGACATGATCCTCTTCTTCAATTTTCCGTCGTCCGTGACGCAACTTGACGGCGACGAAGAATCCTCGTACTCCACCGTGACGCAACGGCAAAACTTCACACCTTAGCTCTGATACCAATTGTTGGCCCAAGGATCGAACACATGATCTCACGCAACTCGGTGACGGAAACGCAAACCGTTGTGCTGACGCTAACACAAACGCCAGGACCAGAACACACACGAACGCAAGAACATAATGATCGCCAGAGGCACGTATCGTGCCTCGTAATATTTGTATTGCTTTCTCGTTTTCTGGTGGTTTACAACAGGCTCGCTACCCCTGCTTATATAGCACGCCAGGGCCTCGAGACCTGCTCGACTCGTACTTGGACTCCGACTCCTACACAGCTTGGAAACACACGATACCTAGCTACTCACGTACAATTAACTATGGCATGCAAGCCGACTCGTACTAGAACACTCACACTTTCCAAAACTAGTACTACCTAGTTTGGATTATCCAACATCCTCCTCCGCGTCCCAGCACGTCAGGCGCGGCGCCTGCTGCCGCCGCCCGCCGAGCGCACCCGCACCCGGAGAGGCCCGAGGAGCGCCCACCCCGGCCCGAGCCTCGTCACGTTCCTCCTCTACGCCGGCCTCCGCAGGTTCCAGGCGACCATCCCTCTCGGATCCGACGGCCTCCTCCGGGACTTCGTCCAGGTGCTCCGCCCGCTGAGTCTTGCGCTCCGTCCACCACCGACTGAGGGCGACCACGCTGTCGTCCTGCTCCCACCCCCACCCCCGTCCCCGCCCGTCGACCGCAGCGGCGTACTCAGTGCTGCGCTTGCCCTCATCCGGCGCGCACCCCGGAGCGCCCTCTCCGCGACGACGAGGAGGAAGACGTCGTGGTGCTCATCCTCCGACTCGCCCTGCCCAGGATCCACACTGGAGGAAGCATTGATGACTGAGGTTCAGTTTTAGGTTCTTTGAGTTGGGATTCTTTTTGCGGTTCTTGCAGCGATTCTTGCAGAAACGTTCAGGTTTAGATTCATTCTTGGGATTCGTTTAGCGATTCTTGCACAAACTTTGAGTTAGAGGTTCATTCTTGGGATTCCATTAGCGATTCTTGTAGCGACAACAATTCTCTTCAGAAGTTAACAGAGTAAGCACAAAACTACAAACGGCCAGGAACATTCTTACTCTGTTTCATCAGCTTCTTTACAGAATTTGCTCCATACAGAGGGTATGCTTCATGCAATTCATTTTTACAGAAATACAAACATACATGTACTCCCTCCGATCCATATTAATGGTCTCAACATTGTCTAGATACGGATGCATCTAGTCTAAACACTTAACTAGATACATCCGTATCTAGATAAAGTTGAATCCATTAATATGGATCGGAGGTTGTAAATGTTTTGGTGCATTCGTTACAATCAAGTGTATGAAAGAGAATAATGAGCCCTTGGTCGTCGACGCCCTGGGATGATGAGCCCGAACCCTCCCTCCTTCCTCTTGTACAGGATGTTCACCTTCAGTGAAGTTCAGTTCAGGCTGCAACCAACAAGACTTGAGCAGACGGAAATGCAATCACCGACAGGTCTGCTTTGCTCTGCTCGGTCCTCGACGTTCTCCAGCGCCTCATCCACCATCAGCGGCAATTCCTCGAACACCTATGTTACAGGATGCAAAGGGGTGAGCAGAATTTATATGGTACTATGCTGATTTGGTTGGTAACATCATTTTCTTTCTTGCTAAGTGAACCACAAGGCACTGACAAAATACATCACAAAAACACATAATGTTTTATCTGGAACAACTGTCCCCTGAAACACAACAACAGCAGCCCCCTTTCTGATACTCAACTATATTGGTCTCTTCTCTGATTAACCGTTGCAGCGACTGGCCAATTGATTGGAGAACCAGATGATAGGCACCTTGTCATGGCATTCTTTGGTTGAATTTTTTTACAGCTAAAGATCAGGGTATTGTACAGTTATAATAATTCTGTCAAGCAAGCCTAACTTATGTTGCTATTTGTTCTCCGCTGTACATACATCTAGAGGAATACATCCATTCAATCATTCCATGAGTATACTCTGTGCTAGGAGGAGCTGGATGAAGATATACCTTTTTTCTGTACTTCATTTTTGTAGCATTAAAACCTATTTGAAGATGTAAAAGTAGGTGCATAGTCCAGCGTGCACGTTTCTGTTAAGATGCAAATTTTTGTACAACTTGTACCAAAGGAGAAGTATGCATCATGTTTACTGTGCTGCTACTTCATAAATCTACACTTCTCTCAGAAGAAGCAGTATATACTTATTCGTATGTATTTCTTTGGTGCCAAGCGGTACATACCTCTTTGAATGATGAGTAGTACAGGAAAAAACAGCATATGTTGTTTCGAATGATATTAAGTGTTCACAAAAGACAACAGTCAGTGCATACCCATAATGAAAAAAAACGTGAAAAAGGAGATCCTCTGAAGTATATACTAGTACTTTTTTTATCCAATGAAACTGATTTTGCAATTTATGCTAGGCAACCTGCTGGTATGTTGATATTAGTAGACTATTCACCCCAATTATCATAGGGAATTAGGCATGATACCTCAAATTAGCAGCAAGCAAACACGTGCTAATAATCTAAAGGTGGGAACCTCACTTCTTTTCTTCAGCAGAATCATCTAGAACACTTCTCTTAATAGAGAAAACAAAGCTACCAATGGAGCTACATAAAACAGTCAAAGAAAGTAACCTGAGACGAACTTCCCATGGTCATGAGACGTTGGCGACCTTGCAAGCCACTTTGACAACATGTGTTTGCCTGTCATTTACAAGACAAAGCAATACAAAAGAACAAAGAAGAGGAACCAAATGAGATCAAAATTAAGAAAATATGGAGGGAAACTGTATGGCAACTCACCATTCACCTGATGTCCTCGTCGCTGGTAACAAACAAAGCATATCGCCCCTAGAGTTTCGGTGTAGGCCCGAACACGGGGGCACGCAAGGCAAGTCAAGTGGTACTGCCTGAGCAACCAAGGTTATGTTAACAACAGTGCTGACGCCGCGGAGAGAACCACAATGCCAAGCTAACGTTTCTGTCACCCTCCGCCGCAACGGCATGGCCTCTCCATCGCCAAACACTCATCCTCTCTGTGGCACCAGAGGCCCGGTCACCCATCTTCGCCCATAGTCAAGTCTGTCCTTAAGATACGTACTCTAGCTTGTGCACCTCATAGTAGTCATCATTTTGTGTGTGATGCATGTCAGTCTGGCAAAGTTCATCAACTTCCCTAATAGTAGATCATTGCATGTTACGCCTTCACCCCTTGAACTTGTACACACCAACGTTTGGGGACCTGCTATTACCTCAGTCAGTGGATTCAAGGTGTTGGCGAATGGTACTGCCGAAGCCACCTGGCTGCAATCGCTGCTTAAGGAATTTCACATACCGCAGCCGCCAGCCACAGTAAATTGCTGTGATAACTTGGGGACCACCTACCTGACGGTCAATCCTGTGTTCCACGCAAGGACTGAACACATAGAACTGACCTTCTACTTCTTAAAGAGAAGATGTTTGATTCATATCGCCAGGACACATGTTGCCAATGCGTTCACCAACCAGATGTCACAAAACACCTCCATAACAAACGCAATCTTGCGGCTGGATGAGATTGAGGTGGAATGTGAGAATAGCTAATCATAGGTTGTTACTATCGCTGTGTACTGTAGCATATCAGGCAATAGGATACATGCATTCCTATCTCTTAAAGAGTTATTGTGACAACCAGGTCTTTATGTACCGTATTTTCGTCTACAAATGCATGAACGGCCTGAGGTGTTTCTCACGGCACACAGTAGAGGGCTAATAACATATTTATGCAAAGGGTGTTCAATATTTCAATCAATATAATGGAATTTGCAAAACAAGTCAAAAAGCACAAGTGTACATAGCCCTAACCCGTGAAAACATATTTCAGGATGGCCGCATCGGATTTTCATCCTTGGCTAGATATACACTGACCAAAAGACCTATTAAAGTAATAGCAAGGTGCACTTGGGTGAAATCTTTCCTTCAAGATACCTTCTAGCAGTTGTATGGACCAAGCTAACAACCGATTTTGCACCTTTTTCATGGCCTTCTAGAGGATATTTATCTAAGTGATCTATACTTAAAACCTCCAATGCGGGGGCATTTTCCAACATGTGTAAAAGGAATTCAACTTGGTCATTGTATGCTTTAAATCCTGTAATATACATGCTCTTCATGTTGTTGAACAGACACTCCGGAAGCTTCCTGATAGGTTCAGATTCTTGTACCAGATACTCATAATCAGTACAACAAAACTGCAAGGTTGAACCAAAAAATGAAGCATGAGCAGGTTTGAGACTAATGTCATGTTCAATCATCTATAATCAAACGTGAATAACATAAGCTGGGAAAGTGACCAAGTTGCTGACAGAGTTTTATCGAATTGTCATTATATTTTATAAGAAAAATAGACTAAAAAAATAGACTGAATAAAAACCAGTAGCTTAAGAACAAGCAGGGTGAGAATGACAGGCCTAATACTCCATCTCCATCCATCAATTCCAGGACAGCATATGCAATAACACAGATAAAAAGAAATTATCCAACACTAATAAATAAAAATAAAAAAGATCTGGAATCGCAATGCGACTTAGTATAATATTCTTCTATAACCCATTCTTGCACGGGACCTTACTAACAGGACTTACGCTGCACAGGACATGCCTTCCTCATAAACCTAACCCTTATACCGTTTTATAGTCTCCTTTTTTTTGCGAATATTACGTTTTATACTCAAAAAAATGTGTATGCTGTAAACATAACCGCTGACATGATCCCAAAATGATATTTATATTGCCTTGAAAGTAGCAGTAATACTAATAAGAAATGTATTGACTACAAACCAAAAAGAGATCCTATGAGTGAGCACTTACATGCAGCTCTAACTTCTCAACAAAAGGAGCAGACCTCAGAAAAGAGACCAAAGATAAGCTGTCGAATTCTTTGGCACAAACCAACCTCAACTGTAAATATGTCATCCGAGAAAACTTGCATTGGTAACGCATCAAACGTGGAATCTGAAAGATAGATAAACAAAGGTCATAATGCAACAATGTGATATCATAGGATAATCTTCTATGACTTAAGGAATGATCGAAGAACAAACCTCTGGTGGTTCACAGCTTGCACCAAGGGTCAGACGTCGCACATTTGTAAGAACTTCAGCAAGTACAATAATAGCATGCTCAAGAGTGTCTTCAGAATAGCATATGTCTGCACATTGCAGTTCCGACGATTTACTGAGGTCGATAGGCACCGCCATTCCTGTGTATTCGAAAGTTGCAAGATTCACGGCATGGAATGCTATATTTGTATTCCTCTCGCAGGACGCAATTTTCAAGTATAGCAGATGAGGAAGTGGACCTTTAATCTTTAATTCACCATTGACACGGCATCTAACAATACTCAGCCACTCCAGGTTACAACAGTTTGCCAACACATGTGCAAATTCCTCCCCATTGACATTCACAAAGTTGAGGTCCAGCTTCCATAGGTTAGGGAAACCACTAAACTGCATCGGTGGCAGGAAATCTACATAGGTAAGATGAATTTTCTGTAGACGACATATACTGTCCTTGTCTAGAAGCTCAAACGGAAATTTGTAGTAGTCATTAGGACCTGTAGGCTTGCGATCTCCTGGTGCTAAATCAAAAACAAGTGCCTTTGTCCGCGATGATACAGCAAAACTAACCCAGTCATTGAGATGTTTAACCAACATCCAGTTCAAATGTATTTTCACTGCAAGCTCTTCAACAAACTTGCCACGGCACTGCGCCAAGACTCTATTAACATTGCGAATGAACATTTGAACATGCACTCTCTCAGGATAGTTGTTGCTGCCACACATGGTATTTCCATCGAAACTCAGTTTAGGACAATCCGTCCACATGTGTCTCCATTTCCTTGATACGGCACTAGTTCTTACAACTTGGTCCAGAGGCAACTTTGATAGAATTGTGCATAGCACGCCCTGCAGCAAAGGAAAACACATATGTAGTTAGTTACACGTGTGTTGAAATTAGTATCCGCAATCGATTGAGAGAGCTGGAGCACGGAATTTCTTTGAACATACCTCTGGAAGGTCTGTAAGCAGATCAGTTGGTGGCTCCTTTCCATGGATATCATCTTTATGACTGATGTAGTCGGATACAACTCCACAGGTCAGAATGTGACACAGCTTAAGGCGATGAACCGCTGTTCTTGCCTCGGCACGGAGCGCTCCGCAAAGCAGAACGCTTAGGAGCTGGTACCGGCCGTTTTGTATCCGCTTCAGATTGAACGCCTTACGCCGTATGTGGTCCGATACGGCTCTGAAAGCCAGAACGCTCAACGGTTCGAACCGATTGACGACCGCTGGTTCCTTCGGGATAATGTGGTCGGATACTACTCCGCAGACCAGGATGCCAAACAGTTTAGACGGATCGCTCGCTAGCCCCTCCTCGGCATGGATGGCTCCACAGAGCAGGACGCTCAGCAGCTGGAACCGGCCGCTCTCTATCGGCCTCCACCTCCAGTGGAACGCTTCACGCCGTACCTGGTCCGATATGGCTCTGAAGGCCAGAACGCTCAACGGCTCGAGCCGAGGACCGCCTCGTCGAGGCTGCCGCCACGGATGGAGATAGTCCCCTGTGGCTTCTGTTCCAGGCATGTTCCAGGCATGTTCAGCTAAGCATGGGCGGGGACGGTGTGCTCGTACCTCGGAAGGAACCGGATGGACGGGGTTGGGACAGCAGGAAGCGACGCCGGAGGCTGCACAGGGACGGTGATGCAGCGACGCGTCGCTCGCGCGTGGACGGGTGGGATACGCGGTAGACGGAACGGCCGCAGATCGGTAGAAATCGATCGGCGTCGGCGCAATCGAGGCAACCAAATTGCGCGGAGGAAAATCAATCGGAGGGGAAGAGGAGGAAGTTGGTAATCGGATCATGTTCTTTTTTTCTCTCTCCTGAGCGCGACTCGGTAGAAAAGGCCCACCGAGAAGCGGACCTGGCCCAACAACAACTTTTTTGATGTAGAAGAAAATAATCGGCAAGTTTATAAGAAAAAACCGGGCCAAAACTCGATAAAAACACGATGCCCCACGTTGGGCCCGAGGCCAGACATCATACAGCCGACGGTCTAACCGTCCAAGGCCGACACCCCTACACCTCAACGCGACACAACCATGCCGAAAACTGGAGTTGTCGCTCCGACATCCACGCCGGCCCCGAGGCCACACACCACACGGGCCGACGACAAAAGCCACCCAAACGGCCAAGTACAACACCCAACACCTTAATCCAAAAGATAACCCAAACAATAGAAAACAAATAAGAGTACAGTTGACTCAAGATAGGTGCAAGGGCAACACCTGGTGGTGGCTGGAGAAGACCAAAAATCAAGACTCCACAGTCCAAAATAATTAGATGGGTGCATTATTTGAACAAAATAATACTCCCTCCGTTTCAAAATATAAGGCGCGCTATTTTTGTGTTGGTCTTCGGTGCTCAATTTTGACCGTTAATATATAATAAATTATGTGGATCTAGAATGTATAAATGGTATCGTTGGATTTTTCTTGCAAATTTCTTTCAATTCATATATTTTAACAATAATTTTGTGGTCATATTATAGGTATAAATCATGGTCAAAGTTGGGTGTCGTTGACCAGCGAAATTAAAGGGCGCCTTGTATTTTGGGATGGAGGGAGTATTGATGCAACAATCTGGAACATATTTAGGGATTCTTGGGCATGGTGCTCACCATCATCCATATAGGATACGGTAGAGGATATGGTATGTAAAATATTATCCAAATATAGATTATCCACAAATTAATTAGTATTATCCGATGGCTATAATCCGAATAATTCAATTTTCTATTGAAATAAATAAACAAATAGGGCATAATTTGTAGTTAGTGAGTTGTTTAGTTAATCCGTTGGATAACAACTCACTTATACATGGCCATTGTACAGATTATGGAGTACAACTTTGTTATGTTATTAGTTTGTTGAGCGATTATTTTTGGTTCTGTGGGTTGACAAAGTATATATATATATATATATCCCTCACCGAATCTGCAATTGTTCATTATCCGATCCGATCCGAATACGAGAAAAAATGTGGTAAATAATAGAGAGAATTTCTTATATGACACTCCCTTAAAATCATGTTCCTTATTTGACACCGGCTAAAATTTTCTTCCCCATATGGCCTCTTAGTAAAATTTCTTTCCCTATATGACACTCTAGTGCATTTTGTTCACCAAAGAGGCATAAAAAGACCTTTTTACCCCTGGTGCATAATATGCACCAGGGGTAAAAAGGTCTTTTTATGCCTCTTTGGTGAACAAAATGCACTAGAGTGTCATAGAAGGAAAGAAATTTTAGGAAGAGGCCATATAGAGAAGAAATTTTTAACCGATGTCAAATAAGGAACATAAGTTTAAGGGAGTGTCATATAAGGAATTCTCTCTAAATAATATGTTTGAGCCAAAATCCAATCAATTCGTTAGGTCCGTACACATTACACCTACCACGGGCCAACCATCAAAGGCACACTAACTGGACAGCGCACTGGATGCCGGCACAGCAGAGCGGATTGATGACATGGAGTGTGCGCGACAGAGATAGTTGTGAAATTTTTCTACTGCAGAAGATGAGAGGGTTTGGGACAACTCTAAACATAATCAACGAGAGTGAGATGTAGGAGGTCATGAATACATGTGTGATCATGCACACATAATCATCTACAGTGAGTGCCAAGATCCAGCGACTTATAATCATCTCTATAATCACCAGGGTCCTCTGGCCATTGTTGATGACCTGGTGCTGGCGCAATTTGATGATTTGCTCGCCATGCCGTGTCAAAGTTGTTCATTGCCAACGGCAAGATATTATATAGAGCATTTCTGGCGCCCAAAGGAAACATCGCCTGAGTCTTGGACAACTAGAACTTCATTATAATTGAATTATGTGAATTATTTTATTTCTATTTTAATTATTATAGAACTACTTTTTATCCGTTGAAAACTATGTAACATAGATATGATTGAATTTGGCAAGAAAAACAACTATTGGGAGGGCATATTGGGGGTGCCGCTGGGAAAAGGTGTCCTCCATACACGACAACATGCGCCGGCGCCCGCAATAGCGCTCCTACGCCGTCCCCATAGCTCTCTACCATGTCCAATTTCAATGTCGGTTGTTTTCATTTTTTCGTTGAAATGAATCTAACCGTGAATATTTTCTTGATACACATTTTTGATTCCCAAATCAGCCGAAACTAGGTAAACGACGAAGATATAAATCTACACATCCCAAGTCGGTTCTCTGATAACATAAACCGAACAAACCCAAGAACCAAGAAACGTTTATTCCCACTTGCTAATGCCTACTATGGACGAGCGTGTCCTCCGCCGCTGACCTCGCACCGCTCTCTCAGCGTCGTCTACTGCAATGCTCCGATACTTCCTTCGGCTCCACTTGAACCGGGGGTTTGTTTTCCATGCCAAGCTCATGGGAGCTTGATTTTTATCCCGCTGGAGGAATTGTTGTCGACCTCTGCTGAACATGTGTCGAAGTCTGGCTCCCATGCCAGTCTTGACATTTGTTTTACATGTGTTGTTATTTTGTACAAAACATTTATACCATTTTGACAGTTTTTTTGTCGCTATTATCTTAAATATTATTTTTCACTACACAATTAATGATAATTAACAACATAACAAAGTTATTGATTATCAATTATGATGTTATTTGTTATATAATACTAACATCTGTCATACATGAGTGTACATGTGGTGTGTACATTTTTATTTTATTTATGTACAATTTTATGATGTACTTCCTTTTTGGGGCATTGTTTTTAAAATATGGACTACATATACCGGCAAACATTAGGAATAAAAAACGATAAAATGCATGTCTTTGTGTCATTTGTGATATTTGCTTTTACTATAGTGTGCGTGATATAATATGCTTAGTATCTTGATAAAAAGTATATGGTCTAACTAAAATCTTGATAGCGCGGTTTCTAGTGTATTATTAGGTGTAGAAAATATAGAATTATACACTGCTAGCTAAATACATGAGTGTTTCTCGAAACAATAATAAAAATACAACGACATTTAACAAAGTATTGTTCCCTTGCTTTCCTTCTAGCACAAGACTACACTAAACTCTCCAACTCTCTCTAATCTATGGGCCTCCTTCTCCATCTAAGTCTAAGAGGATTGGGATTTTACCACCATGAGCACTAAGGTCTTAATGCTAATATAACAACATATTGTGCAACCATTAACACAACCCATGTTTGCATGTTATGGACTTACATCTCTCTCTCTCTCTCTCTCTCTCTCTCTCTCTCTCTCTCTCTCTCTCTCTCTCTCTCTCCAGTTCAAAACAAGCAGACATCGCTTATACCAAAATTACATTGGTTTGCGAGAGAGGAGCGTGAGTTGTTAGGGATAATTGGTAGTAGGATGAAGAGTTGATAGCAAAAAACGAAGGGGAGACCACTGATAGGATACCACCAGCAGAACCATGGGTTGGATTGAAGATATACTGATCAAGAACATATAGATGTTTACTCAAAGTTGATAACCATAATGTTTACAAGTTTGGATTTATTTGTTTTCTCATATCTATGCTAAATTTTTCGTGCCACCATGTTTTCAATAGAGAGGCCAACTGAAAACCATAAATCCCGCTCCATGTTTCTTCGTAAATACACTGTTTATTGCAGCTTGATATTAATTTTATATCCTACAATTTGTTGTTCCGAAAATACAAAACATTATTCTGTTTGTTATTTGTCTGCAACTATTTTGACACTGTTGGACACATCAAGGTACCTTTTAGATTTTTTTACATTTTGCTTCCAAACTAGATATATACTGCCTTTCTGCCGAGCTCGATATAAATGTCGAGTCACCCACTTATGGGGAAAGAATTTCAGCTGCTGCAACCAGGGGCGGAGCTAGAAGAAAAATTGCCTGGTGCACAACATCAACTAGCACGATGAAAATGGGGCGTCAGTATACTTATTTGGGCATTGTTTGGGTGTGAAACAGTGAGCCCTCTTGCACTGCCATTGAGTTTACCTAGTGCACATAGCAAAAATTGGATCAATTTGCTAGTACTTGTTTATGTGACCCTGGTGCCCGTGCACCATGGAAGACCTATGTAGCTCCGCCCTGGCAACACTCCTACTTCGAATCCTAACACATCATCGACCTCGTATGGAAACACAACATCTCAGACATGCCCACCAGCGAACGTGAAATCAGTCTTCGCTCGCAGCATGGCTAGATTTAGTGCATGGGTCTCCTATTTTGTCGCATTAAGTGGCAGTTTCAGAATATATTAACGCCGGGGGTGACGGGGAAATATCGGTGCCATCAAAACTTTTGGTTTTCAAATGTTTGGTGCCAGCAAAGAAAAAGACAAATCTGGCAAACTTTTAAAATGTTTGAAACTCGGCACTGTTAGAACTTCGGATTTTTCAAGATTTCATCGGGTGGCAAGCAGTGGCAGACCTTCATGGAGGCCAACCTGGGCAATGCCCCCCCCCCCCCCAAAATTTGAGCAATTATTTCAATCAGTATGGATGTTAAGACCAAATTAATGGTAATTAGCTATAATAATAGCGGTTAAGTGGTTAATTAATGTCTTTGCCCCTCCTAATTTTTCGTCCGAAGTCCGCCACTGGTGGCAAGAGATAGTAGCAGTACGTAGATACTCCCTCCGTTCCAAATTACTTGATTTGGATTTATATAAATACGGATGTATCTATACTTGTTTAGTGTCTAGATACATCCGTATTTGGACAAACACAGGTCAAATAATTTGGAACGGAGGGAGTAGAAAATATGGTCTTGGGGGTTTTAAAGAGCAAATGCCCCCAGTTGAGTGGCCTCGCTTCATGAGTGCATGCAGCACAACGTACGTACATATATACTGTACTACTCATTATGTACATTCATGCATCGGTGCATGCAGTGGCGATTCCAGGAGTTCAATATTGTGTAGTCAATTTAATACTGTGTAGTCAAATTTTTATATTTATATAAATTTTTAATATTTTTTTGCATGAATTTTGCTTGTGTACGCAATAAACTGTGTAGTCAAGTGACTACACAGCTTGTGTTTGTGGCTTCGCCGCTGGGTGCATGGAGCTAGCTAGGGAGGCACCTGTGCTGAATATTTTGGTGTTTTTCTTGTACTAGTGGCCGTGCACGTGCAACGCGTGTCTGATAATTTATTGTAATGTAAACATGTCTTTGAATCTATATTTGTTTCATTGAATTATTTTACCAAGCCAATTAAATCTGTTTCATGATACAAAATTGAAATCGGACCAAATATCTCCCGTGAAGTTCTCCACTATCTCATTCCAGTTAGCAATGGTGATATAGAAAGAGGGTGTTTGTTGTTTTTCGAGATTGTTGATAGCCCAGCTCTCACCGGCCAACCGCCTCAATCCCAACCCGCGCGCCGCAGCCAGGGGCCGAGCCGAGATCCCGTTGCACCACGCTTTAAATGTCGCAAGGTAATCTTTTCGTGGTTTCGCCTTAGAGTCTACCAATGGCGAAGATGAACAAGGGACCATGATCGAAGAGCTCAAATTGATAAAACTTAGCCCACTTTTTCAAAAATATTCATGTGTACAAATAATAGGTAAGCAAAATTAACATTATTTCAAAATGTTTTTACATAGAAGGGATGATCGTCGATTTTGATCATTATTTTCATTTGTTCCTATTGTGTGCCTAGTTAAAACACTCTCTATTTTGATCAATATAGTCATTTGTTCCTATCGTGTACCACATCTCCTATTTTTTTATGCTACTTCACCGAGATGTGTATATCACAAAAGAAATTTATTTTAAACCTAATAATCAAGAACATGATAAATCAGTCTCTATGAAAAATAAGTGTTGCCCGCCTCCGAATTGCATAGCTGGGTGAGTTGATCAGTGATAAAGTTGTATAGCATCCCTCTTCAACTTTTAGATAGAAAATCTTGCAATAATGACATTGGCATGCATTCCACAATTTGACTCCAGAACATTGTGTGAAGATCAATCCACAAGGTCGAGGGCGAAGGCATCCTACAATGCCGGTGGATCCACCACCTAGAACAACATGAGAAGTCCTGCAAGACTTTCAGTACAAGGCCTTCAAAATCCGTCTCTTTGTGCAGGCACTAATAGCATTCTCCTTGAAAATAGTACTGTTAGCATATATGGTGTGATTAGCATCTGAAGTATTTCCACCGTTTGGGACCCTTGTTATTACTCAGCTGGGAGTATAGATGGATTTCATCACCTCGAGATTTCTGACTATGAGCTGACAATGAAGTAAACCTTAAGTGATTAAACAAAATAATACTACAATCAAATAATGGTTTATGCAGGGTGCGACAACGGACCTTTGTTTCCCTTCGTTATAGTAGATACACAATTTGATGTAGAGGGATTCCCAGCTAGGGCCACCGAACCTGTTGTTTCGTTTTTGATTGTGGCACATAATTGGTGACACAAGCAAAGGGGTCTTGCTTCTGTGGATATTTGTTTTGGTATTCCAAAATTGATGTTCATGGAGTAAAGGTCATTATTTATACGGATATACTTGTTCAGGCTGTGCAATGAATCCAAACCAGGATCGATGCATGTAGAATATATCCTGCATGGAGTAAACTTCTAAAAATACTTCCCAGCTAGGCAGTTCTTTGACGAAAAATAACCTGTTAAAAAGCCAAAGGAGACTCCTTTTAATCAATCAAACAATTATCATTTTCATTAACTGAACAACTGTCAATTTTTTATTGGACAACTCTTCCTCAAACTGTACTGTAGTTCAACTTTTGTGCTTCGTCAATTTCAACATGTGCGAAAGATGCAATATGACAGAAGAAATAGTTCTGTATCCCATGACAACAAAGTTTTATCTTAGTCAAATTGCAACAGTAAACACCACAAGATAAGGAGTCTACTCCTCAAAAGCACCAAGCAAGTTAGACATTTACCGGCATCGATGCCCTAGATTAATCGCGGGACTGGCCCGACATGGCAGACCCCTGCGCCGCCTGGCGGGTGTCGCCTGCCCCGCCGGCCGCGTCGCGGGAAGTACCTGTCGTTCTTCACACCACTGCTCCTCCGTCATCACCAGCCGAGCCGGCGACAGCGCATCGACGTGGCCCCTCCGCTTCATGTCCCTGCTGGATGGCCTCCCTGCACAAGATGCGGCCGTACCGTGCGGCTCCTCCTCCTCGCCGTGACTCTGCGGAATCACGGGACGGGGTGTGGGACGACAGACGTTCCGTCCAGAAGAGAAATAAAAGAAGGAACCGGTACGGTGGCAATTTAGTAGTATTATGTGATTTGGTGGGAGGGTAAAACGGGAAAAATCGGACATTGTTGAGTTGTCAAACATTGGGACGATTTGGGCTGTTTGATCGGATATTGAATGGTTCAGATTTAAAGTATCCCAACAAGTTTGCTCTTTTAATAGTAAGTATAGAAGAAGCAAGGACGTACTCAAATAATTTAGTCATATTTTTTTGGGATGATATTCGATATTTGGTACTCCCTCCGATCCATATTAGTGGGCATAACTTTGTCTAAATTCATATGTATCTAGTTAAGTATTTAGACTAGATACATGTGTATCTAGACAAAGTTGTGCCCACTAATATGGATCGGAGGGAGTACTGTAGTTGTAGTAGAAAAGAAAAAGGAGATATGGGTCGAGAAGACTTCGGTTAGTGGATTAGCACGACGCGCCTTGTTTCGCTCGGAGGCGCGCGTACGCGTTAGGCCGGTAATCGGTTTATTTCGCAAGGGTCAGAGACTCAGAGTCGTGTCCTCATCGGTGAAAAGGCCAACTGAGAAGCGGGCCTCGCCTGGGCCAGCCCAAGGAGGACTCGTGCACTACTCGTACCGTATAGTCCACCCAGTTAATCCAAGCACTGCGTGGCTCCTTCCACGATTTTGTTACGCGAGATCGAATCAATCAGTTGTTTGCTCCGCCTACGAACGATCTCTCATAGACCTAGCCTACGATCTCATCTCACAGATGGCAATGGCGGTCTCCGTCCCAAACGATGTGATTCTTGAGATCCTCCTCCGCGTGAAGGACGTGGTGACCCTCTTCCGATGTGCAACGACGTGCAAGGGCTTGTGCCGCCTCCTCGGCGCCGCCGACCCCTGCTTCGTCCGCCGCTGCTTGACGGACGACGTGTGTCGCCGCTCGGCTCCCTTCGCCGGCTTCTTCACCGAGCGACGCCTCCGTAGAGGTGGCATCCCTGCGCCGTGCCTCGTCTCGCCACCAAGGCCTGTGCTAGACCCTCGTTGCCGCTCTCTCAGCTTCTTCTTGCCCAACGTTCGTGATCGACACTTCTTCAACCACGCGGTGCCGCTGGCCTCGCGCCATGGCCTCCTCCTTGTGCGCCTGGATCTTTACAGCGATCGTAAAGGCGACCTCCTTGCGGTGTGCAACCTCCTCACTGGCACACTGGATGTGCTTCCCCGTTTAGGGCATAATTCTGAATACGACCACCATGATGTGACCGGCTATGCCATACTGACCAGCAAGGACTGTTCCACAAACAACGATCAACTGACCTTCTTCAAGGTGCTTGTCATCGGCATCCGCGGGGACATCAGCTCGATGCACTACCGTCTCCGCTCCTTCTCCTCGGCTGGTGAGGCGAGATGGAACGTGTGTTCCGGTACTGTCAAGGGTGGCAGCAGCTACATCCGGCTCTGGCAGCATAGCGCGGTCGTGTGCCGCGGCATGGTGCATTGGCTATTTTGGTGCACGCGAAGATTCTACAGTTCTGATGTTGATGTCTGCACTTTTGATGTCACTGTTGAGACCAACCACTTCTCCTTTACACGGCGGCCAATGAAACTCCATAACCTCGTGTATCCCCACTATGAACCATACATTAGTGTGGACACGGAGGAAAGACTCACATTGTTCTTCATCGAAAGACGAGGTCCAAGGATAGAAATCTGGACTCTACACACAACAATAAGAGATGGTCCCATACCCGGTGGTCACGCTAAAACAACTGATGAATCAACAAAAGGAGTCTCAGGATGTGGTCTCATATACGTGCTTGGGAGAAAAAAGCAGCACATTGCTAGTCAAAGATAACTATCATCATGTCTTTTTTGCGGATGTCATGACCGGGGTGATGCATAAAGTTAAAAATTGGCCACATAGACCTTGGACATGGATTGGCCGGCCTTCTTTCTTTCTCGGCTTAGTGTAGCAACATAGTGCATGGCGACGAATGCGCATGCGATTGTTTGTGATCAGTCCATGGAAATGAGTGGACAAGATTGAATTTATTTTCTCAGGCTATTTATACACACCGGGACTTCTGTATCATGTTACCTAGAGATTTTTTTGTCATCTTATTTGACATAAGTCTTGAAGCGACGGGATGGACAAATTTAAAAGTTCCCAGTGTCATCTATTACAATCATTGTCTTCTTTTTATATAAGAAATAATTGTGTTTTGTGTTGTAATTGAACATAAGCTTTCACATCGATCAGGAAAAGCATCGTGCCGTACTTCTCTCCTAACATGTATGTGTTTGCTATTTTTTCGGCAAGATTCTCTCCAAGTTAATGTAGGTCGATGTAGGGTAGCACAACGGGAAAATAAAAATTTCGCCATACATGCTACGCAACAGTAAAAATCTATCTATGAAGATACAAGTGTATAACAAAACAAATGATCTAACTGTTGTACGTTACCAACACCGTTGAAATGGAGGAGATGTTGATGACGACGTTGATGAAGCTTGTGGAAGATTCTCTCAACAAAGCCTAGCTAAGAGAATGTAGCCGACTCCCGATGTCCAACCTTCTGGATCCAACAGAGTGAGGGTCAAACGTCTCAGACCTCTCACCCCTCTGAGAGTTCGTACATGTCCGTTAGATCTGGTTCAGCAGAGCTTTGTTGTTCCAGAGCTTAGCCTCAACTGATGTATATATGGGTGTTTAACAAGTATTGTTCTCTTGCTTTCCTTCTAGCAGAAGACTACTGAACTCTCCAACTCTCTCTAATCTATGGTCTCCTTCTTCGTCTAAGCTTTGCAAGGATTGGGATTTTACTACCATTAACACAAAAAAGACAACTAGGTTTTCTTCATGCTCACATAACAACATGTTGTGCAACCATAACACAACCCATGTTTATATGTTGACTTACATTGTTATAATCTCTCTCCCCCCTCTCGCTCCAGGGATCAAAGCACGTGCACGTCGGCTATACAAAAATTAAATTGGTTTGCTAGAGATGAGACGTGGGTTTTTAGGGATAACTAATACTAGAATTAACAGTTGATAGCAAACAATGAAGGGAGGACACTGAAAGGACGCCAGCAGCGGATCCATGGGTTGGATTCAAGACATACCAATCAAGAAGATATATATTTTTACTCAAAGTTGATAACCATATATAGTGTTTACATGTTTCGATTTATTTGTTTTCTCATATCTCTGTGCTTAGTATTTCATGACAGAGGCCAACTGAAAACCGTAAATCCTAGGCCATTTTCTTCCGTAGAACAAAAGTTACTTCAATTTCCTGTTACTTTTATTTCTTGCAATTTGTTGGTCCAAAAATACAAAACAGATTTTCGTTTGTTATTTCTCTATATTACTATGTTACACTGCCGTATTAACTGATACTTATTTTGATATTGTTGGGGACATCAAGGTACCTTACAATTTGCTTCACATACGAGATATATACTACCTTTCTACCTATGTCGATATAAATGTCGAGTCACCACTTATGGGAAAGAGTTTCAGCTGCTGCAACACTCCCCACTGCGAATCTCAACACATCATCGACCTTGTATCAAAACGATATCTCAGCCATGCCGACTAGCGAACGTGAAATCAGCATTCGCTCGTAGGATGGCTGGTTTCAGCGAGGGGTCCTATTTGTCACCTTTGGTGGCAGTTACGGAACATATTAATGTCGGGGACGCCGGGGAAAGTTAGCATATTCGGCCAATCACTGATGTAGGTGGTGTGCATGCTTGTTCTTGTGCCTTTTTTTGATGGTTACTATTTCACAACTTTTCCGGTGCTTCTCACAGTTCTTCTCTAAAGAGTTGAAAATTGAAAATTGAGAAATTCACCTTCAATCATGCATAAAACAAAAAAGGGAAAATCCATATTTGTTAGTAAACGGTTTCTTATTAGCATAAACAGAAATATAGAATTGACATATATTGTGAATATGTATTAACATATAAATGTTAATTTTTACACTACTTTGTAATGTTCTACAAATTAATGATATAAATTGTTCAACAGTTTCAAAAAATATTTTAAAGTAAATGTTCACGTATTTGAAAACAAATGCTCATCTGTTCCATAAAGCATGTACCTATATTTTTAAACAATTGTACATGCATGACAAAACATTTTGATAATTATTTTAGAAATATATCTTGTGTCTACAAAAAAATGAAACACAAATAATGAAGAAATAAATATATGTTCATGTTTCCAAATAAAAATTGTTCGTGTATCACAAAAGATAATGCTTGTGTAAGAAAACTTTACTTATAAATAATGCAAAAAATAAAAATTCATATATTAGAAGAATCCAAAACAACAACAAAATTGGAACAATGAAATATAAAATAACATAAATAGAGAATAAGGAAAAAAGAAAGACACTAAAAAAGTAACCAAAAGTAAATAAATAGAAAACGAAAATTTGAAACAAAAAAATAGAGTAAGAAGAGGGCTTCGAAGAGTAAATGGAAAACCTGACACCACATGTACATATTCCACCCCTTATACATAAAAAAATAATGCAATAGGGGCTTTCCCTATTGTTTCTCGTAAAAAAAAGAGGGCTTCGAAAAGTAAATAAAAAGTAAAAATAAATCAATGAAAAACATATGCCCAGAAAGAAAGCATAAGAATATACACATATTATAGGAAAGAAAAATAATGAAATATAAGAAGACAAGAAAGAAAAAGGAAATCATTAAAAATAATAATTAGACGTTAAAAGAATAACCAAAAGTAAAAAAAATAAAAGAAAAAATAATAAATAAACAACAAAAAAAGACGCTCCAAAAAAAATTAATGCGTTTTTTAGAAAATAAATAAAAAGAAGACATGGACGCAAGGTCAAGAGGAATCGTAAGGGAGAAAACCCTACAAACGATGAGCCCAGGAAAAAGCAGGCCTGCACGAGACTAAAAAGGCCAGCCCAAAAACGCCCCGCCACCTGCTCATTTCAACTTGTCCGGCCGGAGACCTTCCCCGTCCAACGGCGGCGCCGACGCCGACGCCGCGCCTTGTCTGAGAGGTCCTGTCGTCTGGAGCGCCGCCTCCTTCCTCGCCCTCGGCAGGGCAGCGAGCAGGTAGCTCCCAAACAGCATCACCTAATACGAGCCCCGGCCAGTCAGACTCCAGATCCCACCGGCAGCGTCCCCGACCTCCTTCACCCGCCGACGCAGCGCCTCTTCTGCAGCTCACACCGGTTTGGATTCCTCATTCCCAGCAGGAAAGCGAGCAGGTACTTCCCGGACCGCAGCGCCCAATACGAGCATCTGCCGGTCATCCTCCTCGACTCCAGCTCCTACCAGCCCCCTCCCCTACTCGGCGACCTCATTCAGCCGCCGTGTCACTCCAATGCCTTCGCCGCTGCGGAACATGCCGCGGCTGGCCGCGGCGGCCACCGAGTGCATACTCGGTGGAGATTCCTGCACCGAGCGATAAATCATCCCGACCAAGGACCGCAAGTGCTCAGTGCGCCTGCAAGGCGACCTGATCATCAGATACAAGCTGCATGCGCGCGGTGGGAGGTCCCGTCATCTCCACGCCGCTGCACGAGGAGCCTCCTCGGAGATTCGCTTCGACCTACACTGCCTGCATGCCGCGACGCCATCCACCAGATGCTCGCGCAGACGCCGCTCCTCCGCGAGTTCGACCTCGCCGCCGACAACTGGGAGCATTTCCTGCCCCATGATCTCGCCACGAACAACGTCGCCGTGTCTCGACGCCTTGTGGAGAAGCATGGGGTCACTGCCCTCCGCTTCAGCCTCGACATGTCTCTCAACATCTGGGTTGACATCACCTACAACGAGCCCAAGGCGCTGCTCCTCGCGTGCCAGCAGGCCGGCGCGGCAGCATCCTCCCCATGCCGGTTCACGACGACTATGGTGCCCGCGGAGTGCTGTGTGTGTATGGAGGAGCTGGCATCTAAGGACAGCGTCGACGCCGTGAGGCTGCCTTGCTCTCACTCCTTCCACCGTTGGTGCATCATGCCGTGGTTCTACAAGGTGGCCACATGCCCAATGTGTCGTCACGATATGGGCAGGTACCTCGTCGCTGTCACCAACACACAGATGGGCAGGTTTCCAGGTCTCGGACCCTGATCGTTGATGCAAGCATGTGTTTCCAAGGATTCATATCGAGTTTTCCTGGAAAGTTTTTGGGCTCTGTTTTCAAATCATGAGAAATACAGGGCAACAAGTCGGCAAAAAGGGTGCTGCTGAATTTCGTTGGAAGTACGAACAAATAGTTTTTCTTAAACCCCGCTACCCAAAGAAAAACCAAGGACCATAAGCTCAGAAGTGTTATGGTAGTTTACAGAATTGCAGGTGATGCGATGTCAATCATCACTGACCTTTTGCCTCATCTCCTTCCTTACTCAGTATACTACGGCGGGTAGTTTTGTTTCTCAGTGAGACTTGGTCGACCCCGATCAGAAATAGAAACTTGAGTTTTCGGAATTAAATTATAATGCCTGAATTAACAGTTACATGGTTTATATGTACTATTTATAACATTTCTGTATCTGCATTTATCTGCTTTTTTTGGTAGCATTTAAATTGCTTTAGCTTCCTAAGCTCTGTTTAAAATAGCCGGCTATTGTGTTTAGCACCGGCGATTTCAGAAGCTATGAAAGGCTATAGCCAGGCTATAGCGCGGCTACGGTCTTATAGCCGTTCTGCTAAATAATAATAGAAACGTGTGTTTGGTAGCCTGCGTCACCTTGGCATGGGTTTCCCACTTGATGCAAGCTCACCTCATACAGGTTGTGCTGAGATTTTGTTGGGTCTTTGGTGGGTCGTATGTGTCGAGACATGTTCAGCAGAGATGATGTTTGGTGGCACATATGGATAGGGACATGCTGCAGGAATATAAAATTATAAATAGGTCCAAATGTTAACCCAAAGGACCTTGAAGAGAAAAATAAAAATCAATCGGGTCCTTGTCCATCACGAACAGTCGACCTCCTGCTCGGCGCGTGGTGAGGCCGAGCTCCTCCTCCTCCACGCGCGTGGCCTGCCGCCTGCTCGGATTCCGGTGAGGAGCTCGAGGGAGGCCGAGGCGGGCATGGTTGTCTTCCATGGCGGCTCGAGGCATTCCGGTGAGCCGCTCATCCGTGGCAGAGCGAGGTGCTCCTCCGTGGCGGCGCAAGGAGGCGACGCTGGTGGTCCTCCGTGAAGGCGCGTCGGATTCTGGTCAGCAGCTCGTCCGTGACGGCGCGAGGTGCTCCTCCGTGGCGGCGCGAGGACGCAGCGCTTGATGGTCCTCCGTGGCGGCGATAGACGGCGGCGCTAGTGGTCCTCCGTGGCGGCGCTTGGTGGCGGCGGACGGCGGTGCTAGGCGATGGTGTTGGCGATGTGTACGGGAAGGAGGCAGGAAAGGAGAGTGGGGGAATGGACTCGGGGCAGAGAAAGTTTCGCGAGGGGCGTGCGGCGAGACGCGCGTGATTTTTTTTTTTTGATGAGCAAGGCCTGGGCGCGTTGCGAAGCTCGATTTCTACTTCTCATCCGGGCATGGCTCAGGCCCTCTTTTCGCATGAGGTGGGCATGGCCCAGGTTGCCCCCCCAACCTACCAAATGTTAGAATTTTGGGCCCATTAGTGGGCAGCCCAAATAATCAATTCTGAAAAATCTCAAATTGGCCCATGTGTGGCACATGTGCATGGCAGAATTTTAGAGGTGCAATGTGGTGCTAAAGTTTAGTCCCACATTGCTAGTTGGAGGAGACAAACATCACCTTATATAGGGGAGTGTTGTACCACTTGGTGTGCTAGTTGAGAATAGAAGGCTCTCTCGTGCGCACTCCTCCTCCTCCTCCTCCTCCTCCGCCGCCGCCGTCCGTCCGTCTCGTCACGACACGCCACGGGTTGCGGGAATGAGCCGATGCCTATATTTTTGCTGTTCGGGAAAAACGAGTTTTTGCGCACTATATATTGTCTTGCACTGCGTGCGCCGTCACACCTCGAACCAATCTAGGTTTTGCCAATCTCGTGCCTTGCGCCGCCACCGTAGTCTACTCCATCCCGTGCGCCGGCGTGCACCGGCAAACGGGACAGCAGGTCTCCGGAACCACTTGTCCTTGTGATCCTGTACGGGAGAGGGCGAATAAGGTTTTTGGGAAGCGCCCCGCGCGACTGCTTTCAAGTTCTTCATCACGGCTCGACTTCCTGGACGATCTCCGGG
The DNA here is from genome assembly GCA_947311845.1 of Poa pratensis. NCBI lineage: Eukaryota > Viridiplantae > Streptophyta > Magnoliopsida > Poales > Poaceae > Poa > Poa pratensis. Next base: position 2,087,078 of record CAMZMU010000049.1, on the reverse strand, counting down.
TCCGCGGGCGACTCGTCTCCAACGTCGTCTTCTTCGAGCTGCTACCGTCGCCGCTCAAGCTGCTGCCGTCGCTGCTCCAACGACTACTTCATCTACAATTGTTCGGTACGTTCGTCACGTTCCGATGGCTGTGTTCGTAGATGTCTTGCTGCTGTTCATGTTAATTAATACGTCTAGTATTTTCGAGATTAACATGTTAGTAGCTCTTGCGATCATGCTTTATATTCTGGAATTAATCATGGAAATTATGCCTAATAATCCAACAATCCAAAAACCTTATATTGTTATAGGCAATTTCCTGAGTTAAACATGGGACATCTATCTGATGCGCTGAGGCCGGACAAGTTTACCGGTGTGGACTTTAAGAGATGGCAGTACAAGACCACACTGTGGTTGCGATCTCTGAAAGTGTTCGAGGCTAGTGAGGGTTTACCTGAAGGAACTATATCTGACGAGGATCAGAACAAGTTCAAGGAAACCAATACTGCCTTTGTGGGACTCGTTCTGAGTGCTCTTAGCAACAAGCTGTTTGATGTGTACATGCACATTACAGATGCCAAAGAGCTCTGGGAGGCACTGAACGCTAAGTTCGGTGTAGCAGATGCTGGCAGTGAACTGTACATCATGGAGAGCTTCCATGACTTCAGGATGGCTAACAACCGTTCTGTAGTCGAACAGGCTCATGAGATACAGTGCATTGCTAAGGAGCTTGAGCACGCTAAGTGTGCCTTACCTGACAAGTTTGTGGCTGGATGCATTATTGCAAAGTTGCCCTCTTCATGGAGGAACTTCGCCACAACTCTCAAACACAAGAGACAGGAGATATCGGTTGAAAACCTGATAGCGTCTCTTGATGTTGAGGAGAAGGCTCGGGCTAAGGACACTGCTGAGAGAGGTGGTGAAGGTCAGTCTAGCGCCAACATGGTGCAGAAGAACTTTCACCATGGCAAGAGCAAGGCAAAGAGCAAGCCTTCCTTCAACATGCCTACCAAGACTACTTCTTTCAAGAAGAAGAAGAAGATGCTGAACAAATCTGAGCTAAAGTGCTACACTTGTGGAGAGCCCGGACACTTCTCTGTGGACTGCCCAGATCGTGCAGACAAGAAAGGGAAGGCGCAAAGCATGTCAACGTCGTGACCGCTAGCAATGCTGATGGGTACGGTAATTTACCGATTGTGCTTTCAGTATTTCAATCTCCATGTTGGTGGATTGATACGGGTGCTAATGTTCATGTATGTGCTGACATCTCTATGTTCACTTCTTATCAGGTCGCAGATTCAAGCGTCTTAATGGGGAATGGATCACATGCTTCTGTTCGTGGTGTTGGCACGGTAGATCTGAAGTTTACTTCGGGGAAGATCGTGCAGCTGAGGAACGTGCAGCATGTCCCTACTATGAACAAGAATCTCGTTAGCGGCTCCCTTCTATGCAGAGATGGGTTTAAATTAGTCTTGGAGTCCAATAAAGTAGTTGTGTCAAAGTTTGGACAATTTATTGGTAAAGGGTATGAGTGCGGAGGCTTGTTCCGCTTTTCATTATCGGATTTTTGTAATAAGTCAGTAAACCATATTTGTGGCAGTGTGGATTCGGATGCTAATGTTTGGCACTCTCGTTTATGTCATGTTAATTTTGGTTTAATGAGTAGACTTTCCAGTTTGAGTTTAATTCCTACTTTCACCATTGCCAAAGGTTCTAAGTGCCATAGCTGTGTGCAATCTAAGCAACCTCGAAAGCCTCACAAGGCAGCCGAGGAGAGAAACTTGGCACCTCTAGAACTCGTACATTCGGATCTATGTGAGATGAATGGCGTGTTGACAAAAGGTGATAAGAGATATTTCATGACTTTAATCGATGATGCTACTAGGTTCTGTTATGTATATTTGTTGCACACTAAAGATGAAGCTTTAGACTACTTTAAAATTATAAAGCTGAAGTAGAAAATCAATTAGAGAGAAAGATCAAACGTCTTAGGTCAGATCGTGGTGGCGAGTATTTCTCCAACATTTGATGAATTCTGTGAGGAACATGGTATTATTCATGAGAGGACGCCTCCCTATTCGCCCCAATCAAACGGGGTTGCCGAGAGGAAAAACCGCACGCTGACCGACTTGGTGAACGCCATGTTGGACACTGCTGGTTTATCTAAGGCATGGTGGGGGGAGGCTTTGTTGACTTCGTGTCATGTCCTGAATAGAGTTCCTAACAAGGATAAAGAGAAGACACCTTACGAGGAGTGGTCTGGGAGAAAACCATCACTTTCTTATTTTCGTACTTGGGGATGTTTGGCGAAAGTCAATGTTCCAATTCCTAAGAAACGAAAACTTGGACCGAAGACAGTGGATTGTGTCTTTCTAGGTTATGCTCAGCGGAGCATTTGCTATAGATTTTTAGTGGTTAAATCTGAGATACCTGATATGCATGTTGATACTATTTTGGAATCTCGTGATGCAACATTTTTTGAGAACACGTTTCCTATGAAGGATATGCATAGCATTGCTAGAATTTCTTCTGAGATATTTGCTGAACCTAGTACATCTGTTGATCATTCTGAACAACCACTGTTGAGGAAGTCCTTGAGAAGGATGACAATGAATCAGCTCCCAAGAGGAGCAAGAGACAGAGGACTGAAAAATCCTTTGGTGATGATTTCATTGTGTACCTTGTGGACAATACTCCCACGTCCATTGCAGAGGCATTTGCATCTCCTGATGCTGATGACTGGAAAGAAGCTGTCCATAATGAGATGGACTCGATTCTTTCTAATGGAACTTGGGAATTATCTGAACGACCCTACGGCTGCAAACCTGTGGGTTGTAAGTGGGTGTTCAAGAAGAAGCTAAGGCCTGATGGTACTATTGAGAAGTACAAGGCACGGCTTGTGCCAAGGGCTACACCCAGCGTGAAGGCGAAGATTACTTTGACACCTATTCACCTGTTGCTCGACTCACCACCATTCGTGTACTACTTTCCCTGGCTGCCTCCTATGGTCTTATCGTTCATCAAATGGACGTAAAGACAGCTTTCCTTAACGGAGAGTTGGAAGAGGAAATCTATATGGATCAGCCTGATGGGTTTGTAGTAAAAGGTGAAGAGAGAAAGGTGTGCAAATTGTTAAAATCTTTGTATGGGCTGAAGCAAGCACCTAAGCAATGGCATGAGAAGTTTGACAGAACTTTAACTTCTGCAGGCTTTGCCATTAATGAGGCTGATAGGTGTGTATTATCGCCATGGTGGGGGCGATAGTGTTATATTATGCTTGTATGTTGATGACATACTTATTTTCGGTACAAGCATGATAGTGATAAATGAGGTCAAGTCTTTTCTGTCAAAGAGCTTTGATATGAAAGATCTGGGACAAGCTGATGTGATCCTGAACATTAAGTTGATTAGGGATGAGAGTGGGATTACGTTAACGCAATCACACTATGTTGAGAAGGTCTTGAGCCGCTTTGGTTATATAGACAGCAAGCCTTCTCCAACACCCTATGATCCCAGTGTGACACTCAGAAAGAACAAAAGGAAACGAGAGATCAATTAAGATATTCTCAAGTGATCGGTTCACTCATGTACCTTGCGAGCGCGACGAGACCTGATATCTCTTTTGCTGTGAGCAAGTTGAGCAGGTTCATGTCTAACCCGGGTATTGATCATTGGCATGCACTTGAAAGGGTCATGCGCTATCTGAACGGTACAATGAGTTATGGGATTCACTATTCAGGGCACCCTGCGGTGCTTGAGGGATACTGTGATGCGAACTGGATCTCAGATGTTGATGAGCTCTACGCCACAAGTGGATATGCATTTATTCTTGGAGGTGGCGCAGTGTCATGGAGGTCTTGCAAACAGACCATTTTGACGAGGTCAACCATGGAAGCAGAACTTACTGCTTTAGATACAGCTTCTGTTGAGGCAGAATGGCTGCGTGAGCTCTTGATGGACTTGCCGGTGGTTGAGAAACCATTACCGGCCATCCTTATGAACTGTGACAACCAAACGGTTATCATGAAAGTGAACAGTGCTAAGGATAATGCGAAGTCATCAAGACACGTCAAAAGACGCTTGAAGTCTGTCAGGAAAATGAGAAACTCCGGAGTAATAACTGTTAGTTATATTCAAACAGACAAAAACCTGGCAGATCCCTTTACGAAGGGACTATCACGTAATGTGATAGATAGTGCATCGAGGGAGATGGGGTTGAGACCCGTGAGCGTTACACCATAGTGGTAACCCAACCTATGTGATCGGAGATCCCGTGAATTAGGACCTGGGAAGAACAAGCTAGTGGTTTAACAGAGGAGAGTTATTTTATAACCCTCTCCGTGGGAAGATGCATAACTCTCACATTCTGTAAGGCAGGTTGGCAATATGCCTTAATGTGTTTCTGTTGGCTATTCGTAGCAAAGGTGCTATCCTACAGAGCGACCTTGAAAGAACACACCTATATGAGTCCGACTGTTAAACGTCGCAGTCTATGAGATTTGGGTGATCTCTAGTAAGCTCATGAAGAGACCAGGGAGTATGACGCATATGCTCCACCCGCGGGGTAGGCTACTGGCAGCCACGTACTGGTTATGACTTTGAGTGAAGTCTATTGGCACCAAACTTGCAATTCAAGGTTCGTCCATTGTTCAAGTTGCTGGTAGATGTAGCTTGAAGCTCTAGGCGGAAGTTCAACTTAACAGTCTCTGCTGAAACACTGGTATATAAACAAGAAACGAGGTTTGGCAAAATCTCTAAATGGGAATTTGAGATCTGGTGGGGGATTGTTAGAATTTGGGCCCATTTGGGCAGCCCAATAAGCAATTCTGAAAATCTCAAATTGGCCCATGTGCATGTGCATGGCAGAATTTTGGAGGTGCAATGTGGTGCTAAAGTTTAGTCCCACATTGCTAGTTGGAGGAGACAAACACCACCTTATAAGTGGAGTGTTGTACCACTTGGTGTGCTAGTTGAGAATAGAAGGCTCTCTCGTGCGCACTCCTCCTCCTCCGCCGCCGTCCGTCCGTCTCGTCACGACACGCCGCGGGTTGCGGGAATGAGCCGATGCCTATATTTTTGCTGTTCGGGAAAAACGAGTTTTTGCGCACTATATATTGCCTTGCACTGCATGCACCGTCACACCTCGAACCAATCTAGGTTTTGCCAATCTCGTGCCTTGCGCCGCCACCGTAGTTTACTCCACCCCGTGCGCCGGCGTGCACCGGCAAACGGGACAGCAGGTCTCCGGAACCACTTGTCCTTGTGATCCTGTACGGGAGAGGGCGAATAAGGTTTTTGGGAAGCGCCCCGCGCAACTGCTTTCAAGTTCTTCATCACGGCTCGACTTCCTAGACGATCTCCGGGTCCGCGGGCGACTCGTCTCCAACGTCGTCTTCTTCGAGCTGCTACCGTCGCCGCTCAAGCTGCTGCCGTCGCTGCTCCAACGACTACTTCATCTACAATTGTTCGGTACGTTCGTCACGTTCCGATGGCTGTGTTCGTAGATGTCTTGCTGCTGTTCATGTTAATTAATACGTCTAGTATTTTCGAGATTAACATGTTAGTAGCTCTTGCGATCATGCTTTATATTCTAGAATTAATCATGAAAATTATGCCTAATAATCCAACACCAAACACCCGAAAATGTGATGGGGTGGGAATTTCTGAGTCCAGCTGACCTACCAAACACACCCAATATTTAGGCATCATATATTTGTATATATTATCAATAATTCTCAGATGCCATGGCTACCAGCCTGCCACCCCTCTTGGTTCTATTTTCGGGAGAGAGAGAGAGAGGAGAAAACGAGAAGAATTTAGGGCTAGGGTTGACATTTGGGCGCCGAAATTGAACCGAGAGAGACAAATTTGGCCCGAGCGATACAAATTTTGATCCAAACTTTTTGGATCTTATGCGGGAATATAGCGGCTAAGGGCTAAATTGGGGATTTAGCCGGGCTATTAGCGGCTATTACCTTTTTAGCCTACGAAGGCCTTATCTATAGCGCAGACCCTATCACGAGGCTATAGCCGGGTGATAGCCGGCTATTTAAAACAGAGTTCCTAAGTAGCATCAGTATGTACTATGAAAATTTCCTCCATTTCATCTGGTGGTGTTTCCGAAACTTCCCTGCCTTCCTTTCACAAGTTAATAATACTTGGCTTTGCTATTACATGATAGTTTCTTCACATCTGGTGATGTTTTCAGAAATTTACTGCCTTCCTTTCACAAGTTCTTAATACTTGGCTTTCTTTTACATGATATTTTCTTCCAGAGGATAATTCCAGCTGTTGTATTTAGAACAATTAAGAAGTATATTGTTCAAGTGGCCACCTAGAACTCCGATTTTTTCTGTTCTTAATTTGTTGATCGCTTGCAACTAACGGCTTTCTTTTTTATTTGAAGCCTGGAAGACTGAATCAAGTGATACCTCCTGCTATCCTGCAAGGTGATCACCAGGATGTCACCACTTGGCTTTTTAAGTTGATTTCTCAGGTACATATAACACAATATACACTAAGGCATGATGGGCTTATAAGTGATAGCACTGTTAGTCAAATTTTTGAAAAGAAAACCTTACGTCATTCTTTCTGCTTTAACAATGGATGGTGCTGTCGGTGCTTGACTTGAACGGAACTGCAGCAACAACTCTATTGGCGGGCTATCGAGAAGATTACGTTTTCTGTGTTTCGATTGTGTTCACTGGTGTTAAGGAGTGACTTTTTTTTGGAGTTTATCGCTGTGATGATGTACTATAGGGCATTTCTTGGTTGTCGATCTGGTGAAGCGTGTAATCTGGTTAATCTTGCTAACATTTTTTCTTAAACATTTCTTGGCTGTTGATCTTGCAAAGCGTGTCTTTGGCTTCTATATCCACTGGTAGCATGGCATTTCCTGTTAAAATCTTACAAGTAATAAGAGCAGGACATATTAATATTTTGAAGATCTTGTTAACGGCCAACAACTCATGGTAAAATGCATGGTCCTCCCAGCACTTTAGGTGTTCCCCGTGCTACAGTTAAGAAATACAATTTTAAATGTTGTAGAAAAATTTAGGTAAAAATGTGAGTGTTCACAAGGTATATGTATACAACCTCTAAAAGTTTCATGTTCAAACTCGAAAAGAACATTGAGCAGCAAAAATGACAAATCTAACATGAATAGTATCATTTTTTGATTTGTCTTGTTGGAACACTAACGACACTATTCATGCTAAACTTGTCTTTTTTGTTACTAAATGCCCCTTCCAAATTTGAGCAAGAAAATTTGGAGCTTGTTGACACATACCTTGTGAACACTCACACATTTTTCTAAATATTAGAAAACACTTAAAATTGTTTTTTTCTAATGGTAGCACGGGGAGTACCTAAAGTGCTGGTAGCACTAGATATTCTCTCGGTACTTAAGCTCTGTCTTGTCAAAAGTTGAGTTCGTGCCGTTTCCTTAGCCTAGCATTAATGTTCTGCTAAAGTAACCGGAGCAGTTCTATCTACATCAATGTCTCGACTATAGAAAGAAATGCATGTAAGAATAATAGTTACTAGTGGCGTGTGCCCCGTTTGCAGTAGTCACCGTGAAGCTTTGAATGTCCTAGAGGGAAGGATGACACCCGGGAGAACCTTGGGTTAGCAGTGCTGATCACGTAAACCTGTACTGTTGAGTGTTGATAGAGTCATGGTACTGCTCTGCGGCATCTTTGTTAATTTACGGCAACCAATGCTCCTTCACATGGCCTTGTATGCATGTAAGATTTCGTTTTGCTGACGCTGCCAGTTGAAACAAGTTGTGGGCTCGTACACCAAGTTCACATCTTGGCATCGTGGATGGGGTCACTCGTATATAAACAAAGAATGGTAATATTGACTAGAAGCTTAACATTGGCTAGGTTTTGCATCCACCACACACTGGCTGCAAATCTCCCTTCACACTTGCTGCAAATCTCCATGAACTTTTCCTTGGAGTTGATAAATTATCTATGGTGCGGAATCCCAATTAATATGGTGGGCAAAACGCATCTCTAAGGTTAAGAACGTGGGACGCACATGCAAATAGGGTCAAGAGTAGCACTGAATCGTGTTTAGTCCGTGGTAATAAGGCCACAGTGGTGAGCATCCCATTCAGCCTGCAATTCTTCCCCATCATCCTACACTGAACTATCACAGCAAACTCCGAGCTATCGGAAAGGGGGCGCCATGGAGGGCGCTCTAGTCACCGCAGCGGCTGGAGCATTGAAGCCAGTGCTGGGAAAGCTTGGCGCTCTACTCGGCGACGAGTACAAGCGTTTCCGACGGGTGCGCAAGGAGATCGAGTTCCTCACTCACGAGTTGGCCGCCATGGAAGCTTTTCTCCACAAGAAGTCAATGGAGGAGGATTCTGATGTACAAGACAAAGTCTAGATGAAGGAGGTGCGGGAGCTGTCCTATGACATTGAGGACAACCTCGATGACTTCCTGGAAAATGCCGGTGACAAATCTGCCAAGCCAGGTGGTTTCATGAAGAAGATCAAGAACTTGCTAGATAGGACCAAGGATCACCGACAGATTGCCAAGACGATTGAAGATTTGAAGAAGCAAGTAATTGAGGCGAGCGGAGGCACAAGAGGTACGCGAGTAGTGAGGCCGTCTCCAAGAATAACAATGTAACCGTTGACCCCAGAGCTCTTGCTATATTTGAGGATGCATCAAATCTGGTTGGTATTGATGGACCGAAGAATGAGCTTAACCGATTGTTTACTCAAGAAACCAGATATGAATCAAAGCAACAACAACCCAAGATGGTATCTATTGTTGGATTTGGAGGGCAATTTGATTGTCATGCCTTTGTGTTTGTATCACGAAATCCAGACATAATGAAAGTAATGAGAAATATTCTCAGTCAGGTATCTGATCGAGATTATTCAAGCATCGAGGACGTACCACAACTTATCACTCGGATCTCAAATTTCCTAGCAGACAAAAGGTATTATGTACAATATTTTTCATTCATTTTGTGAATGTCACTATGTCTATTTGGTGTCATTAAATGTTGGTACATTCTTGTTCAAACTTGCGATTGTTTAACTTAGGATAGAATAGATTGACACCTATTTTTTGGGGCGCATGGAGTATATAGGTAAATATGTAACATATATTTCGTAGTTGTACTGGTTTTCTAGATGACATTGTGTGGTCAATAGTCAATACTCAATTGTTTACATTTACTTGTGCAGGTTTATTATTGTAGTTGATGATATATGGAATGTGGAAATATGGGATGTTATTAAGTTTGCTTTCCCCCTAAATGGAAATGATTGTAGAATAATCACCACCACTTGTGTGAATGATGTTGCTCAGTCATGTCGTTCATCATTCAATGGTCATATATATGCCATGGTTCCTCTTAGTGTGGTGCACTCAAGGAATTTATTTCACAAAAGACTATTCAACTCTGAAGAATGTCCATCATACCTTCAAGAAGTTTCTAATAAAATATTGAGAAAGTGTGATGGTTTACCATTGGCAATCATTGCTATCTGGTCTGTTGGCTCATAAGGGAAAAACAAAGGACCAGTGGTATCAAGTTGAAAGTTCAATTGGTTGTGGACTGGAAAGAAATTCTAGCATTGAAACCATGATAAAGATAATATCACTCAGCTACTTTGATCTTCCACATCATCTCAAAACTTGTCTACTATACCTCAGTATATTTCCAGAAGACAGTGATATTAGGAAGGATATGTTGATAAGGAGATGGATTGCTGAGGGATTTATCGAGGAAAGAAAAAAGTACACCCTATATGAAACTGGAGAGGAGTATTTTAACGAGCTAATAAATAGGAGTTTGATCCAATCTGCTTTTGCCACATTAGATAATCTACTCTATTGCCGAGTTCATGACACGGTTCTTGATTTCATTGTATCCAAGTCTATTGAAAAGAACTTTGTTACCATAATTGGTGTACCTGGTATAAATCCTGACTCACAGAACAAGGTTCGGCGATTATCTGTACAAAATAATAGCGAAATACCAGAGAGTCTAATTTTATCTGCTGTCCGGTCACTTAATATCTTTGGCGGTTGTGTGAAAAGCCCATCTCTGAAGGAGTTTAAACACTTGTGTGTTTTGTGCTTTGAAGACTGGCTGGAACTTGAACATCATCATCTTGAGGGTATAGGAAATCTGCGCCACCTGAAGTTCTTGATGCTCGAAGCAGAAACCATTATAGAGCTTTCAAAAGAAATAGCAGAACTAAATCACTTAGAGACACTTGACATATTATCTTCTGGCGGTTATGACTGCCCTCTTTCAGTTCCAGCAGCTATTTGTCCAGATGGACGATTAGTCCATTACCGTGTTGACAATGGAAGGAATTGAGGCACCGGAAGTGTTGGGATCTGTTGAGGTGGAACAACAGTCGACTGACTTTTATCGCCGACTTGGTGATCTGACAAACCTGAGGGGGCTGGAATTGCGCTCTTACGATGAGGAAGCAGACAGTGAGCTGGCATGCTCGATCCGCAAGCTGGTGAAAGCAAACCTTCGTTTTCTACAAATCTCTATGTTCGAAAATATTAGCTTGGTAGATGACTTAAACCTGAACTTGACCTTGACGGGTTTATCTCAAAGGTCCCAAGATGGTGGGCACACTTGTCAACCTCCAGAAATTGACTCTCTGGTTAGGGACTCGTATTAGTCAGGAAGATGTGGAGATCCTGGGAGGAATTCCCAATCTGCGCTATATAAATGTCCAGTATCAAGGTCCAATTGGAGACCAACTTAAGACCGCCATGGAGATTCTGATTGCGGCCCATCCCAACCATCCCACACTCGTATGGTACAACCACCGCTGGATCTCTCCGCAATAGTTCTTGGAGAAACAATTCAGGTACCAATTCGTCCTATAGAGAAACAATTGTTGGTTATTGATCCGTGTTTGGCTGCAGCACGTAGCATGCTAATTGCTAACATAGCTTGTGGTGAAACATGCAGTGTGGTAGCAAAATGCAAGACCAGGACGACTGGGAGATTGGAGTTCTTGTTGCATCCCAGATTGGTAGCAATCCTTTGCATTTATCCGAAGCAAAAATGATGGGTTGCACTCTTGAGTTATTGAGCTTGAATTGCGACTACACAAGACTACTGCCGGTTACCATTTGTTTTTTATATGTGTATCGCTCATCGTTGTTTACTTGAGAACACGTTTATGTAATGTTTAAATAAATTAGGTGCAAGAACATCACTGCTTGCTTTACTGTCTTTGGTTTTTGCTGGATATTTTATATTTCATACCAGTAAGTCATCTTGTTCATGTATCAGAAACATGTAATGAATTCCTTGTGCTACAAGAGGTTCCAACAGGTGTGTGAATTTGGATGGCCCAGGAATGGCCTGATGTTTAATTAACTCAAATGGCCATCCTAGGAAGTAGCTATACACATGTACTAATCAACTAGACATTTGATGGCGGTACTAGCCTACAGAATGTATAAATGTATAATCGTAGTATATATTATTGCACTTTGACAGTTTAGAGATTAAATAGTCATGCCTATCTTTCATCAGGCTATTGAACTGAAACGAGAAATGCGGAAAAGCAGTTTTGAACCCGGGCACCAGTGAACCCGCCAGGTGTGGCCTTCTGCAATTCCAGGTGGACTTTCTGCTTCAACAATGGATGGTGAGGTGTGGGCTTGAACTGCAACATTTCTCATCGGCGGGCTATCGAAAAGGTCAAGCGTCCAGTGCGAAGACTCAAGCTCAATGCTTAGGATTTCTTTATGTTTGCTGGTGTTAAGGGGTCGCTGTTCTTTGGAGTTTATCGCTGTAATGATGTACTGTAGGGCGTTTCTTGGTTGTTGATCTAATGTAATTTGGCTTCTATATCTAGTGGTAGCATAGCATCTCATTACGAAACTTGCAAGCAAAAAGAGCAGAACATAAGGGTGCTATCCTCCTTTCGCAAAAAAAAAAAAAAAAAGAGCAGAACATATTAATCTTGTCACGATCATGTTAACGGCCGACTAAAACTCCTGGCTGGCATTTCATTTCTTGGTTCGATCCAGATAGATGTATAGAATACATGTATCAGGCGAAAAAAAAGAAAATGTCAGGTGTGTTACAAAGATACAGACAGAAAAAAGAAAACAACACCGGCGGCGAATTCACCACAGCAGTTACAGGCACTAGGAAACCAACGACGGTACAGGCAGATCGAACTATCTATATCTACCAACCTATAACAAGAGCAACAAACATATCAACTAACCTGCCGAGTTTCGACTAGTTCTGTACATCGAGTACCAAACCTTTGGGGTCTGGGTGATACAACACAATGGGCAACGTATTCGGCGGACTTCCTTGAGGCATGTCCCCTCGACTCGACCTGACTACATGTGGTCTTATGTCGACAAGCTATTGTTTCTGGAGGTGCGTAAGGACTGCTGCTGCTCCCTCACTTGCCAAGCGTTCTTCTTGGTAGCATTTCAGGTGCTGCCGTGGGCGCTACAGGTACCTGCGACGGTCAGCGACACCATAAGTGGCTATCGAGCATAATTTGATTGGCTGATTATGAACTCATGGTCTAAGTTCCCCACTTATGCAGAGCAGGCTTTGACCACAGATGAAAAAGAATTAAAACAGTACATGTACGACATGAAGCACTAGCACAAGAAGTCGAGTACCTTGTGGTGTAGCCTCATTACAGTCGAAACCAGCAGCTTGTCGCCGACCATCTGTCTCATCTGTTTCACCAACTCAGGCCTGCTTATCTTTCTCCTCTGTTACAACATCAAGAGGCACACCACAATTAGCATCCATCAACATTGGTAAATTAGATGTGGTTGAATACCTCAAAACAAATAATAGTAACCTTGAATTCCTCATAATACTCATGTAGTATGTCCATATCAGAACGAGGCACTTTCGTAGAGATGGCAGCGAAAAGCATCGAGAAGGGTATCCAAGGTGAGCTAGGAGGCCGGGGACTTGGAGCAGGCCCAAACTTGGGTATTTGTCGTTCATCAGCTGAAGATGCCAAGGATTGGGAACTATCATCCTGATCACAACAAACAAAAAATAATATGACCAACTGAATGTTCTCAAGGAAATTGTCACATCGAAATTAAGGGTACTTAGTTCCAAGTTTACAACTATTCAACTATGAGCCGGTTTTCTGAATTTAACACATCGAGATGACACAAGAAGGTGGACAAACAGAACTTTAGTCATTTTCATCATTTCCCAAACAGAGCATGGTCAATACCAATGACAGAATGAAGCAGTCCATTTCATTCAAGACATAATGCATACCAAAGCTGAGAACAATTGTAACCAGTTAACTGATAATAAGCATACCTTGATTACAGTGTCTGGTGAACCAGAATTTCCTATGTCGGATATGTTGGATGCAGTATCTTCTCTAACCAAGTATTCTGCAGTTATATCAAATAAATTATCTTGTGTAAACAACACAAAAGTATAAAATGGAAAGAGAAATAAATAAAAAACCAAAAGAGTGGCTGTAGTAGTACCATTGGTCATGGAAGGTGATTTGATAATAACAGCATATTCAGCATAGATGTGTCGATGCACATTAGCATCCCAAATGACATAGTGCTTTGGCTTTTGGAGATCATCCACGCCACTATCAAATATTCCATTTGTTGGCTGGAATTGCTTTGATCCAGGAAGTACAACCTCAACATTCCCCATTATAACACGACACAGCATCATCCTAATGATGCCATTTTCGTCAACATCTGAGTAGCTGGCACTGTGAATAAAATTTGAAGTAAGACCACAGGAAACTACTGAATATTCAAAGAAAGAGCAACCCAGCAGCAAAGATAAGGATGTATATATAGTTATATACAAATAATTTATTCTATTTGTGCAATGAAAATAAATAATGAGATGGACGTATGGCGGTATGGGCTATAGTTGAGATTAGCATAGGAGCACATAAATCAGTCAGAAGTAGAGTAAATATTTACCAGGTATTGGCGCAGTTCGCTGGAGCAAGATGTGTCCCAGTGCCATACATTGGGCCCAGCAGAGGTTTGGTAATTTTCAGAGTGCCACGCATCATCATATCCTCCATAGCATCCTTGGAACAAGGCAACCATGCATAACGCACATTTGCGTTCCCACGTTGTATTTTGGTGACTTCGAGTTCCTTCTGGAAAAGATTGAAGCGGGCCTGCCCTTGATGATCTACCAGTGGGGTTCTATAGATACCAATAATATCTTTTTCACTGAAAGGTTGGCCTAATCCTTCAAGTAATAACCTCTGCACAGCTGAATCAATGTGTGGGCCACAGTTCTGATTACTAGTAGCAGCTTGCCTGGCTACACTAGAAGCTTCATTGTGCACCTTCTGTTTTTCCTCCTGTATGTTATTAACCTTCTTCACATGAGAAAATACTTCAGCATTATGATCTGAACTCGAGCTTTCAGCTTCGTCAGCTTCAGAATTACCACTGGGGTCACTTGTCCCATGCTGAGCAGGTCTAGATATTACCAGTCCAGCACATAAATCTGGGAAGAAGCGGTTACCATAATCATCAATCCATGCTATTGGCTTGTTTGTTGTCGTCACAGAATCTAGGCAAATCATGTGCATGAAGTCTAAGAGGACTTGCTGTTTCTGGAAGGCAACATTAGTAATTGGCCTCTTCAATTGGAAGTCCCGCTGTACCAGATTCACAACGTGCTCTGGAAAATCCCTCCATTTACCCTGTTGGTAATAAAGCACGCGCACGGGCAACCCACTTGTCTTGAAGTTCTTATACCACTCCAGAATATGACCAGAACAGGAGGTCATTTTAGACTTCTTACATACAGCCTCATTGTCAAGCATAAGAAGGTTTTGCCTTGGAACATGCTGAGGGACCTCAATAGCATCATCAGTATCAGTACTCTTCATAGCAAACTCGTGCTTCCTCTTGCGACCAGTACCTTTCAGAACATGCTCATCCAGTGCGATGACATTATTCATTTCCATATTTACACAAAGCTCAACTAAACTAAGTACAGACTTACTCTACAGATCAAAACCACCAAGTAAAAAACTGTATAACTTAACCTAGCAAATGAAACCTAGAATTGTGTTTGCACAAAAGTAACTCCAAAACTAGCCATGTTATCCACAACGGTAAGTGAGATGGACCTGGGACATAAGCAGAAAAAAGGATTAAAGATATAGCACAGAGGGAACATAGGTGGCAGAAAAAAAATAGAGTACTGTGTGACAGCATTTATGTAATTCTTTCATGACACACCATGCACAACTAAACCATGAAATTGAGATATCAACGAAAAATGAAAGCACAATCTAACCCCAATATTAGCTTAACGAATCAGTTAGCCTTACAACCAGCAAGCAAGAACAACATGAAAATGTTCTTATTATATGCCAACAGTAGTGAATGGAAAATTATAAGAAGTTACTGAAACAAATATAATTATAATCAATTTCTCTCGAGAATATGCATAATAGTTCAGTATTTGGACATGGATTATTAAAGCATGTCCTAGACGCTCATAGGTGCTAAAGCACAGCATCTAGGAGAGAAGGTGCTCTTGCCGGTAATACTTTCTCACTGAACTAAAAGTTTATTTTCCATGCTCATATGATCTCATATGTAAAAGAACAAAAAGGTAGGTATTGGTGTATCTTGCTATCTGGAGTATGATATTCTATTTTAGTCTACGAAAATTTATTTATCTTCAATAATACTAGGTGTAGTAATGCAGTTATGAAAAGTATGCCTTTACGATTCTTTACTCACACCTATGGCAGATTTTTGCTTCACATCATTGCTCACCCCACTAATGCTGCTGGTGCGGCCACATAAGGGCTCAGCTGCAAACAATAATGGAGAGAGAGGCCAACGATGTTGCAGCAACCAGGGTGTAAAGCGCCATTGTCGCTCTCGATTCCTTGCCATGGACAATACAAGATAAAGTAAGATCAAGGCCATGGTATAATCCAATGGCATTAAAGTGCATGATGGCATCCCGGCAGTCCTGAGAATTGAGGGCGAAAAAACAGCTTGTGCAAGGAGCCTGCTATGTCTACTGTGTGAGCAGTGTTAGTTCGTAACACTCAGCAAATCAACCTTCAAATTGCTTGCTTAGTGAGTAAGGAAATTTTAATATTTGCTCAATTCCAAATCATTTATGTACTGTAAAATTATGGGATAGCATCATGTAAGGTTGTTTTCAGGTTATGTAAACAAGTATTACTAGTTACAGGCACATATTAACTGAGTGTGCAGTGCATGCTTGATGAATACAAGCATGAGTCTGAAGTAGCACCGACAGGCTCAGGAGATAAAAACGGTCAGCTTTGAGCACAGATATGACCATCCAATACAGCAACAGTCAACACGCAAGGTTTAGCTTTCTCTAGTGTCTTGTTATCTTGAAAAATTTATTACTTCCACACCGATGTTTACACTAACGGAAAGTTACAGCCTACTAAATTTCTGATCCTTTCCCAGTACATGCATCGCATAAGGTTCCCCCCAAACTATGTAAAACATACAGATGTAAGCAGTCAATTGGATGATCACATGACGAGTAAAGGCAACAATTTAGAGTAGCGCATAGCAGTTTGAGCGCAAGGTGGTGAACTTCTATCAAGTGAATAACTAACAACTAGCAGTTTGCACGAACCAAAATTGTTCCGCAAGTATGGAATATACTCATCCGGAGGACAATCCTAACTTGTATTCTGTTTCTAGCCGCTTCTACGGCGTGACATACTGAGACAATACAAGGTGTCTTCACTTGACAGAGTAAAAAAAATAGTTGTTGCAAGCCTATGTACGACGAGCAAAAGCGGCAATCAGACTGAGTGAGGCAATCCGAACCAGCTCATGATGTACAAGAAACTGAACTCTGAGCATAGAAATGACTATCCAATACTTGGGTTGGGTCACGGAAATCTACGGCACTCTGGAACCAGCAAGAGCGCCCTCTTGATCCTATACCGTCACACGAACAGGCGCCTCACAGAGAACCAACTAGCAGCAGCAGCAACAACAGGTCTACAAGCTGCACACGGCGCCACCGCTGCTGCGGCTCCCTCCATGAAGTCTGGAGGCAACCCACAGCGCGGCACAGCAGGACAGCAGCAGATTAATCCGAAAGCAGAGAGGGGATTGGGGAGAGTTTACCTGCGGCGGCTCATCGCGGATGTGTTGGGATAGAAGAAGTAGAAATTCAGGAATGGACTAGCACTCTCGGCTCCTGGATTCAGATCAGAGTATCAGACAGACGTGGTGATTTGGGTTGAGTAGTAGGGATGAGGATACAGGCAGGGAAGCGGGTCGAAGAGGAGCCCTTTTAAGGCGCCGCCACCACCTCCGGCCGCGGCATCTGCAGCTTACTGTGGGTGTGTCGCCGGGTGGGGTGGATCCGGCGGCTCTGTTTTCCGGTGGGCGGGCGAGCTGGAGGAGACTGACTAGGTTGTGTACGAGGCTCGGGTACGTGTAGCGCGGTGCCGACTGCTGGATGCGTCCTGTGGGCGGGATCGGACGGCGGGGAGAGCAAGAGGTAGAGAAACAGAGGAGCGCGAGGTTTTTTTATGGTTGATTGATTGGCGTGGTTTCTTGCGAAGGGGGCTGGGCGTGGACGTAGCGACCATGACCGTAAGTGGATGAGCGCGCTGACGTGCCGGCTCGCTCGTCCTCATCGCAACTCGTCTTTCTTTACTTTACTTGGGCTCCAATTACGGGGATTTAAAATTTAAGATTTGATTTATCTTTCACCTAAAAGTTCAGGGTTTGTTTTCAACCTTTTTCCTTTGTGGATAGTCAAAAACGATGCGGTCGTCCCACCACCGAACAAGCCAGTTCGCAATTAAAAAAAAAACTATATACGGGCACCCTCCATCGCCTTCGCCCACATGTTCCCCCACGGAACGGCCGCCGGCGTCATCCTCCCTCCCTCCATTCTTGGCGTGTCCTATCGGGGTCCTCTGCTCCTTTCCAAGACGGCTACCTGCGAAGTGGCATCACACGTTTCTCTCTCCCGCGGTAGCTGGTGGCGCGAAGGAGGAGTTCGCTGCACTCCTCTCCTTCCCAAGGCGGCCAACTGCACGGTGGAAGCACATGAGGTTTCTCATGTGTTGCCCGTCCAGTGTGTCCTGTTGTCCTGCCAACCCGTGCGTCATTGTGATTAGTCATTGTTATTGCTTACTATCTCTTCACATTATTTTTACTGCTTTCTACGTAAGGTGCAGGTGGAAGAACAATTTGCTTATAACTTGATTTATATGAACATCTTTGATACTGGTACTCTCTGTCTATGCCGAGAATTCTTATTTAATTATCCAGTAGTCAGAATTGCTTAATGCTTCCCATAATGGTGAAATTTGATCACTTATTCAATTGTCCTTAACTATTATATTTGATTAACTTAAATAGTGGAATTATTCAACTTCACTTAAATATTATTTTTAAATATGATAATACCTTATCACACACATAATAATGATAAATACTTCAATTATAAAGACATGTCACTTTAAAATGATTTAATAATCAAGTAAATCGTCTAAAACCTTAAAACTGTATGAAATCAATAACCCCACTTATCATGACCTCTTTAAGTGATAAATAACATCATTCAGAGGTAATAACATAACAATAAGTAAATCGTCTAAAACCTTAAAACTGTATGAAATCAATAACCCCACTTATCATGACCTCTTTAAGTGATAAATAACATCATTCAGAGGTAATAACATAACCTTAAGTCAATTAATACGATGTTATCAAAGTATCGCAAAGCTTACTCATCTAAGCTTGGGTATTTGGGGGTAGTTTATGATGCATCTCATGACTATGCATAATAGCATCTTGCAAGAGTTTTACGCAGTCCTTATCGGGGCTACATTGTTATTTCTAGAACTTGGTGTTTTAGCGGAAAACCTAGAACCACGAATGGATTGAACTGCCACTTTATCACAGGCAAGTTCATTCTTGCTCATATCCGTTGAAATATTTTATCAAGCTATTTGATTTTTTTGCTATTTAACTATTACTTGCATCAAAAGAAAAATACTTTGGGAATAATTGGAATGGAACCATGGTAAGATTGTTGTGGTGGAGGTTCCATCGTAAGGGAGCAACTCTTTAGGATTAAAATTTTACGACTTGTCCAGCGCCGTACTACGCGTCGGCCAAGGGATCTAGTATGGGATAGGGAGATCATAAGTATCTTCTTCCTTTCACAGGTCCTCAGATAGCCTATCGGGTCGATCACCGAAGTTGCCGACGTGCTCTTCTAGTGGTCACGGGCTTGCTAGTGCCAATTTAAAGCTAACGCCACAACATGTGGTGATCGGTAGTGTTGTCTTGTGTGGGGTAAGTAGATGGATCCCGGGACCCGAGACTTGGTCAAGGCCATCATGCTATTTACGACTTGGGTGGACATGTTTGGTTGCAGAGAAGAACTCGAAATGTACCTCTTTGCCTTAGACCTAGCCCCATACCAGGGAAGTATGGACGGATCAGATCAACCGGTATCCTCGATCCCGCCAGGGCAGTAAGGCTAAGGATGTCTTTCGGAAAAGTGACGCACCTCTGAAGAGTGTAAAAAGATTTGTGGTAGCTACACCCGTGTTCCCAGCAGGAAATACGATCGTGGCGGGAAAGGAGTCCTAATTGACTCTCTACCCATGAGGGCGGAGGAACATAGTTTTCAAAATAAAATAAACCTATGAACAAATGTTTTCAAAAACTTGCATACCTACACTAGACTTCGGTCGCAGCAGAGGATATTGCATCAAACACATATTTAGCCATAATGTTTGAACTTGATGAGTAATCCTCGTTACTCACCCTTTCCCTGTTGACCCCCTGCTTAGCCTTTGGATCCAACAACGGAGTCAATCTAGTCAGTTGAGTTTGAAGTAGTCAACCGCTACTTCGCAACAGAGCATGACGACAAAATTGCCAAAATGGTGTACATGACGACAACATTGCGAAAGGAGAACGCGACGACTATTGGAAGGAGTGGTCTAAACCTGGATAAAGATATTCCAGATGAAATAGGTTGGGGTTGTGACAAATTGGATCTTTTGGTGTTTCATTTGCACGAGACTTGCTTATAGGTTCTCGAGATTTTGTATTGAATAGAGTTGTAATCCTATAGTGTTACTTGGATGTGCAATGTTTCGTTGTAATACTCTGAGGGGTGTCAAATTTTTGTGGAACGGTGTTCCATGAGTGTTATATCGACGACTTGCACACTACAACATGCAGTGGTGTGTTTGGTCACTGAATTGCACTCCGGATGGAGACGGAGAGTGGGCGATAAATTGACAAATACGTTACTTGGAAGCTGAGGGAGTGCCCTCCTCGGTTTCTCTGTCGAAGTCGCTTGAAGCACGCCTTGGTTTTAAGCTTTCCGTCAACCTGTCACAACCCTAGAGCGTAGACTGGCAGCCAGAGTCAGAAGTCGCTAAAACATCTGGAGTGACATATGCTAGCTTTTGATGATGATAACTACCCACGGTTAGCCTGGTAACTTCTGCAATGCAGGTTGGCAACTTTTAACCTAGAAAAGTTGGCGAAATATCTCAATGTGTGGGGTCTTGATACGTCTCAAACGTATCTATAATTTTTGATGTTCCATGCTTGTTTTATACCAGTTGCTACATGTTTTGCATCTACTTTATATCATATTATGACATTTATTGGACTAACCTATTAACAAGATGCCACAGTGCCAGTTCCTGTTTTCTGCTGTTTTTGTATTCCAGAAAAGCTAGTCTGGAAATATTCTCGGAATTGGACGAAAATTTACGGAGGCCCCTATTTTACCAGAAGACTCCATGGGCCAGAAGGACAAGTCCGGGGGAGGCCCGAGGGCCCCACACGCGGGCTGGGCGCGGCCAGGAATCTCCAGGTGCCCTAGGGTGGTGTCGTCTCCTCGTGCACCGCCTCGCGACGCCCTTTGGACTATATATTGCTCCTGACCTAAAACTCACGAAACAATCGACGATTTCCCCAGAAAAATTCCAGAGCTCCGCCGCCATCCGAAACCAAGTTTCGGGGGTCAGAAGTTCCTGTTCTGGCACCCTGCCGGGACGGGGATTGACCCCCGGAGGCTTCTCCATCGACGCCGCCGCCTCCATCATGCTCCGTGAGTAGTTCCCCCATGGACTACGGGTTCTAGCTGTAGCTAGTTGGTACTCTCTCTCCCATGTATTTCAATACAATGATTCATGAGCTGCCTTACATGATTGAGATCCATATGATGTAATCGGTGTTGTGTTTGCTGGGATCCGATGAATATTGAATACTATGTCAAGTTGATTATCAATCTATCTTATATGTTATTTAAGATCTTGCATGCTCTCCGGTACTTGTGGTTACCTTGATCAAGTAGTTGCTTGTATCTCCAAGAGAGAGTATTTATGCTAGATAGTGGGTTCATGCCTCCATTTAACCTGGGACAGTGACAGAAAGTTCTAAGGTTGCGGATGTGCTGTTGCCACTAGGGATAACCTAACAATGCTATGTCCACGGTCATATGTATTTGTTTACATTACGCACTTTACTTAATGCAATTATCCGTTGCTTGCAATTTAATACCAACGGGGAACTCGGATGACAACCCGGCGGTGGATTATTAGTCATAGACGCTGTTGGATAACGGTCTATTATTTTGTCGTAATGCCCAATTAAATATCATAGTAGTCATTATGTCATATATATGCATTGTCATGCGCTCAATATTCTGTCAATTGCCCAACTGTAATTTGTTCACCCAACACTTGTTATTGGAGAGTTACCACTAGTGTAGATAGCTGGGAACCCGGTCCATCTGTCATCATCATTGCTTTCCCGTCAACTCCACACAAGCAACTATTTTCTGGTGCCATTGTCTCTGTG
This sequence comes from Poa pratensis, assembly GCA_947311845.1. Lineage (NCBI taxonomy): Eukaryota > Viridiplantae > Streptophyta > Magnoliopsida > Poales > Poaceae > Poa > Poa pratensis. Next base: position 2,065,211 of record CAMZMU010000049.1, on the reverse strand, counting down.
CTACTGTTACTATTGCTCTCATATTACTGCTGCTTTCACATCACCCCTGTTACTAGTGCTTTTCCAGGTGCAGCTGAATTGACAACTCCGCTGCTAAGGCTTATAAGTATTCTTTGTCTCCCCTTGTGTCGAATCAATAAATTTGGGTTTTACTTCCCTCGAAGACTGTTGCGATCCCCTATACTTGTGGGTTATCAAGACTATTTTCTGGCGCCGTTGCTGGGGACTACAAATCTTCATCCTCAAATACTCTCCCGTCAAGACGCTAACGAAAATAGCATCAACTATTTTCTGGCGCCGTTGCCGGGGAGCATAGCTCTACTCATAAGTTCACCTGGGGAGTACACTCCACCTCTCTCTGTGTTTTATTTTATTTTGTTTTGTCTAGTTTACTTTTGTCTAGTTTTATTTTGCTTAGTTTATTTCTGTTTAGTTGTGTTTTGTTTAGTTTACTTTTGTTTAGTTTATTTTTGTCTAGTTTTATTTTTCTTATATACCCGAAAATCCATAAAAATTTAAAAACCAAAAATCTAAAAAAAACTGTTGCTATGGAAGAACATGCTAGAACCTCTATGTTTATGGAAGCTAAAGAATTATATATAAAGTATAGAGAATCAAGAGAGGGTAAAATCATGAGAGGCATGTTAAAAAAGTTAAATCAAATTGCTGAAATTTTGCTGGAACGCCATGATATAAATTGTTGCTCTGAACAAGATACTAAACATCTTAAATTCCAATGTGGCTTTAGTGAAGAAGTTTTAATTATGAACTATCATTGGAATAACTATATTCATTTGGGAGCTGAACAAGTAGAACAATTTGTTACATTTGTGGCAGCTGAAATAGATTCCTTCATGGCTAAAAATTATGAAACCTGTGTTGCTTGTAATAAACTTAAAGAAACGGTCTCTTTTATTCTTGATTATTGCCTAGAAAATTTCAGCAATAATTGTTATATCATTGATTATAAAGAGAGACTCATTAATGCACAAGAATGCACTCACAATTTGCAGGAACCTGTAGAAGAAGAAACTACTGCTGAAGCTGAAAGCTCATTGGATGAAAAAGAGGAGGAGAGTGATGAACAAAAGGAGGAAGAATGGAGTAGCTACCCATGCCTACCTTCTAATGAGAGTAACTCTTTATCTCTTACACTATTTGATTGCCCTCCATGCTTACCAAAGGAGGATGAATGTTATGTTCCTGTGGATTCTCTTGAAATATTCCCTATGAGTAAAACTTGTGGAAATGATTATGCTACTGATATTTATGATAATCCATGCTATTTTGATAAATCTTATGATAATCCTTTATTTGTGCCTGATATCGAAATGCATGGTATAAAGAGTTTGCTTAGAAAATGTTTATGATAAAGCTCTAGATGATGGTCCTATATTGGTTGATAATATTAATTGTACTACTAATGAAAATGGGATTGGAGAGGTCTTGACTTTATCTAGGAGTCCCATACCTCTTGAGAATGATCAATCATCTTGTTATAAAATTGTTAAAAGTGGGTTTGAAAGTTTTAATCCCACTATTTTTGAGCTTGATAAGAATTATGTGTTTTAGATCATGAAAAGCATGCTTTATGTGATAGTTATATTGTTGAGTTTGTTCATGATGCTACTGAAAATTATTATGAGAGAGGAAAATATGGTTGTAGAAATTTTCATGGTACTAAAGCACCTCTCTATATGCTGAAAGTTTGAAGTTACTCTTGTTTTATCTTCCTATGCTTGTCACTTTGTTCTTTATGAATTTATTTGTGTACAAGATTCCTATGCATAGGAAGTGGGTTAGACTTAAATGTGTTTCGAATTTGCTTCTTGATGCTCCTTTTGCTTCATTTTCTATTTTTATGTGAGCATCTTTAAAACTATCAAGCCTAGCTAAAAGGCATTAAAGAAAAGCGCTTATGGGAGGCAACCCATTTTATTTTTCTGCAATTTTTCTTTTATTGAGTCAAGGAGGTTGTTTACTTCTGTAGCAACTCCTTTGTATCTTTACTTTCTTGCATTGTTGTGCCAAGAGTAGTCTCTAATGATAAGATGATGCTATTTTGATTGCTGCGCAGAAACAGATTTCTGCTGTTCACTGTACGAAATTCCTAAAATCACCAGATTGTGAATTAAATCTGAAATTTTTTGTGCGTAATCCTGATATATGTATGCATCTTTCGTTAGTTCAACGTTTTTTTTCGTATTTGAGTCCCGTAAGTGCCTCGAAAAAATTCATCTTTACTGGCTGTTCTGTTTTGACAGATTCTGTCTCTGTTTTTTGCATTGTCTCTTGTGGGCTTTAAGCAAGGTTCTCTAGACGTGGAGGGCTGTAGCTAATGTTTTATTGAGTTCTTGCAATGTGTCACAACAGAACCAGTGGATTAAAGTTTTTGAGTACTAACCCCTCTAATGAGAATTACGTTGAGTTTGGTGTGGCGGAAGTTTTCAAGGGTCAAGAGGGAAGAGTGATATAATAGGATGAAGAAGAGTGAAGAGCTTAAGCTTGGGGAGGCTCCCATGGATCTCCCCAGCATATTTCAAGAAGACTCAAGCGTCTAAGCTTGGGGATGCCCAAGGCATCCCCTTCTTCATCGCAAAATTATCAGGTCATCTCTAGTGAAACTATATTTTAATTCTTTCACATCATATGTGCTTTTCTTGGAGCGTCTGTGTGCTTTTATTTTCAGTATTGCACTTTTATTTTCAATAAAGCTTGACTGGACCCTAGCATTCTTGATTGGGAGAGAGACACGCTCCGCTTTTTCATGAGAATACTCCTATTCTTCACTTATATTTGTTGAGTATTCATATCTAGCGCTGTTCAGCTTTTAGCTCTTGTTTTCATGTATCTCTTGTCAGAGCTATTAGCTTTCTTTTGTAGAAAGTACTCTCTTGCTTCACTTATATTTGTTTGGAGAGTTGATTAAATAAATTGATTGGTGTTTGGTTGGTTCAGAAAATGTTGCATGTGGTAATTGGTATAAGGAAAAACTTGCTTAATCTTGTAGATCACTAATTTGGATAACTTGATGCTTGTCAATTGTTTTGAGTTAACAAGTAGATCATGATTAAATTGTGCATCACATGAGTTAAGCCTATTAGTGAAGAACTACCGTAAAGCTTGTTGAAAATTTGGTTTGCATCGGTGGTATCTCTAAGGTCTAGATATTTTCTAATAACAGGGTTTGGTTAACAAGGAAGACGGTATGAAGTCTTATAACGTTTGCAATATGTTTGTCATATAAAACTTGGTGTACGGGTTGATATTCTTGTTTGCTTACATAACCTTGCTAGCCTAAACTCTGTACTGAGAGGGAATGCTTCTCGTGCATCCAAATCCTTGAGCCAAAATCCATGCCATTTGTGTCCACCATAACTACCTATATGTGGTATTTCCTTGCCACTCCAAGTAAATTTTTCATGTGCTACCTTTAAATTATTCAAAATGTTATTATTCCCTTTTTGTGTCAATGTTTACTAGCTCATGAGGAATTAGTGTGGTTATTCTTTATTCTATTTGTGAATGGACTTTTACACCTGGACTAGTGGCATATACATCCGCTTATCCAATAATTGCAAAAAGAGCTGGCAACGGGGTGCCCAGTCCCAATTAATTACAACTTTAACCAATTAATTCTCTTCACACTTTTGCCCTGATTCATCAGTAAGCAATGACAAACAGTGAAATACCTGAATGTGTGTAAACCAAAGAGAAAGAGGGATGATCTGCCTTGCTGGTAGAAATAACGTCCTTCATGGGAGCCGCTCTTAAAAGTCCGTTTGACAGGTAGAATACTGTTCTCACCCGCTACCATTCGTTGACAATTAACAAACACCTCTCAAAAATAGATACTCCTCCATGGTATGTGATTGATGGAAGGCACCCGAGGATTCGGTTAGCCATGGCTTGTGTTAGCAAGGTTGGGAGGAGTATCAAATATTTTATGCAATCTCTATATGCTTTCAAAAACCTAAAAGCTCTAGCACATGACTTAATCCCTGCTTCCCTCTGCGAAGGGCCTTTCTTTTACTTTTATGTTGAGTCAGTTTTCCTATTCTTTCTGTCTTCCACAAGCAAACACTAGTGTCAACTTTGTTACAACATGCGTTATATGCAACGTATTGGACTTGTTATACTACTTTGTGTTGACGATATCCATGAGATAAATATGTTGAAAGTTGAAGCAAATGCTGAAACTTAATTCTTCCTTTGTGTTGATTAAATACCTTTTATTAGAAACTATTGCTTTATGAGTTAACACTTATGCAAAACGTTTGATGCTTGTCTCGAAAGTACTATTCATGAAAACGTTTAGCTTGTGTGATTCATTGTTTACTCATTATCTATTTGGTAGCAAATTATAGACCATTGACTTGGATCACTTCATTCATTTACATGTGCCTTGCAATATTATATGATCAAGATTATGATGGTAGCATGTCACCTCAAAAATTATTGTTTTTATCGTTTACCTACTCGAGGACGAGTAGGAACTAAGCTTGGGGATGCTGATACGTCTCAAACGTATCTATAATTTTTGATGTTCCATGCTTGTTTTATACCAATTGCTACATGTTTTGCATCTACTTTATATCATTTATACATTTTGGGACTAACCTATTAACAAGATGCCACAGTGCCAGTTCCTGTTTTCTGCTGTTTTTGTATTCCAGAAAAGCTAGTCTGGAAATATTCTCGGAATTGGACGAAAATTTACGGAGGCCCCTATTTTACCAGAAGACTCCATGGGCCAGAAGGACAAGTCCGGGGGAGGCCCGAGGGCCCCACACGTGGGCTGGGCGCGGCCAGGAATCTCCGGCGCCCTGGGTGGTGTCGTCTCCTCGTGCACCGCCTCGCGACGCCCTTTGGACTATATATTGCCCCTGACCTAAAACTCACGAACAATCGACGATTTCCCCAGAAAAGTTCCAGAGCTCCGCCGCCATCCGAAACCAAGTTTCGGGGGTCAGAAGTTCCTGTTCTGGCACCCTGCCGGGACGGGGATTGACCCCCGGAGCCTTCTCCATCGACGCCGCCGCCTCCATCATGCTCCGTGAGTAGTTCCCCCATGGACTACGGGTTCTAGCTGTAGCTAGTTGGTACTCTCTCTCCCATGTACTTCAATACAATGATCTCATGAGCTGCCTTACATGATTGAGATCCATATGATGTAATCGGTGTTGTGTTTGTTGGGATCCGATGAATATTGAATACTATGTCAAGTTGATTATCAATCTATCTTATATGTTATTTAAGATCTTGCATGCTCTCCGGTACTTGTGGTTACCTTGATCAAGTAGTTGCCTGTATCTCCAAGAGAGAGTATTTATGCTAGATAGTGGGTTCATGCCTCCATTTAACCTGGGACAGTGACAGAAAGTTCTAAGGTTGCGGATGTGCTGTTGCCACTAGGGATAACCTAACAATGCTATGTCCACGGTCATATGTATTTGTTTACATTACGCACTTTACTTAATGCAATTATCCGTTGCTTGCAACTTAATACCAACGGGGAACTCGGATGACAACCCGGCGGTGGATTATTAGTCATAGACGTTGTTGGATAACGGTCTATGTATTTTGTCGTAATGCCCAATTAAATATCATAGTAGTCATCATGTCATATATATGCATTGTCATGCGCTCAATATTCGGTCAATTGCCCAACTGTAATTTGTTCACCCAACACTTGTTATTGGAGAGTTACCACTAGTGTAGATAGCTGGGAACCCCGGTCCATCTGTCATCATCATTGCTTTCCCATCAACTCTACACAAGCAACTATTTTCTGGTGCCATTGTCTCTGTGCTACTGTTACTATTGCTCTCATATTACTGCTGATTTCACTTCACCCCTGTTACTAGTGCTTTTCCAGATGCAGCTGAATTGACAACTCCGCTGCTAAGGGTTATAAGTATTCTTTGTCTCCCCTTGTGTCGAATCAATAAATTTGGGTTTTACTTCCCTCGAAGACTGTTGCGATCCCCTATACTTGTGGGTTATCAGGTCTCGTTTGGAAGATATCGTCGTAAACGATTTAATGGTGGAATCATATCTGATTTGTCGTTTGAAAGATAAATCATTTTAAAATTTTGAAATAAGAGAGAATCTTCGCTCACATCAGCAATTTCGCTATATATGCATGAATGCAAGAAATGGAGCAGCACTCACCATGCGGATGAAAGGAGCAAATTAGAACGTTGGATACCTATGCTATATACATAATTTACACAAATAGGGAAGTCATTAAGTAATTGATTTGGGTTGCTTACATTTGAGTTGGTTGGCTTTCAAATGCTTATTCTATTTTTAATAATAATAACCAAACCATTGTTATTGCAATTATTTTTGGTCTGGGTTGCTTACATTTGAGTTGGTTGGCTTTCAAATGCTTATTCTATTTAAAAATAATAATAACCAAACCATTGTTATTGCAATTATTTTGTAGTTATAAACAAACAAGCAACGAACGAGACGGGAAACACAAAAACATCATTCACTAGGAATGCAAGTTTCGAGGAGAACAAAAGAAAACTAGTAACTACGCACGTGCAAATGCACGTCTAGATTGATATGCGGAATGGCAGGTGGTAAGGCGTCTGGTGCTCAACATTGAATTGATCTAAACCATTCAATCGACGTCATTGGATGGCCCCGTCTCTAACTCTTTTTATATTAGTATAGAATATAGAAGTATAGAAGTATAGATACGCGTGAATAAACAGTGGACTATAATTTCGATGTTGAAGGACAAGTATTATTACAGAAATAAATCAACCAGACAAATAACTCTGGTGGATATGGACTACTTACATTGCGCAACTGTAGCAGAGCATACGAGATGTAGGCACGGTAGGCCTAGTATGAGGATGCGAATCGTATACTTGTCCATCACTCTGATACACCTATACGCACTAAGGTTATCACGTCCCCAGACCCGGCCCGGAAAAATGACAGCCGTCGCGCGCCTATAGACCCGAAAGTCTATACACGCGCAAGACGTAGAGAAGCAGGATAAACCAGCACAGTGGTTGTCAAACAACTCATTTAATAATAATTACAAGATTATTACATTTATAGAAAATAAAGATTTTCTAGTCATTCCCACCCAACTGGTCCAACCTACTCCTCGGATAACATCGTCTTCTGCTACGAACTCTGATAACATAAAAAAAAACAGAGTAAGCAAGGGTGAGTACAACAGGAGTTATACTCAGCAAACTATTCGTTTACTTTCATATACTTTGTAAAATACACTAGGTTTTTGAAATACCAGCAAATCATTTTGTGGTTAAGTTCTTAGTCAGATTGAAAACACATGGTGCGACACATGAAAGTGAGGTTCCCAACCCGGGACTCACAGGGGTGAAATTCCACGCTTTTATACTCTTAAGAGGGGTACTCTGACGTCGACAGCCTCGACCAGAACCGCACAGGATTCCAGAACGAGCAGAGCCCTTTTACCCGCTCAGACACCGGACACCTTGACCTACTCGTGTTGATCGCTCCTACGGATCCATCACCGACACTTTCCATTCAAGGGCCACCCCTCGCGGAGAACTCAGACAGTCCCATACCTGTACTGTGACCGGTACAATACGATCACCTTCGTAACACCAAGTTTTCTTTATAAAAAGATTCAGTTCATTTGCATGTCAAAAATACGTGCTAAACCCGACTCATATCGGTGGCTCATACGAATCCATTACCGTAACGACACCAGTGCAGTAGCCCCGTATATCTAACACAAAGCTCGTACCGCTCGAGGTATCACGCATATTCAGTCAAAGCATACCCTACAAAAATATATGAGAGAGGTACGAAGAGCTTGCCTTGTGTCAAGATGCTAATCCATAGCAATCAAAAATTATCAACGTTGTCCAGCTCTACTACGACGGACCGCTCCTCGTACTGGCTTGTATTGGCGTACGAGCTCATACACCAGTACTGTACGTAGCCACAAGAATCCCGTCGGCCGCCGTCGAGCCCCGCTGCTCTCTCATTGCCGCCATCGTCGTACATCGTAGAATCACCACCATCGCCAGCGCCGGCGTTCGCCGCACCAGCATCTTCCCCAGCCTACCAGCGCCTCCTCCCGAAATACCTCTCCGACGACATCTCTATGGTCTCACTAGTTTCCTCTCGGCGTTTCTATTTCTATCTATGTTCCAGCTCTCTAATCTCCCTGTCTAGCTATGGTCTGATCATTTCTCTCTCTGGTCGCTGATATCAATGTTAGCAGTCCTTGTAAGCAAGCATAGTTGTCGCAATTGCAAAGTGTCTAGAGCGAAAGAAAGGATACGTACAATGCAGAAGGGCTGTGTATCTAATAATGCCTGCGCCCAATGCACCCCCACAGCTCACAAGTTTTACAAACCCTAGCTAGAGAAATCAAAATCCTAACAACTGTGCTCAAGCACTAGTGGAAAACGGGACAACAGTCCCGGTTCCAGAGGCCCTCTAGTCCCGGTTAGGCAACCGGGACTAATAAAGCGGGACTAAATCCTCCACCTCTTTAGTCCCGGTTGCTTACGAACCGGGACTAGAGGCCCACCCACGTGGCCACGGCGCAGACCGCGCGGGTTCGGAACCTTTAGTCTCGGTTCGTAACACGAACCGGGACTAGTGTGTTTACGTTTTTTTTTTCTATTTCGATTAATTTTCTGGGTTTAGGGTTTTAGGAGGGGTTTCGGATGGTTTCCATCGTACATGGATCACATCGATGCGCCAAAAACACGAAGATGAAGTTGATGCATATATATTTAACACATACAAATTACATGAAGATCACGTTGATGACACAAACAAATTAAGTAGTACATGAAGATCAAGTTTCCCGGTTCCAGGTACTTAATTACATGCAGATCAGTATTACATGGAGGCATACTAATTTATATTATAGTAGTACTCTCCTGTATCAGGTATGACCTCCGCAAGGTAAAATCCCGCCAATTCCCCCGCAATTGCTTGGAAGCGGGCCTCTAATGGTAGCTTGCTGCGCTTTCTTGCCAACTTTAAAAGAATAAGATCAAAATAAATACATGAGTTGTGTGTGTATACATATATATATATATATCAAATGAATGAAACTCAGCACAACTGATGGTAAAACAATAACGTTGTGAATAATGTTTACGTACTTCTTTACTTATTTTGCCCTCGAATTTCTCGCAGGTCAGAACGTGTATGTACTCGGAAACGAAGTATCCACAGAAATCAGTTCCCTGTGGCTGTTCCGTGCAAGACTATACAAGAATAGAATTCAATCAAATAATAATCAATATGATGATGGTGCGTGGACCTAGGTAGTACTACTTACATTGTTCAGACGCCATATCAGCTTGTCTTTCCATTGACCGGGTTCTTCCTTGATGAACTCTTTCCAAACGCTGCCTGACAAATAAAATTAACAAAGGAGTTATTAATGACTTGATATCAGGAAATGAACGAAAGAGGCGATAAGAAATGAAATTACTTTTCGAGCATTGTAAAACATGTCTTGTATTCTTTTGGACTTTTCCTTAATGAGTCAAGGACATGAATTTCTCCATCGTGAATTTTAATGACGAGAAGAATATAGTGGAACCTGCACACATTTATATAAACAGTCATGCATAACTCATCAGTTAAACTTAACATCGGGTGAGCAAAATATAATGTATAGAAGAGACAGTAACACTCACTTGAAGTTGTAAGCCCAAAATATAGTCTTTTTGTCACGGTGTTGCTTGAAATACCTTAGCAAATCCCCCGGTGTGTCCTTGTTATATAAGGGATCTTCTATGGTGACTTGATGAAGTTTATCCGGGTCAATGAACCCGAAGTCCTTGTTTTTTTGCCTTTTCAATTCGAGCATCTTCATTCTGCAAAATATAGCGCACAAAAGATTATAGTGAGGATAATTACAGACAATGAACGAGCTGAGGCAAAGACTTAAATTACAGAAATAAATCACTTACAGACAATAGGAACTGAGGATAGATTTGTCGAGGGCCCGGATATTGTATAACTGAAAAAGTTCGCTAAACTCAACGGACACAGCGTATTCTTGGCAGTAGTGCTCTTCCTTAACTCCCACCATGAGACTGATATTCCCCGCTTTTGCGGCTGTCTTGTACCAGGTATGCAACGCACGCATTTTTGTTGATAACCTGCCGTCGACCATATTTTCCCCGGAAACATATTGTTTTGCTAGATCAGCGACGGCGTAATCGGTTGACGAACCTATTTGTTGTGGAGTACATTGCGCGGCCGCGGCAATACGATGTGTTTCTTGTTTGTCAAAACCTTGAGCGGGAGGACCGATTGTGCATCTTGTTCTCCGAGCTGGGGAACTTGTTTAACTTTTTCCGACGGCGGGAGCTCCATCAGATCGTCATATGACTTGTCAATAAAACGCTCATAGTCTGATGGCGGCGCTGGTGGAGAGTTATATAGGTTATCGATGGTAAGTGCCAGGCGCTCCGGAGATATTGCAGCGGTAAATTTTGGCTCGGGCACTTTCGGTGCAAAGAATGATGTATTATAGGCCTTCACTGCGGCGGCGTTTTACTCGACAGTTTTATCACAAGGTAACTTCTCAGGAGGCGGCGGTGTTTTCTACTTTCTAGGTCCCCTCCTAATCGGCGAACCGACCTTGCGCTTCCTCGGGAGAAACTTAACGGGCAATTCCTCACGTGGCGGAGATCGAGATGGACTCGCGCTCATGACGTCCCTGTCTAGGAGTGATGGGCTTTGCTGATGAGGTGGACTACTACAAGGAGGAGTCGATGGCCTTGACAAGAAGATGTATTTCTTGTTCCACAGGGCAAAACCATGCTTGACTTCTCCCAATGTCGCCTCACCGTCACCTCCAGGAATCTCAAGAGACAATGTTTCAAATCCCGGCATAATTTCATCCACCCGACACGAGCATAGCCAGCTGGAATGTCACCATTATGGTAGCTTGCTTCGGGTTCATTTGGTAAAGCATAGCCGACTGCCACCTTCATGGATATGTTCCTCATTGGCGTATGTAGCTCACATTCTGTCCTCTCCGTGACATCATCCACGGCGTAGTGAGCATCGACTTGTAGTTGCGTGGAACCCACGCTGCTTCTAAGCTGAGATCGGTCGGCATTGACTTGAGGATCTTCTAGCTGCTGCTGAGACGGCCTTTGCTGAGTAAGTGACTCCATGAGCTGCTGCACCTTGAGTTCCAATTCCGATAACCGGTCTTCACCCTTCTTCTTCTTTCTTGCACGACTTCTATAACTGTCAGCGCACTCCGGAAACCCAGTCTTCACGGTGACACCGCCGGGACAGCCTCGTAATCGTCCAACGTGTTCAGGATTACCCAGGGCCCGTGTCAGCTCGTCGTCCTCTCTATCGGGTTTGTACACACCCCGGCGAGCTTCATCTATTGCAAGTATAAGCTTCGGGAGGATTGTTTCTACTTTTTTCTTCCATCTTCCATGTGCAACAATCAGCCCTGTTTCCTCGTCCAACACTGCACCATGTGCGAACATCCAGAATTTGGACCTCTCGGGCCAGTCCATTGTCTGTGGAGTGATCCCTTTAGCAAGCAGTCTGTCTTCAGCGGCTAACCACGTAGGAATGGCGGACCTGTAGCCACCTGTCCCCAACCTATGGTGGTATATCTTCTTCTTGGCATTTGCCTTATTTTTGACCGATCGGGCCACAGCCGTAGAAGATTTCTTATATGCCTTAAACGCAGGCCAGTAATCTTGTATCTTCACTAGTGTTCCAGTTCCGGAATTTCCACTGAAATCTGGATCTTCTTTTTCATATTTTTTCCATATTGTTTTCTTCCAGTTCCGGAATTGTTCGGCCATCTTCGAGAGAGTCCACTGCTTGAGTTTCTCCTTCTTGATTTCAGAGACATCTTCCGGAAGGTTAAAATGTGACAAGAGTGTGTCATATACCAAATCTTTTGTAATCTGGTGGACATAGCAGGGGCCATCGTCGTTTGCGGCCGCCGGCTTATGCCATTCTTGTATGGTGATCGGGAGCATGTCCCTAACAATAACTCCAGATTGATTTATAAATTTACGGCGGTTCTCTTTGGGTTCGAGCGTCTCGCCGCTATCACCAATTACATAGATCGGTAACTTTGGATCATCGCTCGTCATCCTTTTCGTGCTGCCTCGAGGAGCTCCCTTTTTAGCAGATTTGCTCGATCCGGAGGGCTAAAAGAAAAATAATGCGTTAATAAGTGCAGTACAAATCAATTAATGAATCTAGTGATCAACAAAATAGCCTTAATATATATACCTCGTCGGCTCTTGTTTCTTCGGACTCAATTCCCTCACCAGAGTCCATCAGAAATTGTGAGGTGAAATCCTCATCATCTTCTCCACCGGCATCGGTTCCACCACCGACATCTTCTCCACCGGCATCGGTTCCACCGCCGACATCTTCTCCACCGGCATCTTCCCCATCGGGATCATATCTATTGGCATTCTCATATATCTCTCGCATAATTTCGTCTTCTTTCTCCTCGTCTCGCACATAGTTAGGATCCATAGCTCAATGTCCCTGCAATCAATAAAATTTGCATCTATAAAATTGCTACACAAAAATTTGCTAAATTTTCTAACTTTGCTAACTTATCAAATTTGCAATCTATAAAATTTGCATCTATAAAAGTGCATCTATAAAATTGCATCTATAAATTTGCATCTATAAAATTACATCTATAAATTTGCATCCATAAAATTGCTACTATAAAATTGCATCTATAAAATTGCTACACAAAAATTTGCTAAATTTTCTAACTTTGCTAACTTATCAAATTTGCAATCTATAAAATTTGCATCTATAAATTTGCATCCATAAAATTGCATCTATAAAATTGCTACTATAAAATTGCATCTATAAATTTGCATTTATAAAATTGCATCTATAAAATTGCATCTATAAATTTGCATCTATAAAATTGCTACTATAAAATTGCATCTATAAATTTGCATCTATAAAATTGCTACTATAAAATTGCATCTATAAAATTGCATCTATAAATTGCATCTATAAAATTGCATCTATAAAACTGCATCTTAAATTTGCGTCTATACTGTTTTTGGACTCTTAATTAATGGACATGTGGTGTTCTTTAATTTTTATCCTTGTCATGGTATTGGAGTATTGTGTTTATACTTCACAGGAAAACCAAGATATTTCATTTTGGGATTGTTTAAAATCATGTTTTCATGCTCTCAACTTGCTATGAAATATCCAGACAGAAAAACAGTTAAAAGATACCTTTTCTCTCTATTTAATTTTCCTCTCTAGATTCCTTTTCTGGATGCATTTCTTGCTTGTCATCCATATTTGTGGTGAGTACTGATTTATAAAAATCATCTCACTCAAATTGGAATTTCCTAAGCTCTTGTTTGAATCTGTTGAACATAGCTACTTGTTAACAGAAAACAGGACTTACAATTTTCACCAAGTCCTAAAACTGAATTTTCTGAAAACTGTCAGATTTGTCGAATTTGATTTGGTTCAAATTGGTGGTTCAAACATCTCTCACACTCACACCTAGCACTAGTGCATTTGTGTGCACTGGTGCTGTGCCAGGACACGCACGCACACGCACGGCTAGCACGACCACGGCCAGCACGGCCACGGCCACGCCAGCACGGCGAGGCAGGGGAGGGGCGAGGCAGGGGAGGGGCACGAGGCAGGGGAGGGGCGCGAGGCAGGGGAGGCACCTACCTCTGGCGGCGGCGGCACGGCAGCGCGAGGCAGGGGAGGGGCACGGTGGCGGAGCGGCAGATCGACGGCGTGGCGGAGCAGGGCTTCGCCGTCGGCGGCGTCGGCGGCGTCGAGGCGGAGAGCGAGCTTCGATTTGTGGAAGAATGCGAAAAAATTCGGCCGCGGCCACCCAAATTACCGCGAAACTAACCTTTAGTCGCGGTTCCAGCCACGAACCGCGACTAAAGACCGCCCAAATTTGGGCTGTCCTTTAGTCGCGGTTCGTGGCTGGAACCGCGACTAAAGGTCTTTTTTTCTGTTTTCTTTTTTGTTTCCTTTTCCTTTTTTCTGTTTTCTTTCCTATTTATTGATTTAATCGTCCAAATCAGCTCAAATTAGTCTCTAAAAAATTGTCAATCAACAACTTAATTATGTACATCTTTCATAATTTTTTTTGTTCTGTCTACAAAATACTTCAGTTCATCGAGCTCAAATTCATTATTATTATACATGCTCCTTACATAAAGGTTTAATACATTCCATAGAATGCATTACATAAAAGGTTTAATATATTATTACACATCACCAACATTATTCTACATAAACGGACTTGCTGGCTCGAAGGCCGTAGGATTAGGGGGAACGGCGGGAGGAGCCAGCCCCGTTCGCGGGCGACCGGTTCTCGCGCGCACGTTTGCGGCGGAGGGCAAGATCCATGGAGGATGAGTCTTTCAGCGCCCAATCCAGCTCGGAAGCCTCCTTCGCTTTGAGCTGGCAGGCAGTTCTGGCTCGCTGTACACGGTCGTCGTGGACGGACCGGAAGGAGGCTTCAAGGGCCTCCTGCATCTGCGGCCCGCCGCACTATTCCCATGGTCGCTCCAGTCAAAGTCGTCGTCGTCATCCTCCTCGTTGGGAGGGGCGGCGGCGACTGGTGGAGGTACGCCCGCGGATCCCCACGCCACCCCTGCGGCGTACGCATCCTCGTCGGGGTCAGACACGTCGGACCACACGCGCTCGTACGTCCTCCGCACCTCCTCCGGTACCGGAGCAGGAGGACGGTAGCAGGGCATTCCTCTCCACACCGGGCTCGTGGGCATACGGCGTGATAGGCTCCCGCGGTAGCGCCCAAGCGCGCTCTGCCGAGCATGCTCGACCTCGTCCAGAAGGCGCTGCGGCGGGCGTGGCGGATCCATCTCGTGGAGACGATGCGTTCGTGGCTAGGAATGGTGGATTAGGGTTTACCCTCTCGGCGACAATATATAAAGACCTTCAGGGCAGCGCTAGGGGAGGACACGTGGCTAGGGCAGCGCTGGGGGAGGACACGTGACTGACACGAGTCGTGACCGCAAAGCCCGCCTTTAGTCCAGGTTGGTGTTACCAACCGGGACTAAAGAAGCACACGGATCGTGTGTTTCTTTCAAGCGCTTGTGAGACGTTGGATCCGGGGTGTGTTTCTTTTGAGGGATTGTGAGCTGTTGGATCAGCACTATCACGACCACTTCGTGAGCCACTTGACCCGGTTGGTGTTACCTACCGGGACTAAAGAAGCACATGGACCCTATATATAGCCCCCCTCTCGGACATGTTCAGCACTCACTCTGTACTCATTGTAGTTCATTTCATAAACAAAGCATTCGGATTCCCTGCATACGTCCGACGGTGCATTTGATATGCGGGCACTCACGAGCCACCGTCGGGCTGTATGCAGGGGAAACCGTGTGTTTTGTTTCAACTTTCAGAACATAGTTACATAAAAGGTTTAATACATTATTACACATCACCAACAACATCCCTATCTAGTGTTCACTTGTTCTTCGTGTGTGTCTCTTTCTTCTGATTGCGCCGTAACCATGGAGAATCTTCTTCATTTAACTTGATGCTTGGGTCAGTGTTCACTTTGAAGGGCGGAATTTCATTAAACTTATCGTAATCTTCTGACATGTCTGTCTTGTCCTCCACTCCCACGATTTTTCTTTTACCTGAAAGAACTATGTGGCGCTTTGGCTCATCGTATGATGTATTCGCTTGCTTATCTTTTTTTTGTAGGGTAGACATGTCCTTCACATAGAAAACCTGAGCCACTTCACTGGCTAGGACGAATGGTTCGTTCTCGTACTCAAGATTCTTGAGATCCACTGTAGTCATTCCGTACCGTGGGTCTACCTCTACCCCGCCTTCTAGGTTGAACCATTTGCACTTGAACAAAGGGACCTTAAAAGAAGGTCCATAGTCAAGTTCCCATATCTGCTCTATGTAACCATAATATGTTTCCTTTTGCCCATTGCAGTTTGTTGCATCAAAGCGGACACCACTGTTTTGGTTGGTGCTCTTTTTATCTTGGTCGACCGTGTAAAATGTATTTCCATTTATCTCGTACCCTTGAAAAGTCAATATAGTCGAAGATGGTTGCTTGGCCAACAAGTATAGCTGTTCTCCAACATTGGTGTCATTAATGAGACGTCTTTGTAACCAACCGCCGAAAGTCTTCATGTGTTCTCCATCAATACAATCTTTTCCTGTGTATTTGGAGCGTAAAATATTCCTGTGTTCCTCGATATACGGAGCCACCAAGCTGGAATTATGTAGAACTGTGTAGTGTGCTCGAGTGAAAGAATTCCCGTCTTGACATAGTGTTGCTTTTTTCCTAGCGTGCCTTTTCCACGCAGTCTCCCCTCATGGCGCGATTGAGGAACACCAATCGGCTTTAGATCAGGAATAAAGTCAACACAAAACTCAATGACCTCCTCCGTTCCATAGCCCTTGGAGATGCTTCCTTCTGGCCTAGCACGGTTATGAACGTATTTCTTTAAGACTCCCATGAACCTCTCAAAGGGGAACATGTTGTGTAGAAATACAGGACCGAGAACGAGAATCTCTTCGACTAGGTGAACTATGAGGTGCGTCATAATATTGAAGAAGGTTGGTGGGAACACCAACTCGAAGCTGACAAGACATTGGACCACATCCTTCTGTAAACTTGGTAGAGTTAGTGGATTGATCACCTTCTGAGAAATTGCATTGAGGAATGCACATAGCTTCACAATGGGTACTCGAACATTTTCTGGTAGAAGCCCCCTCAATGCAACCGGAAGTAATTGTGTCATAATCACGTGGCAGTCATGAGACTTTAGGTTTTGAAATTTTAGCTCTGCTTATTATTCCCTTTATATTCGACGAGAAGCCAGATGGAACCTTCATACTGCGAAGACATTCAAAAAATATTTTCTTCTCTTCTTTCGTAAGAGCGTAGCTCGCAGGACCTTGATGATTCTCTGAATGAGCGCCGTCTCGTTCCATCATACGTTGATGGGCCTGCCTTGCTTCCGGTGTATCTTTTGACTTCCCATACACGCCCAAGAAGTTTAGCAGGTTCAAGCAAAGATTTTTTGTCACATGCATCACGTCGATTGCAGAGTGAACCTCTAGCATTATCCAATAGGGCAGCTCCCAAAATATAGATTTCTTCTTCCACATGGGTACGTGGTTGAGAGCGTCATTCGGAACAGATAGACCGCCAGGACCCTTCCCAAAGATTACTTTTAAATCCTTGACCATATCATGTATAACAGAACTAGAAGGGCGGGTAGGCTTCGGCCGACGATCTGCCTCACCTTTGAAATGTTTGCCTTTCTTTCTTAAGGGATGGTTGGGTACAAGAAATCGACGATGGCCCAGGTACACATTCTTGTTACCTAAATGTATACTTTCAGTCTCACCTAAACAGTGCGTGCATGCATTGTATCCCTTGTTTGACTGTCCTGAAATGTTACTAAGAGCAGGCCAATCATTGATGGTTACAAACAACAGCGCTCGTAGGTCAAATTCCTCTTGTTTGTGCTCATCCCACACACGCACACCTTCTTCACGCCACAACTGTAAAAGTTCTTCAACCAATGGCCTCAGGTACACATCAATGTCGTTGCCAGGTTGCTTCGGGCCTTGGATGAGCACTGGCATCATAATGAACTTCCGCTTCATGCACAGCCAAGGAGGAAGGTTATAGATACATAGAGTCACAGGCCAAGTGCTATGACTGGAGCTCTGCTCTCCAAAAGGATTAAAGCCATCTGTACTTAGACCAAATCTTAAGTTCCTTGCGTCATCTGAAAATGTCGGGAACTCTCTGTCGATTTTTCTCCACTGGGACCCATCAGCGGGGTGTCTCAACATCAAGTCTTTCTTACGGTCTTCTTTGTGCCATCGCAACAACTTGGCATGCTCTTTGTTTTGAAACAAACGTTTCAACCGTGGTATTATAGGAGCATACCACATCACCTTGGCAGGAACCCTCTTCCTTGGACAACCGTGCTCGCCCTCAACATCACCAGGGTCATCTCGCCCAATCTTATACCGCAATGCACCGCATACAGGACAAGCATTCAAATTTTCGTACTCACCGCGGTAGAGGATGCAGTCATTAATGCATGCATGTATCTTCTGCACCTCTAATCCTAGAGGGCAGACCACCTTCTTTGCTTCGTACGTACTAGAGGGCAATTCGTTATCCTTTGGAAGCATCTTCTTAAATATTTTCAGCAAATTTTCAAATCCCTTGTCAGAAGTACCATTCTCTGCCTTCCATTGTAGCAATTCCAGTGTGCTACCCAACTTTTTCTGGCCATTTTCGCAATTTGGATACAGCAATTTGGTGTGATCAGCTAACATGCGCTCCAACTTCAACCTCTCGTTTTCACTTCCACAGTCCATTTGTGCATCACGAATGGCCCGACGAAGATCATCGTCGGGCTCATCAACAATGGGATCTTCTTCAACTTCGTCTTCCCTATCACCGTGTTCATCGAACATAGGATAGTTGTCATTATCCTCTTCTTCTTCATTGTCTTCCATTATAACCCCTCTTTCTCCGTGCTTGGTCCAACAATAATAACCAGGCATGAAACCATTCTGCAACAGGTGGACGTGAAGGACTTTTGAGTTAGAGTGATCACTCATATTCTTACAGACACTGCATGGACAACATATAAAACCATTCGTCCGCTTGTTTGTCTCAGCCACACGGAGAAAATCATGCATGCCATTAATGAACTCGGGACAGCGTCGGTCACCGTACATCCATTGCCGTCTCATCTGCATTATATTAGTATATCAAAAACCATTATATATATACTACATCGATCATGAATAGATAAGTGACCAAATTAATTAATACAAGTTCATCAAGCAAAGTAGAGTAGTGACCAAATCTAATACATAGTTCTCATAAACATACATTAATTGAAACTAACATACAACTATCTAAAGAATTTAAATCCAACAACAAATGCGATCAGAATCGCAACTAAGGTAATTATTGAACCAACAGCATAATGATACCAAGCCTCTTGACTAATGGCATATTTTCTAATCTTTTTAAGCTTCAAGCGCATTGCATTCATCTTGATCTCGTGATCCAAGCGCATTGCCTCCATCTTGATCTCGTGATCATCGACGACGTCGGCAAACTTGAACTCCAATTTCATCTTCTCTTCTAAGCATTGGAGACGAAGATCTTCACTTCTTTTCAATTTTTCTTTCAAATCATTGTTTTCTTTTTCAAAAAACTCGATAATAGGGTCGGTTGGAATTTCCGGTTCAACTACCTCCTAGATAAAAATATATCTATGTCAAGTTGGTCGGCATGATTGCGATAAACACGAAATGAATATAGTTATAACAAACAATCATACCACATCCGAATAATAGAGCGGACGAGAGCCGGTGTGGACAGATGTCAAAACCATGACACTATATATATAACAAACAATTATACAACTAATAAAATTATACAAATAATAATTATGCTTCTAAATCATACACCTAAGATTTTTTAGAATAAAAAATAGAAAAAGAGGCTCACCGAGGTGGTGCCGGTGACGGGACGGCGCGGGCGATCGACGGACGGAGATGGGACGACACTAAAACACACAAATCATAATTTAGTTTGAGCTCAAATGAAATCACTAACTTAGGCATTTCATCAAACACCTAGCTAGCACTACAAATATGAAATGAGCTAAATGAGCTAAATAAGCAACGAAACGAGCGCCGGAAGAAAGGATGAAGCTGTGCTAACCCTTGGATAGATGGGGCACCGTCAATCTTGACAAATTATGAACAAAATGGGGACGAACTCGACCTCGGGAGGGGAAATGGAGAGAAAATGGAGATGAAACTCGAGCTGGAAAAATGAAGCGGGCTGGCTCGGGGTGGAAGATGATATAGGAAGAACTTTAGTCCCAGTTCCAGCAAAGAACCGAGACTAAAGGTCCACCTTTGGTCCCGGTTCCAGCCTAGAACCGGGACTAAAGGTTCTCGCGAGGGCCCCGGGCTCTGTGGCCGCATGTGGTGCACCTTTAGTCCCGGTTCTTGTCTGGAACTGGGACTAAAGGTCCCTCTCAAACCGGGACGGCCGTTCTAGCCGTTGGAAAAGGGAAAATCGAACCCACTAGTACCGGTTCCTAAGGGAACCGGTACTAATGGTCGAAACCTTTTGCCCTTTTTCCACTAGTGAAGCGAATTTCAGTATGCAATCGATGTACTCAAAATTCACGATTATCCGACTAATCTAGCAAAAACATTAACAGATGGCAGCAGATATTAACACTGCACTCGCGGAGCACCAAGTTTTAATAGCTCATTAAAACATATCTCTCCTGCTTCATAAGTGGTGTATCCATTTTTTCTAGAATAAATCCCTCGGCAATCCATCTCCTTATCAATATCTCCTTCTCAACAACAAAGTCTTCTGGAAATATACTGAGGTATAATAGACAAGTTTTGAGGTGATGAGGAAGGTCCAAGTAGCTGAGTGATATTATCTTTATCATGGCTTCAATGCTGGCATTTCATTCAAGTCCACGGCCCATTGAACTTTCGACTTGATGCCATTGGTCCTTTGTTTTTTCCTTGTTGGCCAATAAACCAGATATAGCAATGATTGCCAAGGGTAAACCATCACACTTTTTCAATATCTGATAAGAAACTTCTTCAAGGTGGGGTGGGCATTCTCCAGAGCTAAATAATCTTTTGTGAAATAATTGCCTTGAGTGCACCCCACCAAGTGGGTTCATTGTATATACGTGACCACTGAATGATGAACGACATGATAGAGCAACATCATTCACAGGAGTAGTGGTGATTATTCTACAGTCATAAACATTCAAGGAGAATGCAAACTGAATAGCCTCCCAAATTTCCACATTCCATATATCATCAACTACAATAAAATATCTGCAAAAAATAACTATAAAAAGTTTGTCGATTAACCAAACCATATAAATTAGAAAATCGGTACAACTATGCAGAATATGTTACATACTAACCACCTCTGCTTCCCAAAATAGGTGCCAATCTAGTTTTTCTCCTATGTAAAACCTTCTCAAGTTTGAAAAAATATATACAAAAATCGTACCAAACATTATGACACTAAATCAATATAATATGGAAATATATTTCATGGTGATTTTTATTTTGTAGTAGTCGGTCATAATATTTGCTAAATATCTTTTGATAGTTATGGTACTTTGTTTAAATTAGCCTCACACAATTTTAGTCTCTTGTGGTAATCTAAATACTTCATTGTATATCACTTACTCCTTTCGATCCACAAAAAGTGTCGTGGGAAATGAACTAGCCTAGTACAATTCCATAGCTATACTTGCGGCAAATTTTTTTGGGTCGGAGGGTGTATCAAATTTAAATCATTGACAAAAAGTATATAAAGTTTGAATATAATACCTTTTGGTTTCTAGGAAATTTGAGATCCGGGTGATAAGTTGTTGTATGTCTTCATCACTTGGATAATCTCAACCAGATACTTGGCCAGATATCTGATTGAGAATAGTTTCCAATACTTTCTTCATGTTTGGATTTCGTGACACGGACACGAAGGCATGACAATCAAATTGCTCTTTGAGCTCTTTATATACTTGGCAAGCAAGAGTAGTCTTGCCTAGTCCTCCAAATCCAACAATAGAGATCATCTTGCGTTGTTTTTGCTGCTGCCTTGATTCACCTATGGTATCTTGAGCAAACAATCCGATAAGCTCTTCTTTGGGTCCATCGATTCCAACAATATTCGATATATCCTCAAATATAGCAAGAGCTCTGGGGTCAATGGTGACATTGTTGACCTTAGAGGCGACCTCACTAATATTGTACCTTTTTTCCCTCTCGGACACCTCAATGACTTGCTTCTTCAACTCTTCAATCGCCTTGGCAATCTGGCGACGATCTTTGGTCTTATCCAGCAAATTCTTGATCTTTTTCATGAAGCCACCTGGTTTGGCAGATTTGTCACCAGAATTGTCCATGAAGTCATCGAGGTTGTCCTCGATATCATAGGACAACTCCCGTACCTCCTTCATCCAGAGTTTGTCTTGCTCATCAGGATCCTCCTCCATCGACATCTTGAGGAGAAAAGCTTCCATGGCTTCGAGCTCGCGAGCAAGGAACCCGATCTCCTTGCGCACCCTACGAAAACGCTTGTACTCATCGCCGAGCAGAGAGCCCAGCTTTCCCAACACAGGCTTCAAATCTCCGGCCGCCGCGCTCACTAGAGCAGCCTCCATGGCGCCTCCTTTGCGGTAGCTCAGAGTTTGCTCGGCTAGTTGTGCGTGGATGGATGGGGAGGTTGTGCAAGCTGAGTGGGATGCTGGATGTTAGAGTATATGTACGGTTATGATTGATTAGGGTTAGATCATATTGTACTCCAAGTCTCCTACCCCCTTGTACTCCTATATAAACACCCCATCAGGGTCCAGATCAATACAACAGAAATTAGAAATTCTAAAACTTTCACATGGTATCAGAGCACGTCATATCCGTCGCACGCCACGGCCGGCGAACAAGTTGCAGCCTTGGCGACGCTGGTGCTAATCCGAACATGGAGGCATTAATTCTCCCTTTACGTGATTTGTTTTCCGCATATAGCAGCAAGAGTCGTGATTTGCTGGAACTGGAAGCCTGGAAACGAGAAGAATGCAGCAATTGATCCATACTATACATACGTCGCGTGGTTTTCCAACACGTTGTTGCTCGCCAAAAGAGGGCGGTCATATACGGAGTATATAAATAACCATTCTAACACATATACAGATATATATATACTCACACCGTCCACAAAAGTGTCAACTTTCAACATTGTTGGAGAGTCCATCTATCTCAAACTTTGACGGCATTTACACAAATAAGACGGCCAAAAATTAGCTTTTGGTGGCTAAAACAATCCACCACCCGACTTGAACATATCACGAGTTGAGAACCATGCCAGATGGAACTATCAGACATTCTCTCTGAAACCCACAAAGATCTACTTCCAATATAACCACGTTATGTTACAGCTTGCCAAAAAAGAATAGATCCCAACTCACAAGAACAAGAGTCAAAATTGATCGATCTCAAATAGATAGATGGCCCTGTTCCCATGCAGTTCCAAGTGTTGATGTGCCTCTCTCTAAAGGGCTGCCGCAAACTATAATCCCTGCTTGCCTCAAAGGTTGTATACATACAAAGAAGAAAGGTATTTCCCTCCCAGCCAATCACATGAAGTCGCCCTCTGCTTTCTCTATATGGAGCTGCTTCTTTTTCGCACCTGGGGAATTTTATCATCGATATCAGTATCAAGTATTCCGATCCAATATTAGGTTTGCCTAGAAAACAGAAAGCAGCACCTAGGGCCAAGAATAATCCCACCTTGTTTCTTTTTGCCTGCTGCAGCTTCTTTCTCGGCCTTGATCTTCTTGTTACCGATCGCCGTGACAGACGAAGATATCTCTTTCGCATCCGCACCTTTCAAAGACGGGACAGTCTCATGACATTCTTAAGTAGACCCATATAGTGAAAACTTTTCTGTATACATGAAACAAGAATGTCAGAGGGAGTACCAATACCAATATAAGCAAACAGATAGCTATGTAGATGTTCAACATACCTCATATAGACGTATTTTATTTGCGACAAACTCTGCATAGTCCGCAAAGTCACTCTCAGACTTCGGAATAAATGTCTCCAGCTCTGCTGTCGACTTGAAGTCAGCTTCTTCCACTAGCCTGCAATAAGTATAGCTGCTGGAGAATCAAGTCATGGAATTTATACTTCAGTAGCGCAGCGCAACACACGTGCGTTGCTACGAGCCAAAAAAGATAGTGAACATGTTTAAAGAATATTGTACTATCATTTATGGTCTCAAATTAAATATTATCCATTCTCATCTCAACAGCTTTTTGCCAAATCATTTGAATGTGACAGACAGCCGCCACAAATTGAGACCTTTATACATGAAATCAGTGACAATTCGATACTAGGTGCACATAGCTGTGTATCTTAGGACTGGCAGCTATAGTACTTAACAGTAAGTATAAGCAAAGGCATCAACATGGAAGTATTGGCAATTAATTTGCACACTAAAACCAGTCATACACAAAATAGGATATGGTCATTGCTCTAAATATTTCACTTAATATATACTTGTTCAGGCCAAAAAAGTAGACACAAGCACCAAGAATATAGTCAGCAGTTGTTAAGAATTCAAGTACCTTACAGTGAGATCAACTGAAATTCATGGCATACTGAACACAAAGATTTACTTGGGGGCAACTTTTCGGCAACAACATAAGAATTACAGCGGGTGGAATCAACATTGGCAAGTGGTCACACATGTCACGGGTAAGCCTCATGTTGGATATTATTACTTTCTAATTTGCCAATACCCATAATTAAAACAACAAAATCTGAATAACCAAGCGATCCTTTACTTCCTAAAATGAAGAACTAAATAATAATAATATTAAAATTGGTTTTCCAGGGGCTGAGGGCACTGGAATTTATGTCTACTAAGAAAGGGTGGCATATCTTTTCAGTACCTCTGCCACCTCCTCCTCTTCCCATGATTTTTTATGTCATCTTCTTCCACATTTTCATTTATCCCAGTTACTTTTAATTGTCTTGACACCCACAATAGGTGCAACTAAGGCCTGAGGTGCAACTGGTTGGAAATCTTGAGCATCTGTAACGTCAGTTACAAATTTTATTTTCAGGATGCCAACAAGAAAATTTGTGTCGGAACAAACCAACACCAGCATAGATAATTAAACAGAAACTTACAAACTAAAGGCTTCCTACAACCTGAACAAATTTTGATGTACTATAATAATCTTGAATGCAGTATGGCAAGCATCTTCATATATAAGTCGACCACCAGATAAAGTGCACACATATGCATTCTGTGGAATCATCATAGATCACTCCAGCCAAAATAAACTGCAGACACAGGCATTCCGTGGAATCACCATATATGCAGCACTCGAAGACGGACACAATTTTAGAACGCAATTGGAGCAAGCCAATGAGGCAGCCAACAACTAACGGCATAACACCAGTCATCAAAATATTTCATGGCTGACAAACAGGTTGAAACAAGACGGAGCACATTGTGAAGCACGGTTAATGTGCCTCCCTTGTAAGCAAAGCAATTGGAAAGTGTCTACAGAAAAAGAAAGGATATGTACAATGCAAGGGACTACATATATATCTAATAAGTGCCTGGGCCCAATGCACCCCTCACCGCTCACAAGTTTTACAAACCCTGGCAGCTAGAGAAATCAAAATCCTAACGACTGTACTCAAGATCCTAACCGCGCTCGGGTTTCATTATGCAATCGCACTACTCAAAAATCACGATTATCTGACTAATATAGTAAAAAGTAACGGATGGCAGCAGATATTGACACTGCACTCGCGGAGCACCAAGTGTTGGCATCTGTGACGAATCAGCCACTGGAGACGAACGCCAGAGATGGGACGAGGAGATAGAGAGGGAGAACGCTCACAACAGTCCTCCATCGGTGGCTGGCTGCACGTCCTCGAGATCCGAATCGTCGGCAGTGGCGGCGGAGCGGCGGCGGTTAGGGTTTCGCGGCGACGGCGGCGGCTGGGGAGGAGACGAAGGTCCTCTGTTTCTGTCTGGAGGGTTACCCAAGAATTGTTCCTGAAAAAGCAATGTTAGCAGGCTACATTAACCAAGAATTGTTTCCGTGAAGGAAGAATTGGTACCTCAAAATCTTCCGGACTGATATTATTTCTCAACAGATCCGATTTACTAAAGAAGTTCTCCCATAGCAACACGGGATGGTTTGGATGGGCCTCAATTACTCTCTCCATTTCAGCCTTCATCTGGTCGTTGGATCCGAATGTATCATAATATGTGACCCGTATATAGCGCAGATTGGGAAGGCCTCCCAGGATCTGCATATCCTCCGGGCGGGCTCTCACTAAGTGTAGGCGCAATTTTTGAAGGTTGACAAGTGAGCCCATCCATCTTGGGACCTTTTTGATTGGGATCCCGTGAAGGTAAAGTTCCTGAAGGCTACATTGGATAGGGAGGTTTAATTCATCTAGGAAGTCCATATAATTTGGTCCTCCGTCCATGACAATGTATAGATAGCGAAGGTTTGCTTTCGTTAGCTTACGGATCAAATATGCCATCTCTCTCTGTGTCTCATAACTCCAAACATCCAAAGTCAGCTTCCTCAGGTTTGTTAAATGTCCAAGTCGCCGAAAAAATTCACTCGACTGGTATTTTACAACAACAGGTCCCAACACTTCCAGTGAATTCATTCCTTCAAATTCATTCGGAATGTTAAAACCGCTAGGAACGAAATGGACTAATCGTCCATCTACAGAAATGTTTGGTGGAACATAAGCTTGCCTTACCAATCTATTAACTATGTCAAGTCTCTGTAAGTACCGTAATTTTGCTATTTCATCTAAAAAAATCGTCTCATATACATTATTGAGCCTCAAGCACTTTAGATGGAGCAAACTGCCTATAGCTGCATAATCATCGTGTTGCAATAGTGGACATTCTTCAATGCACAAGACACGCAAGTGCTTGAACTCCAACAGAGATGGGACAATATAGCCAAAAATATTTAGTGATCGGGCAGAAGATAAAATAAGACCCGTTGGTATTATCCCATTATTTTGTAGTGACAATCTACGAACCTTGTTATGTGGGTTAGGACTTATACCAGGTATACCAATTATGGTAACAAAGTTCTCTTCAACAGACTTGGACACAATGAAATCAAGAATTGTGTCATGAACTCGGCAACCTGACACCTCATCAAATATTTGACTTTCAAAATCAGGCTGAATCAAACTCCTATTTAATAGCTCATTAAAACACATCTCTCCTGCTTCATAAAGGGTGTATCCATATTTTTCCTGAATAAATCCCTCGGCAATCCATCTGCTTATCAATATCTCCTTCTCAACAACAAAGTCTTCTGGAAAAATACTGAGGTATAATAGACAAGTTTTGAGGTGATGAGGAAGGTCAAAGTAGCTGAGTGATATTATCTTTATCATGCCTGCCACGCTAGCATTTCTTTCAAGTCCACGGCCCATTGAACTTTCAACTTGATGCCATTGGTCCTCTGTTTTTTCCTTGTTGGCCAATAAACCAGATATACCAATGATTGCCAAGGGTAAACCAGCACACTTTTTCAATATCTGACTAGAAACTTCTTCAAGGTGGATTGGGCATTCTCGAGAATTGAATAGTCTTTTGTGAAATAATTGCCTTGAGTGCACATCGCCAAGAGGGTTCATTGAATATACATGTCCATTGAATGATGAACGACATAATTGAGCAACATCATTCACACGAGTAGTAGTGATTATTCTACTGTCACACATATTCGGGGGGAATGCAAACTGAATAGCCTCCCATATTTCCACATTCCATATATCATCAACTACAATAAAATATCTGCAAAAGTAAATGTAAAAGGTTTGTCCATTGACCACACCATACAAATTATGAAGCCAGTACAACTATGGAAAATATGTTACATACTTAACTAACCCTTCTTCCCAAAATAGGTATTATTCTAGTTTTTCTCCTATGTAAAACCATTTCAAGTTTGAACAAATTTATACAAAAATTATACCAACATTATGACACTAAATATATATAATATGGAAATATATTTCAAGATAATATTAATGTTGTATTAGTGGGTCATAATAGTTCCTAATCTCTTATGATAATTGTGGTACTTTGTTTAAATTAGGCTTACACAATTTAGTCCCTGTGTTAATCTAAATACTTCATTGTATGTCACTTATCAAATTTAAAACATTGATAAAAAGTATACAAAAGTATGAATATAATACCTTTTGGCTAGTAGGAAATTTGAGATCCGGGTGATAAGTTGTTGTATGTCTTCATCACTTGGATAATCTCGACCAGATACCTGGCCAGATACTTGATTGAGAATAGTTTCCAATACTTTCTTCATGTTTGGATTTCGTGACACGGACATGAAGGCATGACAATCAAATTGCTCTCTGGTCTCTTTATATACTTGGAAAGCAAGAGTAGTCTTGCCTAGTCCTCCGAATCCAACAATAGTTATCATCTTGCATCGTTGTTGCTGCCTTGATTCACCCCTGTTCTCTTGAGCAAACAATCGGATAAGCTCTTCCTTCGGTCCATCGATTCCGACAAGATTTGATACATCCTCAAATATAGCAAGAGCTCTGGGGTCAACGGTTATATTGTTGACCTTGGAGGTGGCCTCACTAGTCGCGTACCTCTGATGCCTCTCAGACGCTTCCATGACTTGCTTCTTCAAATCTTCAATTGCCTTGGCAATCTGACGACTATTTTTTGTCTTATCCAACAAATTCTTGATCTTTTGGATGAAGCCATCTGGTTTGGTAGATTTGTTATCACGAGAATTTTCCATAAAGTCATCGAGGCTGTCCTCGATGTCATAGGACAGCTCCCGAACCTCCTTCATCCACAACTTGTCTTGCACGCCGGGATCCTCCTCCTTTGACTTTTGGAGAAGAAAAGCGTCCATGGCTTCGAGCTCGCGAGTGAGGAACCCTATCTCCTTGCGCACCCGACGGAAACGCTTGTACTCGTCACCAAGCAGAGCGGCCAGCTTTCCCAGGACTGGCTTCAGTGCTCCCGCCGCTGCGGTGATCAGAGCGCCCTCCATGGCGCCCCCTTTGCGGTCTCACTCTCTGCCACTGCCAACGCTCGCTCCCCACCGGCGGCGACCTCCTCCGCCCCAACGAGCCCCCGTGAACCAGCCTGCGCGCTCCGGGTCGCGCCGGCCGGCCGCTTACGCGATCTGGTTAGAAACAGCCTCTTTTTTCCCCTTTTCTGGTTGGCTCTCTCCTTTTCTGCTGCCCCTGAATGGCGGGAACTCGCTTGGGGTCGGGGATCTGCCGGCGCGGGGTGTAATGGAGTAACGGCGGTGGGGAGGTGTGGGATTTGGGCGCTGGCGGCGGCGAGAGGTGTGGGTTCTCTGGTTCAGTGTTTGAGCTGCACTCGATCGCTAGACTAGAGGTGTCGGTCGTCGGTCAACTGCGTCAGATTTGTGTACTAATCTGCATCTGCATGGTTTAGTGGTTTAGGTTTACCGTTGAAATAATGTTGACTGCTGGTCACTGAGATCTCCATCAAGCTTAGCGATTGACACCTCAACGATGCTGCTAATTTAGAGATAAGCAGTGCTTGTCAATGGAGTCAATGGCCATGTGAAGGAGTCTTGTCGAGCAGACGTTAGTCGACCCTACTGTCAGAATGGCACAATAAGACCTTGTCGGTACATCTGCGCAAATCACAAACAATCAATGCAATAGACATTTGCTACGAGGGGGTTCCACATCTTTGTCTTCTCTACACTTGTAGACGACATGTACGTCTTATTTTTAGTGATGACAGAAGTAAGATAATTATTAAGTTGGAGGAGAGAAACGAAAAAAAGAGTTTTTTCTTCTTCTTAAATAAGAGATCATCTCTTATCAATAATTGTCTTACCACATACCACATATATTGATATTTGGTAGTGAAGATAAGCCTAAAAAATAACCCAATGTACATATGTATATCATGGGTTTTTGTCATCTATTAATGACGTGGCAAGTTTAAGACAACCATGTTATCAACCATTTGACATGCCAATTGGGGTTTTCGAGTTAGATCATCTCGGTCGGCGTTCATAGAAAAGTGTCCGACACACACCAGATGGAGGCTATTATAGGGCTTTAGACACTTGTTTAGACATACGGGGCGACATCTCCGAAGTATTTTTTAAATGAGCACCTAAATTTAAACAAGTTTAGGGGATGCATATGACGCTGGCGTCTGCCAGGTCGGTCCGACAGATGATACGCGGCTACAGCGTTTGTTACATCAATACTGACACGAGCAAGGACACCGTGAGGCCGAGCAGTCCTCAGGGTCATGGGGGTGGCACGGTGGCTACACTTCAGATTGCCTAATCGATGACTCGAGCATCGCCTACGTGAGGCGACGTCCGGAAATGGAGTCGAAGCATGGTATCGCCGATATATACTCCTCTAGGTGCATCTTTTCCTCCTTCTTCGGCCCTGACTCGGGCCTGGGAAACTGGCAAGGTGGGCAGACGCCATTAATCAAGACTTACAGATATGTGTCAATACGTGGTGGTCCCAGCTCTCTTAGTGCATGTCTGAGCTGTCCGGCACCCCTGGGCTGGCTCCGAAAGTTGGGAACGGACTAAATGGAACATTATATTCGACTTTGTGCACCGATGTTTTTTTTTGTGTGCAGACCTCCATTGGGCCGATGAGGAGGCCTATCGGGGCACCAATGGAAATGCTCTTAGAGCATCTCTACCAGAACATGTATCCCCCCCGGCCTGTAAGTGCGAGATAGAGGCCAGATTTTGCCGGTTTTATAGGTGGAAACAGTTGCACATAATAGAAACAAAAAAAGAACTGTAAATTAAAATTTTGGCTATTCGTGGGAACAAACAGATGAACATGATCACAATTTCTTCATCATCCTTGGCAAAAGTACATGATCACCAGTTCTTTCTTAATGGAATCTAAGTGTCAGCACCCTAAACCCTAGTTTACAAATTTGGCTCTCACTGGAGCCATCGAGCGGTGATGAGTGGCGGCAGCGCTCACTCCTCGTCGGAGACGAGGTTGACGAAGAGCTTGGCCTCTGCCTCGGCTACGCGGTGCCACTACTCGTCTTCTCCTGCGCCGCGCGCTTGGCAGCGATCCCCTTCTCGAGGAGGATGGCGTCGATCTCCTAGCTCCCGGCGGCGGCGCTTCTGGAGCTCCTCTTCCTCCCTCTTGGTGCGCTGGCAAAGCACGGCGATGATGGCGTTGATGGAGCTCGCTTCTGGTCAAACTCCTCCACCGCGCGCTAGAGGAGGGCACGCGGTGGCTCCTTCCCGTAGTTGGTGTAGCGGTGCGCCGCTCGCTTCTGGCCCGCGTCGGAGGCTATGAGCCTCTTCCGCTCCTCGTCAGAGTTCTAGCCATCGTCGCACCCGATTGAGCCACCACGCGGCCACATGGCGCTGCGGAGGTGCCGGATCTGTCCGTGGCTGGGAGGAATTGCTTGTCAGCGGGAAATGAGGGGTGGCGGATTTGGGAGCGGTAGCGGCGGAGTGGAAGGGACTGTGAACTAAATCGAGAAGCCCTCCGCGCGGTAGAAATAGAGGCCGAGGGGCTCGATTCACAGACCATTTTAAATAGTTTACAGGCCGGGGCGACTAAACGGGCTATGTTCTATCCCAAAAAAGGGCCCCATCCCGTATAGTAGCCGGGATTTTACAGTTTTGCGTCTGATACGGGTTCTGCTAGGGATGCTCTTAGACATTTCCAACGATGTCCTTGATAACTTTTCGGACGTCCCTAAATATCATTCTTTTGTTGGTGTTTGGAATGTCCTTGTCGATGGTGCAGTTGCACACTCATTTGTGGATGAACTTATAGGAAAGAAAATTAGCACAACAACAAAATGAAATGAAAGCCCTAAATCATCGTCGGAGTCCACGACCATCTCCCTAGCGTCTCCATGGATGCGTCCACGGTCCACGGTGCTCCAAGGATGCAGCCGCGGCGTCGCCTCGTCTTCAGAGTTCACCAGCTCGCCTTGGTCAACATCATCGTTGCCGGGTTTCGCTTCACGATGACGTAGATCGTTAATTGCAATGCATGCAAGCCATCTTCTGTGCCCCGTGCCCTGTTACCTTTTGAGCTAGCGCTTGGGTGTGCGCATGTTCCTCGTGGCTAAGGAATGAAAAAAAAGTAAACTAGAGAGTCATAGGAGAACTTTTTCTGTAAAGGGAATATTCATATCAAGATGATACCAATTACACCCACTATCTGCAACAGACCTAGTCTAGTCTAGACACTAGGAATGTACACAACCAAAAAATAAAGGGAAGGACAAAAGACCCCGCCGAAGCGATCAGAGACTCACCACATCATGATCATACTTCCTGTGAGATCATGTCTAAGGGCTTAATATGATTGATAGAATACTCATATCAACAAGTTCTAACTTTTTTCCGCCGACCCTCACGGTAACTCGGTCATGTGTGGGTCAGTGGCACGGACATGTGGGACGTGTGCCAGCCCTGGACGCACATATGAGTGCCAAGAGTAAAAAAAATCTTTACTGGGGGTTGACAGACGAGGGCGTCGGTCCTCTAAGGGGGAAGGATGTGAGATCCTGGCTCAGTTCTTGATAGGATTGATATAATGCTCATATTAATAAGTTGTAACTTCTTTTCCAGAAGCTCATCTGAAAATAACTTCAAGGTTAACCATGCTTGGCCCGGAACGATTTGAGTATGGGTGACAGACCGGGAAGTCATTCCTGGATGCGCACAAGTTAATAGAAAGTACGCAGAAAAAATCAGTGGTAATTTGTGGGACCAGTTTATAGATACTAGAAAGTATGTCACCTGGCCTGGGTGGGCCGGGTGTTACACTGGCACCATAGACGACACCTAGACTCCACGAAAGGTTCTCGACCTCTTATTTTTCGAGCAAAGTCAATTAATACACCAAAAAGAGACCCTGTCGAGTCGGGGCACTACAAGACTCACATCAAGAACCCAAAACCTAGTACTCCCTCCGTCCCAGTTTATCGGTCTTGCGCGCGTCCCTAGATCGTCTATTTTACTACCATAATTTGAATTATATAAATAATTTTACATTGGTCAAATTGATGATCTAGGGGCACGTGCCGGAGTTATAAACCGGGACGGAGGGAGTACGCTGAATACTAAAAGCCCAAGGCTTGGCACGGCAACCTCAGACCTTCGGACAGAAACAATATCATCCTCTGCATGTCACCTTTTTCACGAATTGTTTATGCTACTCTTGGTTCCTCCGCTGTTGAGTTGGACGTGACGATGGATTGCCGCGATTCTACTGATGTGGGTTGTGATGCCGATGGAGGAATGCTTCTCCGGCGTAGGCACGAAACGCAAAAACGCCAAGGGGAAGCTTCGGGCAAGGCGAGGGGCCAACAACACGTGCAGCCAGACCGGCGGCATGGGGAGCGGAACGAGCCGCTGCAATCGAGTCGAGCGGTCGTTGACGACGGCAAGAGCTGCTGATTTGCTGGAAACACCAAGTGATTATCTGCATTTGTGGAGAAACATGACTGTAATTGCCCATTTAGACCCTGTATCCAAGCACGAGTTAGCAAGGAGGAGACGCAGAGCACCATCACACACGAGAGGGAACAGAGGAAGGTGAAAAGCAGGAAAGAAGCACCGCATGTGTTCCTGTCTGATGTCACTATAGCAGGCTGCAGATCAAGAGATACCATCACAGAGGGCCAGGAATTTAAGGCCTGAATTAAGGGGAATCTTAGAATCAACAAGGCTTTGTCTGTACCTACATATATGGTTTATTCCATAGCAGCAGATTGAAGATACTCCCACACTGAGTTCTCATCAGTGGTTTAGTTAACAAGTCAGTGGCATTTGTTCTTAAACAGATTTTCCACCTTCTCTTCTCAAGCGATTTCAGAAATAAAACATCGTAGAAGTAAGCGACAGGTCAAAGGTAATATCATTTCTCGTTTCAGTTTAACAGCCTCATGAAAGATAGACATGACCATGTAATCTCTATACCATCATAGCTGCAGGCCAAAACAGAGGGTAGCTCTGTTCATATCTCTTGTTTATTTTTCAATTCGAGAACTTGATTTTAGAAGGGCACATCTAGCATTGGGTAAATTTGCTAAGATGCCATGGATATATCTGAGAAAAAATTAGCTGAAAGATAGTTTCTCTCTTGAGAATTCCTTATTTGACCCTTCCTTAAAATTGTCTTCCCTATTTGGCCCTAGAAAAAAATTTCTTCTCAATTTGACATCTTAATTTCATTTCTTTCCTAATATGGCCCTATAGAGCATTTTGAGCATTAAAAAGACTCTTTTGCCCCTGATAAATTTTGTGACAAAAACGTGAATAATGAAAATGGTTGGTCGGCAGGAATAATTAAAACAGTTGGCGCGAGTGATGGGTTTCGAACACGCGACATTCAGTGTACGAATGCAGGCTTTTGTCACTGTTGCTCATAGACGTTTTCGTAAACTCTGAAGATAGGAACAACCTAGCACGGTTTGGCTGTTGATAGAAATGTTAGTTGTGCATACATGTATAAGTAGAACTACCGTGCACATACATGCATGTGGACAAATGGAAGACATCTAATTTGGAACGGAGGGAGTACGTTGGAACGTACACCAACCCACAGGGTCCTGTTGTTTGGACCAGCATCTGCGCAGGCCCAGGCCAACCGATCGAACACATGGTACGTACCATGATACTCAGGATGCAGGCGGGCACGGACGTCCGGCTGTCCGTTCTGTCCGCGCCGTTTCAGAGCCCAACACGGACCAGCGGATGGGCCGTATAATTTTGGCGGCCCAGGCGGAAAACGGCGGCTGTTTCGCTACAGTCCGTGGCCGTCTCGCAAACGAAGCACACACTTTTTTTTTTTGAGATTATGAAGCACACACCTAACAGATCGAGATCGCCACCAGCTCTCGGCCGCTCGGCCGCCAGCTCTCGGCCGCCGCCCGGCTCCTCGCTCCTCGGCCGTCCCCGGCAAGCGGCGCCCGTCTTCCAGTATCCAGCAACGTCACCTAGGGCTCTCCGTCCTCCCCTTCACCTAGCTGCGGAAGAGATGCGGTCCGTGGTGGCGGCAGCGGCAGCTTCGGAACAAGCGGCGGTGCGGGGGGAAGGAAGCTGCCGGAGGTAGACGAGAAAAATCGGACAAAGCAGGACAATAATTTGGCCGAGGGAGGTATCAACATCAATCTAGAGGACGATGACCAGGTCTGGTTCTATTTCAAGCCTCCTCCTTGCTTTCTAGGTCTGAACTCTGATTGTGTGGTACGGTGACCTGATTTGGTGTGCTTTTCTTGTTCTTGGTCCAAGGAAATGATAGTGATACTGGTTGTTGTTTTGCCCAGAAACTAATTAGGTTGAATATTCCTAGCTGATATTTGTACACTTGTGTAACAGGTCAAGTCACCGTAGTGTACAGATTAATTAGCTTCATTTTGACTTGGTAGATTATGCCTTATCAGAGTTGCGTTGAGCAAGAAAATTTAGTGAGATGTCTAGTACTTGTTTTCTAAGACATTAATCCAGTACTTAATGAACACTTTGCTAGTTAATAAGTACAAGTAAATTGATGGAGAGACTGCTCAATTTGGGAGTAGAGCCCTTAAGTAGGAATATCTGTAGCTCCTTTAACTTATAGTTATCTTTGTCAACTTCTGAATAATTGTCAGAACATGCAACCAGTGACCCAGATGTCCAGGTTATAGCAGTTGCATATGCGTTATTTGGATAAAAAGTGTTAAAGCCTGTGTATATGATGTTTTGCGGTACTGTGTATACTAAATTACTTTTGTTGTAGGTTACCTCATCTTCAAACTTTAATAACTCATTCTTAATATTATTGCAGACTACCTCCTCTGCAAGCACATTAGATGGGAAAGATCTACAGTTGGGTGGTTCCGAGAAGACGCAGGTGATGCCGGTTCATGCAAAGGAGCCAACAAGCGAGCATTTGCTGTCTGTTGCAGAGGAAGAGAGTGACTCAGAAAAGGTGCAATTGCAGGAAAAGAAATTGAAGAAAAGGAAGAGAAGTGAACTTCAACAAATCAAGCAAGAGAAGTTGTTCAATGATGCCGAGAAGACCCATTTGACGGCTGATGCACAGCAGCTGCATTTTCCATGTGGCGCCGAACAAGAGCATTTGCTGGCTGTTGCAAAGGAACATGCCGAGTCAGAAAAGGTGCAGGTGGAGGCCGAACAAACACATTTGCTGGATGTTGTAGAGGAAGAGGATGATTCAAAAAAGGTGCAGAAAAAAAGCGAAGAAAAGAAAGAGAAGTGAACATGATGTGACTGTTGACACAGGGGGTCCTTTGAGATGGTGTGCCTCTTTCTATACACTGCTGCTCACCAGGTCTGAGAAGCCACGATACAGGGGCTCAATACTCCTCAATACAGAGTTGAACCATGTCACCCTCCTTGACAGCAATGAAACGACCATTGATGCCCGTTACCTCAAGGAAGGTGAATTGATCTATCCTGGATTGGTGCTTGAGTTCGCTTGCCACGCGGCTGAGATTGGAAAGCAAAACCTTCAAGCTAAAGAAGAACTCCCTGAGAAGAAGAGGAATAAAAAAGACAGAATGGATGAGAAGAAGAGGAGCAAAACATGGAAGAACCAACAGCCCCTCAGTTCGCCTAAAGCGAAATTGGTTGGATCTTCGATAGGCATGTTTGCGAGAGTGGCAGCACTAAGGAAGAAAATGTCCCCTCAAGTCCAAGGGAGGAAATCAGAATCACCTTCAGTACCAAATGTCACTGTCCATTTCCCATCTCCAAATCTTCCACGTGTTGGGCTGCCAGGCGTCAACCCCGAAAACTGAAATCCCGGATTTGGAAAGACTTCATTCCTATATATGAACATGGAAAAGTTGTGGAAGGGCAATGCAAGCATCGCAATGAAGTCTTTCCCGCATCAGCGAGTTCCGGGACTAACCACATCCACAGGCACATAAAGAAATGTGAGACGAGACGTAGCATGCACGAGATGGTCTCAAAAATCCGTGCCTCTTCGTCGTCGCCCCAGGTCTTAGCTTTGGATAGTTGGAATTTCAGCCAAAAAGAGTCCAGGAGGGATCTCGCAAACATGATAGTTCATCATGGGCTCCTGTTCTCGATTGTAGAGTATAGTGGATTCAGAAAATTTGTTAAGGGCCTAAATCCGATGTTCAAAATGGTTTCAAGGACAACAATTAGAGAGGATTGCTTTGAGTCATACAAAGAGCAAAGATCAATGCTAAGAGAAACATTGAAGAACTGTGGCGTTCGAGTGTCATTGACTGCAGATATGTGGACTTCCAATCAGAGGCTAGGATACATGTGTATCACATGCCATTATATTGACAAAACATGGAAGATGCAGAAAAGGATACTCAGATTTTGCATGATGGAAACTCCACATAATGGGTACCAAATGTATAACACCATGTTAAAGAGTTTGCAATATTGGAATATTGAAGATAAAATCTGTAGCATCACATTGGATAATGCATCAGTCAATGGCTCAATGATGGACTATCTGAAAGAAAACTTGATGAAGAAACACATGCTCACTTGTGGAGGAAAACTTTTTCATATCCGTTGTGCTGCACATGTGCTGAATCTTGTTGTTCAAGATGGTCTGTTTGTAATAAAAGGTTCCATAGATAACATCAGAGAAAGCGTCAAATATGTCAAGAGTTCACAACCTCGAGAGCAGCTATTTGCGGATTTAGTTCGGCGGCTCGGCATCATCTTTGAGAAGGAACCATCACTTGATGTTACCACACGTTGGAACTCAACATATCTTATGATCGATTCATCTTTGCTATACATGGAAGCATTTGATGAGCTAGCGAAGGAAGATTTACATTTTCAGTATGCCCCTTCAGCATATGATTGGGAAATGGCTGAAGCGGTCCACTCACTACTGAAGATCTTCTTTGAAGCTACAAATGTAGTTTCAGGTTCTAGTTATCCAACGGCAAACCGTTACTTCCATGAAATATGGAGTGTTAGGCAGTTGTTGGAGAAACATGCAAGTAATAAGAACCCCATCATTGCTTCCATGGTCAGCCAAATGCAGAAAAAGTTCAACAAGTACTGGAAAGAGTCATATGTGGCGAACTGCATACCCGTGATCTGCTAGTGTTTGTTTTCAGCATGGTGGCCTTGTTTCCAAAAACATATGTGGAATCCGTCTATCTGTAAGAAGAATTCAGATACCATTGCGTACTGTGATGTATTTTTATATTGCACTACTACCTGATGACTTTAATTGAACCGTGGAATAATGGATTTGAAATTTACCCTCAAGTATGTGTATTTGACTATTTAATGTGATACACTATGTGGTGTAATTTCAGTATTCTGGTACTGATGTCTAAGTTCCGATGCGTGATACACTGTGTGGTGTAATTTCAGTTTTCTGGAACTGATCTATAAGTTCCGATGCATGATATGGTTAATCT
The DNA here is from genome assembly GCA_947311845.1 of Poa pratensis. Lineage (NCBI taxonomy): Eukaryota > Viridiplantae > Streptophyta > Magnoliopsida > Poales > Poaceae > Poa > Poa pratensis. The sequence continues at coordinate 2,027,113 of CAMZMU010000049.1, read as the reverse complement.
GAAAGCAATCTGCGCGAGACATCACATTGATTTGAAAGCAATCTGCGCGAGTGGGAGCAGTCATGGAGGATTTTAATACTACAACTTGATTCAGCTTAAATGCAACGCAGCGGACGGACAAAGTTGTCCGCCGGATACGGTGGACAGACTAGTCAACGGAGACGGATGCCGCTAACAAAGTAATTAGCAGAAACGGACCAAGCGGAACGAGGCGGCCAGTCCGTGAACTTGTCCGTCTGCACCCTGACATGATACGCACGCAGCTACAGTAGCTAATAAATAATAATGACAGGCAAAGAGCGACCGGACACATGAGCTCGTAGCTAGCTCGTGCTGTGTGCCCCCGATGGCCCGATGAAACATGAAACAAATTAACAAAACGTAAACCCCTGGCCTCACGCCGATCACCATCTGGTGTCACCCGGACCACGTAGCTTAGCTAGGCCAGTCCCAAAATTGATCAAAAATAGTCGAGCAAGCATTATTCTAACTCAATTATTAAAGATTACAAACCGTGCTAGTATATTTCATATAATAAAAGATCGGTCTGGAAGCTTACATAAATGATTGAGAGCAGCCGTGGTAGAAGCATGCGTGCGAACACTGCAGATCGCGTGTTCGAACCCCAGCTAACGCCCAACTATTTTAATTATTCCTACTACACTGCCATGGGAGACCCACGAGGTTAGGCAATGAAAGAAGAGAACCAGACTAATTTTTTTTTTGTCACATAATTTATCAGGGGCAAAAGAGTCTTTTTGTGCTCAAAATGGCCATATTAGGGAAGAAATGAAATTAAGATGTCAAATTGGAAAGATTTTTTTTCTAGGGCCAAATAAGGAAGACGATTTTAAGGAAGGACCAAATAAGGAATTCTCTCTTATTTCTGTTAGCAGGGTAACTGTGATGATTGCATAACTGAATGCGTGTTTGCATGCTTATTTCACCATAGGGTAAAGAGTAGAGGTAAAGTGAATTGTTATGTTTTACAATCAAGGAGCAGAAACGCAAATCACCAACCGACAGAGAAATAGGCTTGCTTCAGTAACCTGTATTTAGTTCCCACAAAATATAATTATAACCCAAAACCCAGTATATGTTCACACAAAATGCCTCGGGCTTTTTGTTAAGCAATTTAGAGCCATGGTATCATGCAAACGATTGTAACACTAATAAAGCTCGTGCGGAGCGACGCCGAGGAGAAGGAGCGGCGAGCGCTAGGGTTTCACGGTGGCGGCAGAGGAGGAGGAAGGTACTTTGTTTCTGTCTGGAGCGTTGGGTTGGGGTTGGACTTTCAGCTCTGCCTGGCTAGCTGGCTCTGGCTTGTCTGGTTCGTGCTCGCTTCGTCAGGCATGGTCTTCGATCTGCCTGTAACATCCTCTATCAGTGCTGGAATTCTGATAGATGTATTCTCTTGACCGTCTGGTTCGTGCTCGCTTGTCTGGTTCGTGCTCGCTTGTCTGGTTCGTGCTCGCTTCGTCAGGCATGGTCTTCGATCTGCCTGTAACATCCTCTATCAGTGCTGGAATTCTGATAGATGTATTCTCTTGACCGTCTATGGAATTCTGGATCGAACCAGGTGCAAGGTGGCTGCATGAAGAAATGATTTGACAAGATTAATTTATCATGCATAATCTTCTGATTCTTACAAGAAATGTCATACGACCTCTAGATAGACATAGAAGCCAAATAACACAGTGTGCAAAATTAAAACAACGCAGTCATCCATCGGCGAGCAGCAGAGAGTTGACGCCATGCATCAAATGTTTCCGATATATGAACCAGATATGTCTGGTATGAAATATAAATCATTCACATAACTGTTGGAATCCATGCTTGCACAAGGAATTCATTACTACATGTTTCTGATACATGAACCAGATGAATGGTATGAAATATAAATCTCCAGCAAAATCCGAGGACAGAAAAAGCAAGTTGTGATGTTCATGTACTTAATTAGAGCAGATATGTACAGATCTAGGAGAATCATGTCATGAAATTTAATAGTGCAAGCAATACACTTGCGTTACTACGGGCTACAAAAAATATAGTACACGTTTAAAGAATATTGTACTTTCATTCGTGGTCTCAAATTAAATATTATCCATTCTCATCTCAACATCATTTTGCCAAATCAAGATTGGCACGGTTTGAGTATGATGGACCGCGGCCACCAATTGAGACTTACACGAGTAAAGATAAGAAAAGGAAGGGAGGAATAAGAAAGCAGCATCAAGCAGTATACATAGTTTCATCATCAAACTAAAAGAAGAAATATTATAACATAGTTGGCGAAGCTTCTCTTTGGCAGGATCACCAAGAACCCCATCTTCTACTACTTCAGTACTCGTTGATGGTGGTTTACCCTTTTTTGCAGCACTTTTAGCACTAGGTTGTGGAGCAGGTTTTTCTACATGCGGTGACTTGGGTTTCTACATTTTAAGTACCAGCGTAAAAATCAGCGATAATTCGACACTAGGTGCACATAGCTGCAAATCTTACGACCGACAGTAGCACTTAGCAGGAAGTATAAGCAAAGGCATCAACATGGAAGTATGGGTAATTAACTTGCACACTGAAACCAGTCAAACACAAAATAGCATATGGTCATTGCACTAAATATTTCACTAAAGATATACTTGTTGATGCCAAAATAATAACCGCAAGCACCAAGAATATAGTCAGCAGTTGTTAGGAATTCATGTACCCTACAGTGAGATCAACTGAAATTTCTTGGCACACTGAACACAAAGGTTTACCTGGGGCAAAATTTCAGCAACAACATAAGAATTAGAGATGGCCGAATCAACATTGGCAAGTGCGCACAATTCACACATGTCACTGGTAAGCCTCATGTTGCATATTATTATTTTCTGATTTGCCAATACTCATAATTAAAACAGAAAAAATCTGAATAACCACATGATTTCCTTTACTTTCTCAAATAAAAATATTGAAAATAATAAAGGCGGTTCACTGGGACAGAAATTTATGTCTAGTAAGAAAGGGTGGCATATGTTTTCAGTACCTCTGCCTACTCCTCCTCCTCTTTCCATGATTCTTTTATGTCATCTTCTTCCATGTTTTCATAGTCCAATTACTTTTAATTGGCTTGACTCCCACAATAGGTACAACTGGTTGGAAATCCTGAGCATCTGTACCGTCAAGAAAATTAGTGTCGGAACAAACCATCACTGACCAAGAAGCTTCCCTTCGAAAAAACAGGAGGGATTCCTCCTCCTTTCTTCCTGGATGAAGCGCTCACTCCTATCCACCCAGACCACGATCAGTGCGACACTGGATCGGCCGACAGAACACAGCAGTGCCAGAAACACAAATAGAGGGCAAGTAACAACGAAGACCTGTAAAAATAGAGGCCGATGGAAGGATTCCTAAGCCCCGACGATGCGAAGGAGAAGAAGATCCACCGAAACCCTAGCGGAAGGTCTCCCTCATCCCGAGAACTATCGATGGACCGGAGGTTCAGAGAATGGGATCAATATTAGGATAGAGAGAGAAGACACACCAAGCCCAAGATAATGAAGCTCAGAAAAAAAAGCCCAAGATAGTTGAAGGCCCATTTAGAACAAACCGAGCTTAACGAGTGCAAAGAAAATGCATAAAAGGAGAAGTCTATGTCTAGGTACACAATTCAATTGGCAGTTCCAGAAATCATGAAAACTTAGCGCATGACTCCTTAAAAAATCTGAGCTTGCTTCAGTTGTGTACTGGCTGCGCCCCTCTTGTGCCTGATTCTTCTCAATGCATAAACCACTTATTTTATTGATATCATTCTTACACGTGTTTATTACCAATTGTAATTTGTTTGCTTTGTCATCCTTATTTATATTTTAGCCGGCTAACATAATTAACACTTTGGCTTCTTGTGTGTTTGGACATGGTGCTCGTGCCTTCTGGATGATGGTTGGTGGATTCATGTACCACCCCTCTCGACGACTTCTGTTGCCGCACCGTGAGTGCGATTTGTCCCATCTAGCTCCTTGGTTGTTGGACATAGTGCTTGTACCATTTGGAGAATGCTTGATGCATTCATGTGTTAGGTTTTAATCCGAGTATTTCTTCATTACATTTGATTTGGGGAACCGTGGAGTAGAGTGATAAGTAGAGTTGCTCTTAAGTTTAAGCTAATACTCATTAAAATGATTACCAGTTATTTTACGAGAACATATTTGGAAGGATCTCTAGCTGAATGCACATTTTTAAACCGAGTGTGATCTACAATGAGCTTGAGTGATGGAAGCTGTGATGACTGGGACGTATCGGGTCTGCGACGGGGATAAAACACGGCAACATCGGATATGGAACAATAAGGGCAAAGGACAATGTGACTTGTAAAAAGGGATGTCGGTCCAAAAGTCCCGACGGTGGGCACAGTGAGAGGAGCCGACGAACCCCTAACGGGCAACCTCCGTAGTAACGGGAGGTATCGATGGTAGCGGAATAAGAGTCACAGAAATCTTAAACACGAACAACAACATACATGAAAACCACATAAAACGTATGGCTAAAATATAGTCTCGTTTCCGGCATTTGCGCCCCGCGGTGCAACGGGTCATCTAGTAGTCCAAACGTCGGACTACCCCTACTCACGCACGCTTAGTTTCGTCCAAAGGCCAATGTCTGCAGTGGTCAATGTCTGGAGGGCAGTGCATCGTGCAGGCTGCAGGGGACACATTCAGGATGCAATCTCTCTCACGTGGCTGCAGTGCTCCACCCTCTCTGCCATCGCGATAGTGTACGTACAGATGTCTCTGCAGGAGCTAAGGGGAGGGATGATGTACGTACAGATGTCATTCTGTGCCAAGACGAGGTGGTTTCTGCAAATTTCGGAGGAGGACATTCATTCCTGTACGACAGGAGTACTCCAGCGATTGGAGTACAGGAGACGTTCCTTCTCCGTGGGAGTAGCTAGAGGGTGGGTCTTTGTAGTTGGGGCTGGATGTGGGTGGTGGTGACAGGGCTTTTGCTGCCTGCCTCGTCATTTTTGGAGTTTCTCCGTGTGCTTTTGCCCAGTCTTTATTCGGTGCCAAAAATGGTTTGATTCGCGTCATCTCCTCACTCGGCATGTGCGGTGCGCTTGAGAACCGAGCAGTGGTGGTGCACGCAACCCACCGACGTTTGGTGCCTGGTGGGATAAGGTTTCCTGGTCGGAAATTCATTGGACCTGCGGTGGAGGTAGGGCTGGATGTGGGAAGTGGGAAATGGCTCCGTTAGGAAGTCATTATGGAAAATGCGTGGTTGCTCCGGGCGGCATCTGTTCCGGGCCCTTTTTAGTACGAACCAGAATACTATCACATGCATGGGAACTGGAGAGAGAAACAAAAGAAATCCTTTACCCGCCGCTAGCTCCTGTATGCGCCGCCTCCGACCCCGGCGATTGTACCTTGCGCCGAGATCCTAGACGGGGTTGTGCCGTACGCTGCGTGCGGCGGGCGGGCGACTAGGAACAACCCCAGACCGACGTGTTGCAGCCGCATTGCTCTTCTGCTCCGTGACGGGTAACCAGGCAAGGTCGTCGGCGTGGCGGGTGACGGGGCTCCGGACACGGCCACCTCACAGTTTGACTCGCTCCTGCAGCTGGCGTTCCCCATGTCTCGGCGCCGCCTCAGTAGATGTCGCTGCTGCTGTCTCTCCCCATGCCGCCGAACTGTGCTGACGCAGCATGATGGAGAGCTTGGCCGGCGCGGCCATGGCAGATGCAGCGAGAAGACACCCAGGGAGAAGATGCAGACCGCAAAGCGGGTCCCACATGCTCTATTCATCCACTCTCCATCATTATTGGTGTGCTTTTGCCTGGCCTTTTTTTGGTGAAACGAGTCGGCCTGGATTCGATGGATTTGGTCGGGTCATTGTTTACTGACCAGTATGCAGCGTCTGGTCGCTATCTCCACTTTATGATACTGAAAAAACAACTGAAAACACCTGTCGCGCGCTGGGTAGTAATACTATGCTGAGTGGTCCAGCAGGCGAGCCGTAGCAACGTCGCATTTTCCCGTTGACGAATGTCTACTTTCTCTCCAACGTAGGTTGGTGTCAAATTTTCTAAGAGAATAAACAACACAACACATACACCCATGTTTCGAGTGGCGCCCCCATGTTTCGGCCCCCAGCACCAGAAATTTGAAAATTCTTTTTCCCGCTACAACATAGCCACAGTTCGGCGATCGAATCAAAATAGCCACATTCGGCAACGCATAGACGAGAAAATCAAATGGTAGAAGGCGCCTCCTCCGCAGAACTCGGCGACGGTGTGGACGATGTAGTTGGGGCAGAGCTCGGTGTGGCCGTAGGTGCAGAACTCCGCGGCGGGGTGGACGAAGCCGCTGTAGGAGTGACCGTAGGGGTAGAACTCGGCGGTGGTGTTGGGGTCGCCGCCGGTGCTCGCATCTGGTTCAAGATGAGCCCACGCTCCGCCATGTACCACGCCTTCACTTCGTCGTCCATCGTCGCCGTGTCGCCTCCCATCAGAAATGCCAGATCTATGTTCCTCTTATTGGCCGCGACGTTGGTCTTGAGAAGGTCGATCTTTACGTCCTGTTTCTACAGCATCACCATCCACCTCGCGTCGGACTTCTCCTCCCTCATGACGGCGTGGCTCTTGGCGTCGGTGATGCATTGCTCGATCGACGACTGCAGCCTCTCGGCGGCCGGCGCGTCTGGGTGGTAGACACCGTCTTTGCCCTTGGTAGACACCATCTTTGCCGCCTCCTCCACCTCGTCCGCCTCCTCCTCCGCCGCCTCCGCCTTGTGCCTGGCCTTGAGCTTCACTTCCCTCTTCCGGCGATCAGTTGAGAGCGTCGCCCTGCGCTTCACGTCATCCGCCCACTCGGTGTTAGACATGCCCGGCGGCCTCTGCTTCGGCGCCCTCGGCATCCTCTGTTTCTGCGGCGGAGGGTCGACGGTGGTTCGAGGGACTCTGAATTTCTTCGGCGGCATGGCGGCCAGATCTGGGGCGGCCGAGTGATGAAGAAAATGGCGGGAGCTGCGGGCGGGAGGGGGAGTATGTGGGAAGAAAAAGGAGGGAAAACAAAAACAAGTAGGGAAAATCGCCTTGTCTCGCCCAAGCCTGGCATGCCCTCGTAGCCTCCTACGCACGCACCCCACAAGAGAGTGTCTTCGCTCGTACGCACGTTGATTTAGGGCGGTTTCTATCCCGGCGTCGGCGCGTCCCACGTTTGCGGCGCAAGGCCGGGAGGCGGCAGCAAGCAGTAGACCGGCAGCTCCTGTGATCTGATCACCAGCCATCGCCCGACGCCCTCCCAGCTTTAGTCTCGCTTATGTTCTTCGTTCTTACGGCCTATTCTCTGATGGTCTGTCGGGATCTGTCGGTGCACCGCCATTCGATCCATCGAAATTCTACGGATTTAATTTCTCTTGCCGGTAAATTCCTATACTATCCACTGTTTTGTTGCGAAAATTGTTGCTAGTAGATGAAATCTCTTGTAAATTGTGGCTAGTGTTTATATAGGGTTTACATTGTCATTTTCAGGCGAATTTTCAAGTCCCAAGGGAAATATTTATTCATCAAACGCATGTATATTATGGACATGTTTCTTCTCAAAAGCAAAGCAGCATCACAAGATGTCTCAAAAGATATGAATTGGAAAGAGGAGATTTAATATGATCCAGACAAGAGAAAATTGACAGAACATTGTCATCCTAATTTGAAAGAAGTGGTTAAGTATTTCATGGCTTTGAAGAATCAGATGCACTGAGAGGTAATGTGATAACTTTTACTACTTGAGTACTATAATTTTTTGTCATTTCACTATGTTCCACTTGAAAATTACATCTAATTTTTATCTTGCACGTTACTGGACCTTGATGTTTGATTATTGATTTTCGATTTTGAAAATGTAAGACATCCTTTTCAAGTAATTTTGTCAATTGTTTCATTAATATAGTAGGCATTTTGAGAGAGAGGCGTTTTGGCTCCCGGATGCATATGTTCCTGTTATTTTTTTCAAAATTAAAAAATATGAAAACACTTCGAAAAAATCTGAAACAAATTGGGCACAAACATATACAAATTTTCAACATTCGTGCAAATTTTCGGAAGAAAATAACACTTTCTATGGTCTGTGAAAAAAAAGACAAAATCTGTGCTTTGAAAAATGTATTTTTTAAAAAGGTGTTGGGGGGGGGGGGGGGGGGGGGGGGGTGGACGGCTGGAGATGCTCTAAGTGCGAGAGTGGAGCGTGGTTTCTCTTGTGGAGGTGGGAGTGGTAGCATGGTGGGTCTTTTCGTAGCTGGGGCTGAATGTGGGTCATCTTAGAGCATATCCAGCAGAGCCCGCAAAACTGGTCAAACCTGTAAGTTTACAGTTTTTACTGAAAAAACGTCCCGAATGGAACCCGTAAAACTGGTCAAACCCGTAAAAGTTTTAAAGGTGCCCGTGAATTCCTAGCCCAGACCTAGAAACATGGAGATTTGGAGGCAATTTAAGGGTGCGTTTGAGGGTGCCTGGGAACTGGTCAACGCTCGTGAGATGGGATCCCCACCGTGCGTCCCCATCCTATGGCCGCCGTTCACCGGCCGGACTCCGTCGTCGGCGCACGGGCGGCGGCCGTGCTTCCGTCCTGGACGCTTGGGGTGCTTCGTGCGAGCCGTCCTCGACGCCGGTAGCTCCGTATTTGGCCGGTTCGTGCGCTGTCCGCTAGCTTCGTAGACGTGAGCTAGCTAACCATGGAACGAGCTGGCTGGCTTCTCTACGATTGATTCGATCGGCCACCGATGCTTCGTAGGAAAGAGCTAGCTCGTAATCTAGCTCAACTAGCTAGCTTCGTTGGATCGATTTATTCCTAGTAGGTAGCTAGCTCAACTAGCTAGCTCCTTGAACGATCGAGCAGCGACGGGAGCTAGCTAGCTCCTGGATCGATCGATTCGCTGCTTGGGCTAGAGGAAGAAAAAGATGTGAGGAAAACAAATAAGGGAATATTTAGGGAATATTTTGTTTTACGGTTCGTATATAAGGTTTCTGTTCTTTCGCGACCATTTTTTGCACAAAAAATGCGCGTTCCGTGACCCTTAAAATTGTTTTACGGGTTCGCGTTTTCTGCTAGAGATGCTCTTAGCACGCGGCGATTCCACGATTGGTTGAACGTGGCGATTCCACGATTGGTTGAACGTGGCGATTCCACGATTGGTTGCACGTTTATTTGAGATTCGAGATTCCTCCACCAGCAACAGCGAGGCCATTATTATTTGAGTAGGTAGGGCTGGATGAGGGAAGTGGGACATGGCTAGTTGGGGCTCCGTTAGGAAGTGGTATCATTATTGGTGTTTCTCCCTGTGCTTTTGCCTGGCCTATTTTTGGTGAAACGAGTCGGCCTGAAAGGTCATTGTTTACTGACCGGTATACAGCGTCTGGTCGCTATCAGCACTGATCGCTGAAATAACAACTGAAAACACTTGTCGCTGGGTAGACTATGCTGAGTGGTCCAGCAGGCGAGCCGTGTTAGAGTTGTATTAGTCTAGCAGTACGTATTCCGTACTATGTCGTGTTGTAAACGTATGTAACCTGTTGATTAAATAAAGTGATGAGGTGCGGGCATAGACCCCACAAAACCCTAAAACATCTAGTTTCGAAACTTGGTATCAGAGCGAGCGATTTCTTCCGCCGCCACCGATCGCGCCGCGTGAGTCCCTCCACTAACGCACTCAAACCTCCCTCCGCCGCCGCAGCAAGTTCCTCCGCCGCCGCCGCGATGACATCTCCTGCTCTTCAGTCCTCGAGCTCTGGCGCTCTCATCGCCTCGCCGATCTCGGCGATCCTGCTGCGCCCCTGCCTCCCGTCGCTGTCCGGTTGGAGGCCACCAATTTCATGCTATGGAAAGGTCTTCTCCTTCCCAATCTCTCAGGTGCCGGCCTCCATATCTACCTCGACGGGTCATACCCGGCGCCAGTCTCGACCATCACCCAAGGGGAAGGCGACAAGAAGCTGATCGTCCCTAACCCGGCATACCACCAATGGTGGACTCAGGACCAGAGGGTCCTCAGGCTGCTTCTCGGGTCGATGGAGGACCTCACCGCAGCAGAGTATATGCATAAGACGAAGGCTCTCGCTGACGCCATGGCCGCAGCTGGAGCTCCCATCTCCGATGATGAACTCGTCGATTATATCATCACCGGCCTTGGGTCGGCATGCAACTCCATTGCGGCATCGCTCACCGTCGGCAACAAGTCGGTACCCTATACCGATTTTTACTCGCACATCCTCTCCTTCGAGTCCCTTCAGGCACAGCAGGCTCAGGTGGAGGAGTGGGCATCTTCGGCCAATGCTATCTCGCGCTCCGCACCCGTCGGCAATTCCGGTCGTCCACGCGTGTAGGATTACAGCCCATCCTATCAAGGTGGGAACCCCGCCTACAACGGTTGAATCGTCCCTATGGTCAGCAGGGGCAAGGCCGCACTGGCGGCAACGACGGTGCCAACCCTAATGGAGGGTATGGCGGCCGTAATGGAGGCAATGGCGGTAATGGTGGCCGCAATGGTGGCCGCAATAGACGTTGGAGACCACACTGTCAAATCTGTGGGAATTGGGGGCATGAGGCGACTGCGTGTCGCCAGCGCTATGAGCAGCAGGACTACCGCCCCAACAACAACAATCAGCGTGCTGGGAACTCCGCTTCTACCAGCTCCAACGAAAATCCTCACTGGTACATGGATACCGGTGCTACAGATCACTTGACGACATAGTTAAAACTTCATAGTTATTTTGGATACTAAAATCACGGCAGTTCAGTCCGATTGGGGTGGTGAATATCATAAACTTCATAGTTATTTTCGGCGCACCGGGATTTCGCACCGTGTCTCATGTCCTCATACTTCTCAACAGAATGGCATTGCCGAACACAAGCATCGCCATCTGGTTGAGATAGGTCTTGTTTTGCTTGCACACTCATCGCTTCCTCTCCGTTATAGGGATGAAGCGTTTCTCACGGCATGCTACCTCATCAATCGCACGCCCACTCCGGTTCTCAACAAGGAAACACTATTTCTCGCGTGTTGCATGTTCAGCCTAACTATGATTTTCTTCGCATTTTTGGATGCGCCTGTTGGCCAAGCCTCCGTAAGTACAACTCCCACAAATTAGACTTTCGTTCTAAAATGTGTGTGTTTTTAGGCTATAGCCCGATGTACAAGGGATACAAATGTCCAGATCGATCTACGGGTCGGATCTATATTTCTCGTGATGTCGTCTTTGATGAGTCAGTGTTTCCGTTCTCCACACCCGGTGTCTCTGTTGACATATCCACTCCCGCGGAATCTATTTCGTTTCCTTCTAATGAACCGGTTACGAGTGCACCTATGCGTAAATATGACTTGACTTACCTGTCCACTAATCCGCCTGCATGAGGCGAAGTGTCTTCCGTGTAGGTGCTTGACGTGCTGTCTGGAGCTGGCATCGATCGTCCGATCGACGTGCATGGCTGGCGAAGCCATGCAAGGCTCCCCCACCCCCCCCTCCCCCGCATGCGCACTTGGGTCCTGCCTCTGCTCGTGGGCCGGATGCCTCTACTTCCGCGTCGTCGCGCGCGTCTCCAGCGGAGCTGGCCTAGCTCGACTCTTCAGCCCATTCCACGTCCTCTGCAGTTTCGGCTCAGCCCGTGTTGCCTTCTGCCGTGACGTTGCCTGCGTCGCCGGCCGCGTCACCTTCGGCTGAGCATCGCGCCGAACCTGCTCCGTGCCAGGGCACACCATGGTTACTCGTCTCCACGATAATACGTGGAAGGAGAAGAAGTTCACCGACGACACCGTGCGGTATGATCCACGACGTCGTGCGTTCTTTGCTGCACCTTCGTCGCATCGTGACGCCTTGCATGAACCTGCGTGGCGTGCTGCCATGGAGGATGAATTTGCTGCTCTCTCTCAGACTAAGACATGAATCTTGGTGCCTCGACCTCCCGGTGTTAACATTGTTGGTAGCAAATGGATTTTCAAGACCAAACATCGTCCTGATGGTTCTATTGATAAGCATAAAGCTCGTTTGGTTGCACGTGGCTTCACTCAGCAGCATGGGATTGACTATGGTGATACTTTCAGTCCGGTTGTTAAGCCTGCGATGGTGCATCTGGTCTTGTCTCTTGCAGTCTCCCGTGATTGGTGCCTTCGGCAGGTTGATGTTAGTAATGCCTTTCTTCATGGGTTCTTGACTGAGGATGTCTATATGTAGTAGCCACCTGGTTTTGAGGATGATCGGTACCCTTCTCATGTCTGCAAGCTTCAGCGGTCTATCTATGGTCTGAAGCAGTCGCCTCGTGCGTGGTATGCTCGCTTGAGTCAGCTTCTTCATCAGCTTGGTTCCGTCTCTTCCAAGGCTGATACGTCCCTGTTTATATTTTCTTGCGACGGGGTTCACATATATATGTTGGTGTATGTTGATGATATTGTCATTGCTGTCTCTACTCCGGAGGCTGTTGATCGTGGTGCGTTCCCTCTTGGACAGTTTTCCTATTAAGGATTTGGGTAAGCATGATTACTTTCTTGGATTGGAGGCATCTTACAATTCAGGGGGTATGACGTTGACTCAACGGAAGTATGCTCTTGATCTTCTTCATCGAGTCAACATGGAGAATTGTAATCCTACCTCTACGCCGCTTGCCATGTCTGAGAGATTGGCTCGTGACACAGGCACGCCACTTGGTGCTGATGATTCCTTCCGGTACCGTAGTATTGTTGGAGGACTGCAGTATTTGACTCTCACTCGGCCAGACATCTCCTATGCGGTAAACAAAGTGTGCCAGTTTCTTTCTCAGCCCACTGATGAGCATTGGGAGTCAGTTAAGCGTATCCTACGATATGTCAAGAGTACAGTGCAGATTGGTTGCATTTTCACAAGTCTCCATTATCTGGCATTAGTATTTTTACCCAAAAAAACAAGTCGCCACTGATTTAATGCATAATAGTTTTTTGGTCACCAGATTCGTCACCCGGGTGCAGATTTTCTCAAACGCATCCGTAGTGTTTCTTCCTAGCTATAAAAGCTCAACCAAGAACAAAAGAAGTGCTTATAAAAGACGGAATAAATTTTTTACAACTGCTAATTGTCATGCCTGGTTAACAATCTATTACACAACAAAAGGAGAGGTAAAAAAAGCAGCCACTTGCATGCAAACACGATGACACGAACACGCCACGATGAAGCCCCAACCCTGCAGCCACTGGCGGAGCTACACGATCTGGAACCAGGGTGCACATAGTGTGCCACAGCAGATTAAAATCATATTTAGGGGTGCATATATGGTGAAAAAATGCTAATTTACAAAGGAAAAAAAATCTACCCGGTGTCCTGTGCACCTGGCTAGCTCTTAGTGGATCCGCCTGCAGCATGCCACGTTCAGTTTTGTCCACGGATCAATCACATAAAATTAGACAAACACGCAATGTCGCACCGATCATGCCATTTGTTTTTCTTTATTTCTCCCGGAAATCCACTTTGGCTCCCGGTGCATATGCTCCTGTTATTGTTTTTAAAATTAAAAAAAATGTAAACTCTTAGAAAAAATCTGAAAAAAATTGGGCACAAACATATACAAGTTTTCAACATTCATACAAAATTTCGGAAGGAAATAACACTTTCTGTGGTCTGTGAAAAAAAGACAAAATCTGTTGCCGAAATGAGATTTAAAAATACATTTTTCAAAACACATATTTTGTCTTTTTTGGTACAGACCACAGAAAGTGTTATTTCCTTCCGAAATTTTGCACGATGAAGCCCCAGCCCTCACTAGTAGAAAAGGGGCCATCCGTTTGGGCCATCTATCCCGGCCAAATTACAACCCGGGATAGATGCACCATCGATCCTAGGTCGGTAGGGCGGGGCGCCCGTGGTTATTGCTCCCGGGTCGGGGGGGACCTTTGGTCCCGGTTCGTGACACGAACCGGGATCAAAGGGTCCTCACATGCGCGCACATGCTTTGCAGCGCTGGGCCCCTCTGGCAGGGGACCTTTGGTCCCGGTTCGTGTTACAAACCGGGATCAAAGGGTCTCCCTGCTATATCATCTTCTTCCACCCCGAGCTAGCTCGAGTTCATCACCATTTCTCCTCCATTTTCCTCTCTCCTATTCAAATTAATCCCCATTTTTTTTGCAACATTTGAGAGGATTGAAGGCACCCCATCTATTCAAAGGTTAGCAACATCGTTCTTTCCTCCGGCGTTACAACTTTAGCTAATTTCGTTGCTAGTTTAGCTCATTTCAATTTTGTAATGCTAGCAAGGTGTTTGATGAAATGCCCAAGCTAGAAAGTGCATTTGCATTTTGAGCTCAAATTAATTTATTATTTGTGGATTTTAGTGTTGTCCCCGTCTTCACTGCCGTCGATAGCCCGCGTCGTCCCGTCACCGGCACCACTTCGGTGAGCCTCTTTTTTATCTTTTATTTTTAAAACATATATATACTTGTATGATTTAAATGCATATTTATTTCTTGTATAATTAATTTCTTATGTTTTTTATATGTATAGTGTCATGGTTTTGATATCCGTCCCCGTCGGCCCTCGTCCGATCTATGATTCGGATGTGGTATATTTTCATAACTATTTGTTTCGTTTCGTGTTTATCACACTCATGCCCGACCAACTTGACGTAGAGATATTTTTATTTAGGAGGTAGTTGAACCGGAAATTCCAGTCGACCCTATTGTCGAGTATTTTAAAAAGGAAAACGACGATTTGAAAGCAAAATTGAAGATAAGCGAAGATCTTTGTCTCCAATACCTAGAAGAGAAGAGTGTATTGGACTTGAAGATTGCCGACATCGATGATGCTTACGGGGTCGTCGTCGCTGCTCACGAGATGAAGATGGAGGCAATGCGCTTGAAGCTTAAAAAGATTAGAAAATATGCCATTAGTCGAGAGGCTTGGTATCATTATGCTGTTGGTTCAATAGTTACCTTAGTTGCGATTTTGATCGCATTTGTTGTTGGATTTAAATTCTTTAGATAGTTGTATGTTAGGTTCAATTAATGTATGTTTCATTAGAACAATGTATTACATTTGGGCACTACTCTACTTTGGTTTTAATGTGATGAACTTGTATTAATTAATTTGGTCAGTACTATATATTTATGATGTAGTGTAATGGTTTTTGATATATTTATATAATGTAGATGAGCCGGCAATGGATGTACAGTGACCGACGCGGTCTCGACTTTATCAATGGCATGCATAGTTTTCTCCGTGTGGCTAATGATAACAAGCCGTCGAGTGGTTATATTCTTTGTCCATGTAGAGTCTGCAAGAATAAGCGGGATTACTCTACGTCAAGAACCATTCACGTCCACCTGTTGGAGGAGGGTTTCATGGATGGTTATTATTGTTGGACCAAGCACGGAGAAAGAGGGGTTATGATGGAAGAAAAAGAAGAAGAAGAGGATAATGACACCTATCCTACGTTCACTGCAGACGGTGATACTCCAATGGGGGAAGACGAAGCTGAAGAAGAGCCCAATGATGATGAGCCCAATGATGATTTTGGCCGGGCCATTCTTGATGCACGGATAAACAGCGGAAGTGAAAACGAGAGGTCGAAGTTGGATAGCATGTTAGAGGATCACAAAAAATTGTTGTACCAAAATTGCGAAGATGGCCAGAAGAAGCTTGGTACCACGCTGGAATTGCTGCAATGGAAGCCAGAGAATGGTACAACTGACAGAGGATTTGAGAATTTGCTGAAAATAATAAAGAAGATGCTTCCAAGGGATAACGTACTGCCCCCCAGTACGTACGAAGCAAAGAAGATTGTGTGCCCTGTAGGATTAGAGGTGCAGAAGATACATGCATGCATCAATGATTGCATCCTCTATCGCGGTGAGAAGTACGAGCATTTGAATGCGTGCCCGATATGCGGTGCGTTGCGGTACAAGATAAGGCGAGATGACCCTGGTGATGTTGACGGCGATCCGTGCCCCAGGAAGAGGGTTCCTGCCAAGGTGATGTGGTATGCTCCTATAATACCACGGTTGAAACGTTTGTTCCAAAACAAAGAGCATGCAAAGTTGTTACGATGGCACAAAGAAGACCGTAAGAAAGACATGATGCTGAGACACCCCGCTGATGGGTCGCAGTGGCGAAAAATCGACAGGACCTTCAAGACGTTTGCAGATGACGCTAGGAACATAAGATTTGGTCTAAGTACAGATGGCTTTAATCCTTTAGGGGAACAAAGCTCCAGTCATAGCACCTGGCCTGTGACTCTATGTATATATAACCTTCCTCCTTGGTTGTGCATGAAGCGGAAGTTTATTATGATGCCGGTGCTCATCCAAGGTCCGAAGCAACCCGGCAACGACATTGATGTGTACCTGAGGCCATTGATTGAAGAACTTTTAGAGTTGTGGAGTGACGAAGGGGTACGTGTGTGCGATGAGCACAAACAAGAGGCATTTGACCTACGAGCGTTGTTGTTTGTAACCATCAATGATTGGCCTGCTCTTAGTAACATTTCAGGACAGTCAAACAAGGGATACAATGCTTGCTCGCACTGTCTAGATAAGACTGAAAGTATATATGTAGGCAACAAGAATGTGTACCCAGGTCATCGTCGATTTCTTCAGTCCCGGTTGGTAACACACCCTGTGATGATAAACAAAACTACGAAAGCAATTAAATCAATAGATATAAAAGAAAAAGAAAACACAAATAGAAACAAGAAAAAAAGGACTTTAATAACAACACTGTTGAAGAACAGCTATACTTGTTGGCCAGAGCAACATCTTCGACTATATTGACTTATCAAGGGTACGAGATCAATGGGAATACATTTTACACGGCCGACCAAGATAAAAAGAGCACCAACCAAAACAGTGGTGTCCGCTTTGATGCAGCAAACAACAATGGGAAAAAGGACACATATTATGGTTACATAGAGCAGATATGGGAACTTGACTATGGACCTTCTTTCAAGGTACCTTTGTTCTGGTGCAAATGGTTCAACCTGCAAGGCGGGGTAAACGTAGACCCGCAGTACGGAATGACTACAGTGGATCTCAAGAATCTTGGGTACGAAACCGAACCATTTGTCCTAGCCAAAGACGTGGCTCAGGTTTTCTATGTCAAGGACATGTTTTCCAGACCGAAAAAAAGAAAAGATAAGCATAGAAGTCCTCAAAGAGTGATGTGTAGTAATGTATTAAAGCATTAAAGTCGTGTAGTAATGTATTAAAGCATTAAAGTCGTCGTGAGCAGCAAATCGACCTTCGATCCACAGCGGCAAGGCGTCTCTGATGATCTACGACCGTCCCAAAAAGTGTTGGGAATGTCGCAGATCATCATAGCGCCTTGCCGCTGCTTGGATCGGACCGAGGGGCACGGCTACCACTTCCACCACCACCACCACTCCCACCTCCTCGGCAATTCATCATTGCGTCACCCTAATCCAGTGGCTGGATTCAACCTACCTGAGGGCTTGTGTTTCCAACAGCGTCGTTGTGTTGTCATTGTTCACCGACCTACAGGAGGTGGCTCCAATGGCTGGCCGGTGAACAAGGACGAACACAATAATGCCAAGGAACATGCCAGCAGGTAGGCTAAATCCAGCCATTGGATTCGGTGGCGAAGGTAGATGCTCGTTGTGTGCCGTTCGCTGCAGGGACGCCGCTATTTATAGGCGATTAGAAAGTGTATCTGTGGATGAGGTGGGAGTGGTGCTGGTGGTGTTGAGTGCTGATCCAACAGCTCACAAGCCCTCAAAAGAAACACACCCTGATCCAACGGCTCACAAACGCTTGAAAGAAACACACGATCCGTGTGCTTCTTTAGTCCCGGCTGGTAACACCAACCGGGACTAAAGGTGGGCTTCGCGGTCACGACTCGTGTCAGTCACACGTGTCCGCCAGCGGTAACCGTCGCTTTATAGTAACTAAATATAGCAACTAATAAGTACACATAAATATAGCAACTAAATATAGCAACTAACCAGCGTTTCTGAAACTTTTGTCAAAAATCAAATTAATCACGAAAGCAATTAAATCAATAGATATAAAAGAAAAAGAAAACACAAATAGAAACAAGAAAAAAAAAAGGCCTTTCATATATATTGGACCATTTAAGTTAAATTTTAAAAAGAAACTAAAATAACAATTCAAAAACATGTAAAAGAAAAACAAAACTACAAAAGCAATTAAATTAATAGATGTAAAAGAAAAAGAAAACAGAAATAGAAATAAGAAAAGGAAACAAGAAAAAAAAGAAAAACACCATTCATCCCGGTTGGTAACACCAACCAGGACCAAAGGCCTGCTGGGCTTCGCGCGCAATTTTTCGTGGCCCAGACAGACCTTTGGTCCCGGTTGGTGGCCCAGCAGGCCTTTGGTCCTGGTTGGTGTTACCAACCGGGCTGAAAGGGTCTTTGATCCCGGTTCGTGGCAGGAACCGGGACAAAAGGTCTTTTTGGCACAATTTAGGGCGGTTCCGGCCAATTTTTTTGCAAAGTCCCCAAATCAATCCATCTCTCCAACCAGAGGAGAAACGCCGCCGCTCCGCCCCCCTGCTCGATCTCCGCCGCCGCTCCCTCTCCCCGGCCGCGCGCGCCCGCTCCGGGCACCACACCGTCGCTGCCCTGACGCCGCGTCCCCTCCTCAACGCCGCGCCCCGCCCCCGCCCGATTCTACGGCGCGGCCCTCCACCTCTGCCCCGCCCTCCCGTGACGCCGCCACGCCGCCGCCCGCGTTTGCCCTGCCACAGGGTGCTGCCCTGCCGCCGTAGCCGGAGGTGCTGCCCTGCCGCCGCGCTCGCGTACTACCTGCCCCGGTTCCAGCTCTGCCCGGCCCGCCCTCCCGTGTCGCCGAGGCGCCTCCCGTGCCATCTCCAGCCGAAGCCCTGCCCAGCGCGGCCTACCCTCCACCTCTGCCGCCGCACGCTCCGGCGTGGCCCCGCCCTCCCCACCTCTGCCGCTGTGCTCCACCACCACCACCGTACTCCGGCCGTCCAAGGTGAGAGTTTTTTTTTCATAATTTTGTAGATTGTGTGTACTGTTAGTTTGTAGATTAGCAATTTTTAGAGAATGTTAGAAATTTTAGGAAATGCTAGAAATTTGTTAGGTTAGAAATTTTTAGGTTAGGAAATGTTACAAATTTTGAGGTTAGTGGTTTAATTTGTAGACAAAATTGTTACTAGATTTTTTTTTTTTAAACTTAGGGGTTTTAAATTAGTGCTATGAATTTTAAAATTGCTATTAACTATGAATTGTAGTGTTAGAAATTGTACTGTTAATAGTTAGTGGTAGAATTCGTTGAAGAAATTGTGGTGTTAATAGTTAGTGGTAGTTGATATTAGGTATTAGCTATGATTATAGTTGCTAAGAAATTGTGGTGTTAATAGTTAGTGGTATTTGGTATAAATTTGTATAGTTGCTATGAAATAATTTGTTCTTTGTCGATTTCTTCTTTTGCAAATTTTAGATGTAATTGAGCCATGGATTTGAGTGTCATTTAATTTTACATATGGATATTCATATTCTTGTTACAAAATTGATTGCAGGCACATTAATTGAGCCATGGATCCAAATTGTCCGGACGACTTCGGCATAGACGAGGAGCGTGGAGAGCCATTGGATCCACTTTTTCCGGGCCTCGGCGTTAGAGACGAGGATCGTGAAGAGCGAATGTGTATGATTATAGCAGGACGTGCAGCCGCGCCTGTCGGTGAAGAAGACGATGTGGCAAATTTAGAGGAATTCAGCTCCCAATTTCTCAATGACTGCGGTTATTAACGAATCTTTTTTTCTTTTAGCCCTCTGGAACAAGCAAATCATCTGCATCTAGAGTGTCGAAAGGGTCGAAAGGGTCGAAAGCCATGAAGCCTCGAGGCCCGTCGAAGCCGATGAAGGAGGGTCAAAGGGTAGTGATCGACATAGTTGATGCTACTGGCCAACCAATGCAACCCTTAGAGTGCCGCCGCAAATTTATAAACCAATGCGGAGTTTTAGTTAGGGACATGGTACCGATCACATGTCAAGAATGGCATCCGCGGAAGGACGGGAGCAACACTTGGACTTATGTCGACGACCAAACAAAAGATTTGTTTTGGGAGAAGCTCTTGACAAAGGTCACCCTGCCTCCAGAAGTGACAGAAAACGAGAAGTGGATGGAGAAAGTCAAGGAGTGGACTCTTGGCAAGGCTGCCGAACAGTTCCGAACCCACAAGAAAACTATATGGAAAGATTATTGTGAAGAGAAGGAAAAAGATCCTGAATACACTCCAGTATTCACCGGAGCACAAGTGAAGCTAAACGACCAGTGGCCCTTATTTAAAGAGCAAAGAGAATCGGAGGCCGCTGTGGCCCGATCGGAAAGAAACAAGTTAAATGCTGCGAAGAAGGAATATCACCACACTTTGGGGGCAGGTGGCTACAAGGCTGCCGTGCCTAAGTGGGAAGCATTTGAAGCAAAACTGCTTGATGAGGGGAAGATTCCACAGACAGCGGGCTGGCCCGATAGGTCCAAATTTTGGTTGTTCGCGCATGGCGCTGGGTTGGACCCTGACACAGGGAAGATTGTTGCTCAGGGAAAATGGGAGGCAAAGATTAGGTTTATAACCACAGAACTTGAGAAAGCAATAGAGCAAGTTCGAAATGGAACCTACAAGGTCGACAGAGAGAAAGACGAGCTGTCACTCGCACTCGGGAATCCTGAAAAAGTTGGACGAGTACGAGGTTATGGATACGGAGTTACTTGGGCACAAGGTTTTCCGGCAGACGCTCACACTTATAGAAGCCGTCAGAGAAAGAAAAAGGAGGAGAGCGACCGGTTATCGGCATTGGAACGCAAGGTGCATCAGCTGAGCAAAGTCAGCAAAGGGAATCTCGTGTGCAGCTAGAAAGTCCAGAAGTCGAAGCCGCCCATCTAATCAGCAAAAAAGCAGCGTGGGTTCCACGCAGATGGAACATTCTGAACTTGAAGCGCCGCCGACTCGATACCCCGTGGATGATATCACGGAGAAGACAGAATGCGAGCTACATATGGCAATGGGCAACTTGTCCTTCAAGGTGGCGGTCGGCTATGCTTTACTGAATGAACCTGGACCAAGGTACCATCTCGGCGGGATTCCAGCTGGCTATGCTATTGTCGGGGTGGATGACATTGTGCCGTTATATGCTAATCTAAATCTTGACATTCCTGGAGGTGACGGCGAGAGGACACTAGGAGATGCCAAGAAGTCCATCATTCTGTGGCCAAAGAAATACATCTTGTTTCCAAATTTGCCGCCGCCAAGGCCACCGACTCCTCCAAGTAGCAACCCCCCACCTCAAGATCCACCCTCCCCACGTCATGATCCATCCCCCCCACCTCAAGATCCTCCCTCCCCACGTCATGATCCATCCCCTGCACCACCACCTCAAGATCCATCCCCCCCACCTCAAGATGCATCCTCGCCACCTCGTGACGACTGTCGGGAGCCCAGCCCGAGTCCATCCCCACCACCTCAAGAGAGAGTGCGCTCTGTTTCGCGGAAACTAAAGATCCCGTCGAAATATACAGAGAGGTGCGCTTTAAACTTCCCGCCAGAAACTCGAGAGGAACGTGAGTTGCGAAAGCCTCTTCCAAAGAGATCCTACGACTTGACTCCAGAGGAACTCGAGGAGTCGGTGCGAGCTGATGTGAAAAAACAATTGGCACCGAAACGGCACATGCGAAAGGAGGTAATAGCACCGGGAAAAGTGGCACAATTTCTGAAAAATCTATCGACTGGGCCGGCACGGCCGCCTATTCTGCGAGACGACTATGATCGTACCATTGAAAAGTTAATTAGAGAACGGAATTTGCAGGAGAATGAGGCATGTCGCCAAAAGAGGGAGCAGCAGCAGATGGCAGCTAAAAAGGCCCAGCAGGAGAAGGAGGCTGCATTTCGCCAAAAGAGGGAAGCTAATAAGAAATCCGGGAAACAAGTGGCCCAGCTCGGAGAACAGGCAAACCAGTCGGTCCCCGCGTTCAAAGTGGTGTCCGATAAGGAAATACAGCAAGACACAATTCGCATAGAAAACCCCAAAGAGTATATGTATGCATGGACATATGCCTACGGGAAGCCCTTGGTCAGACCTGAGATGGTCAAATCTCTGCCGACACAATTGCGACGTTTGCATGAGTGGTACGAGGGAGCCGTAAAGGCACCATGAGTATTTCCACGTTTCATATAAGAAAGACCATTATTTAGAGGATAACGCGATGTATGTGCCGTTTGACGAAATATTTCAGTTATTCAATCAAGACTCCCTCGACAAAGCCATCATCAGCTGCTATTGTTTGTAAGTGATTTATTTTATGCAATTTAATTAAGTCTCTATCTCAGCTCGTTCGTTGCCAATTATCTAACTTTATTCTTTTGTACGCTATTATATATGCAGAATGAAGATCGTCGAATGCAGAGACAACGGAATCTATAGTTTAGGGTTCATGGACCCATATTGGATTCATGAAGTAACCGTAAGGAACCATCCCGAGGACACCGAGCATTACATGCTCCAATATCTAGTGAAACACCATACATGTGAAGATATACTTCTTCCTTACAACTTCAGGTGAGTGTTACCGTACCTTCTACACATTCTACTTTGCTTACTCGATGTTTAGTGTAACTCATGGACATATAAATGTGTGAAGGAACCATTGGATTCTGGTAGACATTAGACCTGAACAAGCATGCGTTCAAGTCCTGGACTCGTTAAGGAAAGATATGGACGATTATATCAACTTGCAAGCAATGTTTCAGAGGTAACTTCAGTCATTATCGCTCTATATATCGATCTCTTTCGTTCGTTCAAGTCCTTTGATTTTTTCTTTTGCCGGCCAGGGTTTGGGAAAAGTTCATTACCGAGGTTCGTGGGACTTGGAAACCGCACCTGTTTTGGTATGAAACCAAGGTAAGTAGTAGTACTATATATATATGTCCGCGCAACTTTTAAATTCTAGTTTCAGCACCATTATCATGCTTGATTGTTATTTTGATTAAATTCTATTCTTTGTAAAGTGGTGTCTGAGGCAGGCACAAGGGAATAATTTATGTGGATATTATGTTTGCGAGTACATACGATCTTTTGTTCATCAGCGGGATAGAAAGCTCAGAACAACAGAGGTCTGTATACACTCTCGGCAATTACTTCATTACCATATTTGTGTTCATTTCCATTTTCACATTTTCTGATGATTTCACATTTTCTTATTGATCTAGATGGAACGAGAGAAGGACAAGCTCATACCAACGAAGCGCCTTATAGCAATTCAAGAGGAATTGGCAGGATTTTTGAACAAGGAGGTCCTGAAGAAATCCGGAGAATTTTTTCACCCTAGAAATTATTTTCTGCCTCCAATGTAATTGACGTGATCTCGACGTGAGAAACGTGATGTCGGTGTGTGACTTAATTATATATGTATCAAAACGTATGTGTGTGACTTATATGTATGCATCACGCGTGACATCGATCGATGTGTCAACTTTATATATGTGTGTGACTTTGTATGCGCAACGTGATCTTAATTAATAGGAAATAATTAAATGGAAAACAAAAAATCGAAAACCCTAAAAAATAAGCAAATAAAATACAAAAGATGCAAACCCTTTGGTCCCGGTTCGTGTCACGAACCGGGACCAAAGCTCCCCCCCTGCGCGCCCAGCCGCGCCCACGTGGAGGCCCATCTATCCCGGGTCGTGGACACCCGGGATAAAAGCCACCCCCCTAGTCCCGACCATTTAATCCCGGTTGTAAACCCGGATTAAAGGCCCTGTGGACCCGGGATAGATGGGCTTGTTTCTACTAGTGCCTGCAGCATGCCACGTTCACGGATCGATCACATCAAATTAGACAAACACGCACGGTCGCTAATCTCACGGTACAAGCTTACAACGTACATATATATAGGACCAAACGGCACCTACGCCTAACTAGCAGACCCGAGCTTGGACTACTCAACACCACGCACACACAACACGGACATGACCAAGAGACTAACTACTAGTCCTAACCTGACTCAAACACGTACGAGCGCTGACCTACTAGAGCACACACACTAGTTTAGAAAATTAACTAGCTCACATCACATGCATCCACAACTCTAACCGAACTAATCAACATTACCTCTAACACACACAGTTCAGGTCAATCTCGATCGCTCTCAGCATGCCTGCTTACTCCATCGTCTCCGCTGTCAATGCACTCGGCTGCAGCGCGT
Organism: Poa pratensis; assembly: GCA_947311845.1. Lineage (NCBI taxonomy): Eukaryota > Viridiplantae > Streptophyta > Magnoliopsida > Poales > Poaceae > Poa > Poa pratensis. Next base: position 2,002,927 of record CAMZMU010000049.1, on the reverse strand, counting down.
CGTCTACGGCCGGTGCGTGATCTCTCCTGCGGCGCAGCTCGCCGACGAGCTTCCTCAAGGCGGCGGAGGCGCCCGCGCCGTCGCATCCCATGAACACCTCGCCGATGTCGGCGGGCGTGATGCGCACGTCAGCGGCGAGCAGGCCCTCGGCCTGGGCCATGAGGCCGTTCACCGTGTCGTCGTCGCCGACGCCGACGCCGAGGTAGTTCTTGGCGAGCACGCGGAGCGCGGCGGGCGAGCAGTATCCGAGCTCGATCTTGCGGTCCATGCGGCCTGGGCGGAGCAGCGCCGGGTCGAGCCGCTCCGGGTGGTTGGTGGTGAAGATCATCAGGCGCTCGCCGACGCAGGAAGACCAGAGCCCGTCCACGAAGTTGAGCACGCCGGAGAGGCTTATGGACTCCCGCCCATTCGCCCTGGGGGGCAGCATCGCCATCTGCGCGTTGTTGTTGTGTTCGTCGTCGATGATGCCGCCGCCGTTTTTCCTGTGGTCGGAGAGGTCGAGGGAGCAGTCGATGTCCTCGATTACGACGACAGACTTGGGCGTGGTGGAGACGAGCAGGCGGCGGAGGTGGGAGTTGGAGGCTACGGTTGTGAGCTCTAGGTCGTAGACGTCGAACATGAGGAGGTTGGCGATCGCCGCGACGAGGCTGGTCTTGCCGGTGCCGGGAGGGCCGTGGAGCAGGTACCCGCGCTTCCACGAGCGGCCGACGCGCGCGTAGTGCTCCGGCCGGGTCGCGAAGCGGAGCAGGTCGGCACGGATGTCCTCGCGGAGCGCCGGGTCGACGGCGATTGTGTCGAACGTGGAGGGGTGGGAGAATGTGTGGGAGGTCCAGAGGCGGTGGTGCTCCTCGCCGTTGGTGTAGAGCCTGCGCTCCCGCGACGTGAGCCGCATCCTGGTGGCCTCGTCGATGACGTGGGGGATGTAGCTGTCGTGCACGAAGTCGCGGTACTGACGCAGGAACTGGAGCTCGAGGCTGCGTTGGTCGGCGCCGCCGGAGGGGCCCCGGCCGCCGCCGTACACGTTGCTGCCGCGGTCGACGGGGCGCGCGGTGGAGGTCCACTTCACCGTGACGCCCTTCCAGGTGTCGTGGGTGGTGTGGGCGTCCGGGAGGAAGGCGACAGCGCGGTTCGACTCGCGCGCCTTGTACAGGCGCACAGCGGGGGCCGCGGCGAGGCAGTGCGCGCCGAGGTAGAGCTGAGCGGCGTCGTAGAGGTCATTGGCTACGCTGGTGCAGACGGCACCGTCGGCCTCGTCGATGAGGATGGTGGCCGTGGGGGCCCGGAACGCGGCGGCGACCCGCGCCAGGAAGTGGCGTAGCCACTGCTCGGCCTCCGGCGGGACGAAGTTCCGCATGGCCGTCCGGAACACCATGACCGTCGCGATCAGCGAGCCCAGCGAGCGCCAGTCCAGGACCATCTCCATGGCCGCCGCGTCTAAAAGTGGGAGAGTGGAGCGTGGTTTGTTTTGTGGAGGTGGGACTAGGCCAGTAGGAGTGGATGGTGGGTCTTTGTAGTTGGGGCTGAATATGGGGAGTGGCCATTGGCTAGTTTTGGCATCATTTTTGGCGCTTTTGCCCTGTCCTTTTTTTTTTGGTGAAACGAGTCAGCTGGGCAGCGCGGGGGGCCAAAAATGGTTTTGATTCGCGCGATCTCCGTGCAGGCACTTCACGTGCCACAGGGAGCGTCTCCATATGATGAGATGATGTAGTGGCCGATCCAGCAGATCTTTCTTCTACCACGTAATCTTGATAAAATATATACCAACACTTGTGTGTGCGATATGACCAACTTTGAAATAGACCTGACAGGTATGTTCTTCACCCCGACTTGCGTTGGTGTTTCCTCCTGTTCTGCCGCCGTCACGATTGTCATTGTTGTTGTAGTTGCCCCCATTGTAGCCACCACGATAGGTGAATCCACCACGGTTGCCACCTCCATTGCCTCTCCCTCCACGGTTTCCTCTTCTGCGACCACCACGAGCAACAAGGAGTTGTAATGCCGCGAGCCGGGAATCTGGGGCTCAAGCCTCGCTTCCAAGGCAAGAAATTGAGTTCGCTCACGGAGTAGGCATCAATTCTCGCTGCAATGGACGGAACAAACGGAATATAATCTGCATCCAATCCTGAGATGAAAAAGTCCATTTTAAACCCTGAACTCGGAGAGGTCGGGCGAATCGAAGCTCCACGTCCAAATCCATGTCGTTTGCACCCTCAACTCTCTAATCCCGATCCAAATCTAACCCTGGAGTCATTTCCTAAACGGGGATTGTCGACGTGGCAACGGATGGCCGTGATCAGTTGCGCTGCGAGGCTTGCGCGTCTGGAAAAGACTGGGCCGGCCCATTTAGACCCGTCTGGCCCAGCTCGATGTCGACTTCGAGCACTACGCGAGGCCCGGGAGGCAGTCCACCTCGAGAGCTCCGTGTCCCCTTGCGTTCCACCTTTCTCGCGCGGCAACAATGGCGACCGGCGGTTGATCGGCGGGCCGGCGACGATCGTGACGCTGCGGCGACGTGAACCAGAGCAAGGTAATCATCTCGATTCTCTCCTCGTCCGAGCGCCATAGTTTACACTAGTAGAAAACACGTCTTTAGTCCCGGGTCGTAAGGGCCTTTAGTCCCGGATTTTCAACCGGGACTAAAGACCCCCCTCTTTAGTCCCGGTCTGTTACGACCCGGGACTAAAGATCTCCAGCCACGCGCGCGGATCTTTAGAGACCCGGGACTAACTTTATGCAGATTTTTTTTTTAGTCTCGAGTTCTTTTAGTTCTATTTTTAATTCTATTTCGAAATTTTCCACTTAGCCATACATTAAATTTTTAATTATACACTTAATCTCAAGTCAAATTAGTTACCTTGGTCAAACTTCCCATTCGGTCACCCATCTTCAAATTGCTCCAGTCCAAGCACGCTTAACTTTTGAGTTCCTTCCAAACTAGCTTGCAAATGAGAAGTTAGAACTTACTGATAGTAGTACCATATCTATCATATTAACCTCTGAGTCATGATGTTATACTTTTTATTGTTTAAATTTTGAAAATTTATTTGAATAAATAACAATGATTATGTAATAATATATTTTGAATAAATAAAAGTGATTATGTAATAATATTTAATATGGAATAATTCATATATTTAAATCCGTAAATCAAAATTTGACAAATAAAATATCTAAATCAATTAGAAAAATAAGAGGAATTCAAATATACCATCCATATCATCTTTTGCATCCATCTAATTTGCCTCAAGAGAGACTCTACATGTGCCTTAGTATCACCTTGCAAGTTAGCCACACACATATCGAAAGAAACAAGTTCTTTCTTAATCTCAAGACTCGAAGCATCATTCATATCATTCTTGGGAGATGAATGTGATACCTCGGTAGCGTGGGCCATGAGGCAACGAGCGGTGTTGGTGGGGACATTCTCATTCGGTGATTCAAAAGAGGGAAGATGATGAAGTGGAGGCAATGGCCAATGCAGCAACCCCATTTGAATCAAATGTGCATGATCCTTTGGGATAAGCCTCCCACCATGTAGTTCTCTGTTGTCATAAGGACATTCCCCGATGAAGTGGTTCTTGTCATGACAGTTGTAGCAAGTATTCGTCCTGTTGGCAAACTCCTTCTTCCCACTTGGGTTGTTCCTTAAGTCAACATGAGCCTTCGCCTTGGCCGGATCATTCCAGAAAGCTTTTGTGGCAAGGGCCACATGATCATGGTAGGCTTGTTCAAGATCATCCGAAGCAATGTTGCTTGGGCAGGCTTCAATCTCCACACTATTGTCAAGTGACACCACCCGGGCCTTCAAAGCAAGTGAGGGACCTTGTTTCATTCCCATGGCCCTAGCACGGTTGTCCAGTGCATTCTTGGTTGCCACCTTGGAGGCTTGCATCTCTTGCATAACTTCATTTGAGGTCATATCATGGTAGTTATGCCATCCATGTATGGCCTTCAAGTCAACGGGCTCGAATGGCATGAGAGCATTCACATACTTCCTTTTGACCCAAGCATCATCTGCATACTTTGCCCCAACATTGTAAAAGGCTTAGGCAAGAGTCTTGAGAATCCTCTTCATGCTTTCATTACCGAGAAACTGAACCTCCAGAGAATCCCAAACTTCCTTGGCGGTGGTGAGGTGTTGAATCTTGTGAAGATCCTTTTCACCAACGGCAAGTTCAAGCATGTGTAGAGCGGAGGCATTGAGTTGAGCATCAGCCACCTCTCTTGATATGAGATTTCATTAAGTGTTGCCAAGTAGTAAAAGCCAAAGGATTAAGCCTAGGAGGAGGACCCAAAGGGTTTATGCGAGTATGATTGATAGGTGGGTCGAGAGTGAGTATGTGAACGAACTACAAAAAAGTATGCTACAAAATGGCGCCCATTTAATTCTCACAAAGAGTAGTCCACATTTGATGGATAATCACCAAGTATTAGGAATTTTCTTGATTTCTATCTAATTTCTCCTAGTTAAATGATTTTATGTTGTTTCCGAAAGTAATCCAATTTTGAACTACAAGTGTTTGATAGTTTGGTCTGAAATTTTTTAAACAATCATTTTAAGATACACAACTAGTGGTTATATCACAAAAACATCGATAGTTTTAGATAATTTAACCTATTTTGATGAATAGTCATGGTGGTCATTTTGACCGTTTTTCAAAAAAAATCAAATAAAGTGAACAAGGTCTATCATGTATAAACATATATAAGTTTCAAGCCAAATGACCAAGTTATAACCATTCCCACGGCATAGTTTGTGATAAAGTTCTCATATTCGAAAGATAGGTGTATCTTGGTATAGGAAACAATTGTTTTGAAGGGATTTTTCAAATTATTTTTATAGATATCATTTTTCCTTTTTCTAAGTGGCAAAAATGACTTTTTGCGAACCAACTACAAAAAATATGCTGCAAAATGGCATAGGAAACAATGGTTTCGAAGGGATTTCTCATATTCTCATAACGAGTAGTCCACATTTGATGGATAATCCCCAAGTGTTAGGAATTTTCTTGATTTCTATCTAATTTCGCCTAGTTAAATGAGTTAAAATAATTTCGCCTAGTTAAATGCGTTTTCGTGATCCAAAAGTTGATATAGTTGTCATATTTGGATTCCTCTCATTTTTCTAATCGATTTAGATATTTCATTTGTTAAATTTTGACTTACGGATTTAAAGATATGAATTATTCCATATTAAATAAAAAATGCTGACGGCTTTAGTCCCGGGTCGTACAGTCCCGGGTGGGGATACGACCCAGGACTAAAGATCCTCATGCGGCCCCACCTCTGCGGCTGCGTGCCGCGGCCTGCCGAGGGATCTTTAGTCCCGGGTCGTATCACGACCCAGGACTAATGCTCCCGTTCGACGTGGGACTAGGCGCGTGCGGCGTCGGCTCCAACCGACCCGAGACTAGTGAGCACATTAGTCCGGGGTCGATTTTTGCTGGGGACTATTGAGTGGGATAAAAGACCATGTTTCTACTAGTGTTACCGTGTGATTTCACAATTAGGGCTAGGGTTTAGACGTGAGATTTTGGGGGAGGTTAGGGCGGGCGAAAAGTGATGATTTTTTTTGCGATTTTGCCCTAGAATCTGTTCGAAAATAGCATAGTTTTGTTAATTTCGTTCGCATTGTGTGTTTATTTTAGCGAAATCATGGAACCGAGTGAGATTTTGAACGTGCGGTTCCATATCGGTGGAGAGTTCATCCGCATTGGTCCAACTTTGGATTATGTTGGGGGAGATGAAGCAATGTTTGAAATTGAGAGGGACAATTTGTCGCTGCAGGAGGTGAAAGGCTTTTTGAAGGATCATATGGAACTGAAAGAATCGATGAAGTTATATTTTCATTGCCCAGAGATATGAGCATTTCATACTAGCCAATCCTATGTGGAAAATTGCAAGCATGAAAGCCACTGTCTTGCAAGATATGTTTGCTGACGCAACCTCCAAGTGCAAGCACGCAAAATCAATTGTGATGGACAGATTGATGAGTGGAATGAAGAATGAATATACCAGAGTGTTTGATTACCAACTGGAGCTGCTTAGGAGCAATCCTGGAAGCACTGTTGCTGTTTGTTTGGATCTTCACTGCCAGGCTACAAATATTTCACTTGTCGTGGAAACTACTAGTTATCAGTTATAATACTTATGCTCATCTTGCAATGATGTAATATTTGCAAACATTTCAGATGTCCCAGGTTATGTATTTTGGATATGTCCCAAGCTATGTATTTTGGATATAAGCCAGGTTTATGTGGGTTTATGTGGATTCAGTAACAATGTGGTGATCTTTCCTATTTTCAATGTGGTCATCTTGCTACTTACATTGCACCAGATTATTCTTCATGTCATGCTTCACTTGCTACCAAAATGAATACAAAAAACTGAAACAGATAACTTCATTATAGCAACACAAACTTCATTAGAGCTTAAAGCCAGATCACAAACTTCAGTACACTTCTTTCCCATACAACAGATAATTTGCCACTACTACCTTGCTAGCACTACATTGCTAACAACTGATCACTGCGTTAACACTTTGCCTGCAACTAAACCAACCACAAATACATGAAAAATAAACACCACATTCTTGTATTTGGCCTTAATAGCATCTATCTCTGCATTCTTGTCTCTGAGTTGATCTTGCAGAGACCGTATCATTGCCTCCCTTGTTGCTTGATCTTCCACCATTGTTGTTTGATCTTCAGGCCGAGCAACATTTCCTTGAGACTTCAGCCTCCAAACTTCATCTCGTAGATCCCCAATCAAATTGCTAAAAAACTTAGGCAGTGGATCATCGTACCACTCGACGAAGCCACATCCACCATGCTATCAATTGCACAAACAGACATCAATCAGTGAGGCAACATTGTACCGAAAACAAGCAAAACTGAAACTCACCATCACATCCACGCATGCAAAATACCTCCGGCCTAGGTTCTGTGGGCTCCATGAAATCCATCTCGGCGCCTTCCTCGGAGGATCGCACTGGCAAAACCTCGTCGGCTCGTATGCCATTGCCGACTCGCGGTACCGCACCGGCGACCGCCCTTCCGCCCCATCCCTGCCGCTAGCTCGCCGGAAGCCAGGAGCGGAAGAACCAGTAGAAGACCACGACATCCTCCTCTCCGCCGCCGCCGCCAGCCACTGCCGCCCCGCTCAGTTCTCTCCTCCGCCGCCCCGCTCAGTTCTCTCCTCCGCACGCGAGCAAGAACCCTAATTTCGTTCCCCACTCGATTTATCCGTTGGAAGGCGCGGGCGGTGCCGTTGATACACGGTCTCCGTCAACGGTAGCGGCCCCACTAGTCAGAATCCTGGTTGACAATTGCCACGTCATCACCTCTTAGGCTAAAACGACTCCAGGGTTAGATTTGGACCGGGCTTAGAGAGCTGAGGGTGCATACTACAGGGATTTGGACGTGGAGGTTCGATTCGTCCGAGCTGTACGAGAGAGCTGCGATATGAGATCGTCGTCCTCGACTTTCTTTCCTGCGACAGTCAACTCATCTGCAATTGCTCGCATCTTTGAGAAGTACGCCGCAACAGTCACGTCGTTCTTCCGGGTACCGGCGAATAGGGTCCGGAGTTGAATAATCTGAGACCTCGATACAGAAGAGTGTACCTCCGGCTGCGCGTTCAGTTAATATGGTTATTTCGGTTCGGTTTATACGGTTATACGGTAAATACGGTTTTATACGAAAATATGGTTCGGTTTCGGTAATAACCATGTAATTTCGGTTAGGTTTCGGTAATAGCCAAATTAACCAAAGTTGACGCAAATTTTCGAATAACATATAAATTTTATGGCAATATATTTCAGTTTTATATTTTGTATGACCAAACTAAATGTGTTACAAAAATAAGAGTCATAAAAACAATGAAACTTCGGCCAAAGTAAAAAAATGCAATAAGCTGGGACTTGAACTCTTGACTTAAAGGAACGAAGCAGGACTCTGCACGTCTATAACCAATAGGTCATGTCGCTAGTAGTGCTTACAGTTCACTATACGCTTCTTATAATGTATTACTGAATGTTGGGCTCTGGACGTGATTTTTTCTGCTGGGCTTGCGTCTTCGGTTATTTCGGTTAAACCACTAGTTATTCGGTTATAAACCGAATTAACCGAAGGTCATATTGTTAGCTAACCTTAACCACTAACCGTAAAAACCAGAATTTCGGTCACGGTTAGGTTTTTTCGATTTCGGTTTTCGGTTCCGATTCGGTTATGTGCAGCGCTAAGTGTACCCATCCATTTGAGGACCATCGGTCGTACTAGGTTCCTTTTCCTGCTTCGAGTGGCGTAATACGTGCGGCGACCGAGAGCTCAGCTCTGCCTTTTGCTTTCTGGAAAGGCACACATTTTAGCTTATTATTATCAGTCGTACGCACCTCGGTACTAGCTTCCTTTTCCTGCGGCGAACCAGAGCTCTGGCTTTTGCTTTCTGGAAAGGCACACATTTTAGCTTATTATTATTATTATTATTATTATTATAGGTTCTTAAGGTTTTTTGCAAAGAAAGTCGCAGACCGGCCGTTAGTAAAGCAACTAAGGTGGAATTTTTTTTACACATATTAGCGATCGATTTTATCATCCATTTCTGAGTTTGTGGGCGGGCCGAGCCCTCTACACATATCGGAATTTTTGTCTCAAAGGACCACTTGGCTCAGTGAGTTGGCAAAAAAAACCACCTTCAGATCCAATTGACAAATCTACCATGGTGGCAGGCCCGCCAAGCGACACGTGGCACCTGTCGCCACGGACGCAGGCGGCAAGGCCTTGCCGCCACGGGCGCACGCGGCACCTTTGCCAAAACAGGATTCCGTCGACGCAGCTAACGGGAAAGGGTGCACGGTGGACCCAGCCGTCGCAGATGCAGGCGGCACGCCGACGTGGCAACCTGCCGCCTCGGTGGGAGGCGGCATATTGTGCATGCATGACAGTGCGTTGGCCCACGCGCGGATAGGGACGACGATTCCATGCTGCCTTTCTTTTGCGTCTCGTCTCCTGCTGCTCATCAAGAACACATACGAAAAACACCACAGGCGCATACATGCCCGGGTCGCAGCCAAAGGTGCCTCCTTCAACCAAGGCGGCAGGCTCCACGTCGGCATGCCGCCACCCGTCGAGGCGGCTGGGCCAGGATGAACACCGTCACCGGGACCAGCAGCAGCGGTGGCGTTTTTCTGTTGGAAGACGAACCGGACGGCGGCGGGAGGCGCGGGAGCTTGGAGAGGTCGACGTCCAGAGCGCGGCCGCCGCCGAGGCGGAAACTCCAGCCAAGGACGTAGTGCGCGCTCGCGGCGGCGCCGTTCGCGGCCGAGAAGCCGACGTAGGTGTCATCGGCCACGACGGACGACGAGAGGTTAAGGTCGCACGACACGAGCGGCACGGCTGGCCTGGGCGTGCCCGCGGGCGACACGGTCACCTCGAGGCGCGCGCTGGCGCCGTCGTACTCGATCCACACCTGCAGCGGCACGCCACTGGTCAGGTTGATGTTCTCGAACCTCCTCCCTCTGCCTGCGCCGCCGTCGTCTAGCCAGAACCCTGCGGAGGTCGCGTTCGCGGAGCGGAGTTCGTTGACATCGACGCCGATGTGGTTGTCGTCCTCGCCAGCGAACTCGGCGTACATTGCCATGTCGAGCTCGACGGCGACGATGAGGCTCGTGCCGTTCTCGAGGCTGTCGGACGTGTTGAACAGTCTGAGATACTTGCCGGCGACGGCGCGAGCGTGAAGGCGAGGCCGTGGCCGTGCGCGTACGGGTACCGCGACGCGATGGCGAGCATGCATCCGCGTGCACAGCATGCCGCCTCTCACCGAGGCGGCAGGTTGCCACGTCGGCGTGCCGCCTGCATCTGCGGCGGCTGGGCCCACCGTGCACCCTTTCCCGTTAGCTGCGTCGACGGAATCCCGTTCTGGCAAAGGTGCCGCCTGCGCCCGTGGCGGCAGGTGCCACGTGTCGCCTGGCGGCCCTGGCGCCACAGTAGATTTGTCAATTGCATTCGAATGTGGTCTTTTTTGCCAATTCACTGGGCCAAGTGATCCTTTGTGACAAAAATCCCACATATCGCTATCGTCAAAAGCAAATCTCAAAAGTACACGTGGCGGGAAGCTGGCGATGTGACGCGTGGACATCCCGCCAACTGAGGTGGCGGAAAGGTGGTTGGCCCGGGTGGCAGCCGCCGCGACACATGCCTCCTTCCGCCGAAATCCGCAGCGACACGTGGCACTTCCCGCCATCCCATATGACAAGTGCCACATGTCGCTTCCCCAACTTTCCGCCGGATTATTTTTAGCAATTGCGTTTAGAGGGGATATTTTTGGCAAATTGCGAAGCACGGAGGGGTATATTTGTAAAAAACAGTGGGCAGGTGGGTGCGTGCATGCCGCCACCAAACAAGAGGATCGAGCTGAGAGTCTGAGACAGTGAGGTGGTCCAAGCTTTTTGTCCTGCATCTTGCCGTCTTCATGGATTCGAGCCGCGAGCTTTTTTTTTAACAAGGTAGGGTCCTGGAGGACCCCTAAGCTTTATTAATATAGCAGAAAAGTACAAGCTGTAACAACAGGGCACACAACAAACTTAGCTGAACTTAGCAAAAACTCAACTGCTGACTTTTGGTGCGAATCTCAGAACAATGGACGGCATGGATAGACCGGGGGGGCCAACCTACGGGCGGAGTTGCATTTCCCGTCTCACTTGTGTTCTTGAGCTTCGAGTGCTACTAGACTAGACTACTGGCAATCATCATTTGTGTGTTCATATGTTTACTTGAAAACATGTTATGTAATCTTTTTAAATTAAGAACATGAACATTACTGCTTGTTTATCTGTCTTTGGATTTTGCTGGAGATTTATATCTCTCGAACCAGTCATCTGGTTCATATATATCATAAACATGCAAGGGGTTCCTTGTGCTAGAAGGGATTCCTACAGGTATGTGAATTTGGATGGCAGCCGGCGTCTGCTCTGTGCTGCTCGCCGATGATATGCTGTATTTGTTGGTTTATAGTTGAAGGAGTCGTTGTAATGATGTCCTGTATGGCATTTCTTGGAATGAATTTGTGTTATTTGGCTTCTATACCTAGTTTTAGCATGGCATTTTTTGTTAAGAATTTTGCAACCTAGAAGAGCAGGACAAATTAATCTTGCTGTTAAGATCTTGTTAACGGAGAACTAAAACTGCTGCCTGGCATTTCATTTTATCGTGCAGAGACTCTACACCTGTTGCAGTCTAGATAGGGTCAATAGAATATACATCTATCATGCGAAAAAAGAAACTGCCATGTGTGTGTTACAAAGTTACAGACTGAAAAAAGAAAACAAAAACTGCACCGCCGGCGGCAAATTCACCACAGCAGTTACAGGCACTAGGAGCCAACGACGGTACAGGCAGATGGAACTATCTATATCTACCAAGCTTAAGCAAGAGCAACAAACGTATCAACTAACCCACCGAATTTCGATTAGTTCTGTACATCGAGTGCCAAACCTTTTGGGTCTGGGTGATACGACACATGGGTAACCTTCGACTCGGCGGACCTCCTCGAGGCGTGTCCCCTCGGCGACTCAACTTGACTCCATGCGGTCTTATGTCGATAAGCTGTTGTCTCTGGAGGTGCCTAGGGACTGGTGGTGCTTCCTCACTTGCCAAGTGTTCTTCTTGCTAGCATTTCAGGTGCAGCCGTGGGTGCTACAGGTACCTGCGATGGTCCGCGACAACATAAGTGGTTAGCGAGCATAATTTGATTTGCTGATTATGTACTCATGGTCTAAGTTCCCCACTTATGCAGAGCAGGCTTTGACCGCAGATAAAAAAGAATTAAAACAGTACATGCACGACATGAAGTACTAGCACAAGAAGTCTACCTTGTGGTGTAGCCTCATTACTGTCGAAACCAGCAGCTTGTCGCCGACCATCTGTCGCAGCCGTTTCACCAACTCAGGCCTGCTTATCTTTCTCCTCTAGTACAACATCAAGAGGCACACCACAGTTAGCATACATCAAGATTGGTACATTAGATGTGGTTGAATACCTCAAAACAAATAATAGTAACCTTGAATTCGTCGTAATACTCATGGAGTATGTCCATGTCAGAACGAGGCACTTTCGTGGAGATGGCAGCAAAAAGCATCGAGAAGGGCATCCAAGGTGAGCTAGGAGACCTTGGACTAGGAGCACGCCCAAATTTGGGTGCTTGTTGTTCATCAGCTGAAGATGCCAAGGATTGGAAACTATCATCCTGATCACAACAAACAAAAAATAATATGATCAACTGACTATTCTCAAGGAATTGTCAAATCGAAATTAAGGAACTTAGTTTCAACTATTCAACTATCAGTCAGTTTTCTGAATTTATCAGATTGAGATGAAACAGGGAAGGTGGACAAATAGAACTTCAGTCCATTTCATCATTTCCCAAACAGAACATGGTTGATTTCATTAAGAACGATTGTAACCAGTTAAACCATAATAATCATACCTTTATTACACTGTCTGGTGAACCAGAATTTCCTATCTCAGATATGTTGGATGCAGTGTCTTCTCTAACCAAGTCATCTGCAGTAATATCAAAGAAGTTCTCTCTTGTAAACAACACAAAAAGAAAATTCGACAGAGAGATATAAATAACCATAAGAGTGGTTGTAGTAGTACCATTGGTCATCGAAGGTGCTTTGATAATAACAGCATATTCAGCATAGATGTGTCGATACACATTAGCATCCCAAATGACATAGTGCTTTGGCTTTTGGAGATCATCCACGCCACTATCAAATATTCCATTTGTTGGCTGGAATTGCTTTGATCCAGGAAGTACAACCTCAACATTCCCCATTATAACACGACACAGCATCATCCTAATGATGCCATTTTCGTCAACATCTGAGTAGCTGGCACTGTGAATAAAATTTGAAGTAAGACCACAGGAAACTACTGAATATTCAAAGAAAGATCAATCCAGCAGCAAAGCTAAGGATGTATATATACAAATATGAAAATAAATAATGAGATGGACGTATGGCGGTATGGGCTAAAGCTGAGATTAGCATAGTAGCACATAAATGAGTCACAAGTAGAACAAATATTTACCAGGTACTGGCGCAGTTTGCTGGAGCAAGATGTGTCCCAATGCCATACATTGGGCCCAGCAGAGGTTTGGTAATTTTCAGAGTGCCACGCATCATCATATCCTCCATAGCATCCTTGGAACAAGGCAACCATGCATAACGCACATTTGCATTCCCACGCTGTATTTTTGTGACTTCGAGTTCCTTCTGGAAAAGGTTGAAGCGGGCCTGCCCTTGCTGATCTACCAGTGGGGTTCTATAGATACCAATAATATCTTTTTCACTGAAAGGTTGGCCTAATCCTTCAAGTAATAACCTCCGCACAGCTGAATCAATGCGTGGGCCACTGTTCTGCTTACCAATAGCAGCGTGTCTCGCTCCACCAGCAGCTCCATTATGCACCTTCTGTTTTTCCTCAGGTATGTTATTAACCTTCTTCACATGAAAAGGCACTGCAACAACATGATCTGAACTTGAGGTTTCAGCTTCATCAGCTTCAGAATTACCACTGGAGTCACTTCTCCCGTGCTGAGCAGGTTTAGATGTTACTAGTCCAGCACATAAATCTGGGAAGAAGCGGTTACCATGATCATCAATCCATGCGATTGGCTTGTTTGTGGTTGTCCGTGAATCTAGGCAAATCATGTGCATGAAGTCTAACAGGACTTGCTGTTTCTGGAATACAACATTAGTAATTGGCCTCTTCAACTGGAAGTCCCGCTGTACAAGATTAACAACGTGCTCTGGAAAATCCCTCCATTCACCCTGTTGGTAATACAGCACGCGCACGGGTAACCCACTTGTCTTGAAATTCTTATACTGCTCCAGAATATGACCAGCACAGGAGGTCTTTTTGGACTTCTTACATACAGCCTCATTGTCAAGCATAATAGGTTTTTGCCTTGGAACATGCTGAGAGATCTCGGTAGCAACATCAGTATCAGTACTATTCATAGCAAACTCATGCTTCCTCTTGCGATCAGTAGCTTTCAGAACATGTTCATCCTTCATTTCCATATTTTACACAAAGCTCAACTAAACTAAGTATAGACTATCTCTACAGATTAAAACCACCAAGTGAAAAGACTGTAACTTAACCTAGCTAATGAAACCTAGACTGTGTTTGCACAAAGATAACTCCAAAACTAGCCATGTTATCCACAATGGTAAGTGACATAGACCTGGGACATAAGCAGAAAATAAGGAATAAAGATATAGTACAGAGAGGGAGTATGGGTGGGAGAAAACAATGGAGTACTGTAATTCTTTCATAACACGCAATGCACAACTAAACCATGAAATTGAGATGTCAACGAAAAATGAAAGAGCAATGTAACCCTAAAATTAGCTTCATGGATCAATTAGCCTTCCAACCAGCAGAAAAAACAACATGAAAATGTTCTTATTGTACGCCAACAATAGTGCATGAAAAATTATAAGAAGTTACTGAAACGAATATAATTACAATCAATTGCCCTGAAGAATGTGCATGATAGTTTAATATTTGCTACATTAGCCTGTCCTGAAATATTCAAATTGAACCTTCTTTTGTTCATAGAAGTAACTTTTGGACATGGATTATTAATCCTAGACGCTTACAGGTCCTAGACATGGAGAGAACATGCTCTTGCCAATATTTTCTCACTGAAGAGAAATAAATGTTTATTTTCCATGCTCATATGACCTCGTATGTAAAACATTAAAAATGTAGGTATTGGTGTATCTTGCTATCTGGAGTATGATATTCTATATTAGTCTACTAGAAGTTATTTTTCTTCAAAAATACTACATGTAATTATGCAATTATTAAAAAAAGTATGCCTTCGTGATTCTTTATTCACACCTATGGCAGATTTTTGCTTCACATCATTGCTCACCCCACTAATGCTGCTGGTGCGGCCACATAAGGGCTCAGCTGCAAACAATGATGGAGAGAGAGGCCAACGATGTTGCAGCAACCAGGGTGTAAAGCGCCATTGTCGCTCTCGATTCCTTGCCATGGACATTACCAGATAAAGTAACACCAAGGCCATGGTATAATCAGTTGGCATTAAAGCGCATGATGGCATCCCAGTAGTCCTGAGAATTGAGGGCGAAAAAACAGCTTGTGCAAGGAGCCTGTTATGTCTACTGCGTGAGCAGTGTTAGTTCGTAACACTCAGCAAATCAACCTTCAAATTGCTTGCCTAGTGAGTAGGAAAATCCTAATATTTGATGAAGTAGATGTTGTTCCCAGACTGTGCAAGTATCTAGTACTAGTTACAGGTGTATAGTGCGCAGTGCAAGCTTGACAAAAAAAAGCATCAGTTTGAAGTAGCGCAGACAAGCTCTAGAGCGAAATGGTGAACCTTGAGCACAGAGATGACCATCCAATACACCAACCAAGTATGTTTAGCAAGTACACAGCTTACTCTAGTTTCTAGCTAGCAGAAACGCGCTATCCAGGCAATCATAATTAATAACTTTTAGAAAACTAATATTTACACAAACAGAAAGTTACAGCTTACTCGATATCTGAACCTTATGCACTCTGACGTTATGACATGCATCATATAAGGTTGTTCCCAAACTATGCAAACATATACAGATGTAACAACTGAATTTGGGATGCTCGCATGACGAATAAAAGCAACAATCAGGAGTAGGACAGACTAGTTTGACTGCCCACAAGACGGTGAATGGCTAACTAGCACTTAGCACCAACCAAAGTTGTCCCGTGAGCATTTAACTTACTTCTCAATCTAGTTACTAGCAACGCGGCGCTAAGCAGGCACACATTGTAACTAGTACTGCCGCGCTAGTACTCCCACTAAATGAAAATGCTAACTTGTAGCCAGTTTCTAGTTATTTCACATGACGATACCATACAAGGTGTCTTCACTTGCGTACTTGACAGAGTATGCAACTGACGAATTTACTTGGGTCACAAACAGCAAACCGCAGCCCCGATGCCTACATGAGGAGTAAAAGCAATCAGACTGAGTGAAGTAACCCGAACCACCCCGAGTCCCAGAGTACAGGAAACTGAACACCGAGCACAGAAAATAATGACTATCCAATGCTTAGCACTAACCACCCCAGTGGGCACAGAAATTTACAGAGTCTGGAATCAGCAAGAGCGGCCCCTTAGAAAGAAACGGACTATCCAGTATCCGCGACCACAGCAGCAGAACAGCACGGCAGCAACAGATCAATCCTGAGCAAAGCTGGAAGCAAAGAGAGGGATTGGGGAGAGTTTACCTGCGGCGGCTCATCGCGGCTCTCTTGGGATAGGAGTAGTAGATGTTCAGAAACGGACCAGCACTCTCAGCTCCTCGAGTGATTCAGATGAGAGTATCAGACACGTACGGGGTGTTTGGGTTGGGTGGTAGGGGTGGGGATACAGGAAGAGGGAAGAGCCCTTTTAAGCCGCCGCCAACACCTCCTCTCGCGACGGCCGCGGCATCCGCTTACTGTGGGTTGGTCGCCGGGGTGGGGGGAATCCGGCGGCTCTGTTATCCGGTGGGCGAGGTGGAGACTGGGCGGTACGTGTAGCGAGGTGCCGTGGACCCGGGCGGTGCGTGGTTTCTTGCGAAGGGGGGTCAGCTCGTCCTCATCGCAACTGGGTCTTTCTTTACCTTCGGCTCCATTTGATTTTCATCATCAAAGCAATGTAGGAGTAATACTATCCAACTTATCCTCCGCCCTAATAACATTTTTTTTTTTGAACACAGGCGAGGTCCCTAAGGACCCCTAAGCTTTATTGATATAACAGAAAAGTACAAGCAACACGGCACACAACAAACTGAAAATTACATACTAGTCCCTGCAAATTGCAGAAAGGACCCTGAGAACCGGAATAGAAACGCAATCGGGTCCAAACTTCTTCCACACAGCTTCAATCTCGCCGGAACCGGGGACGAGACCACTTGGTCCGCCGAGACCTCCACCGCTGCCTGTCGTGGACACAGAACTGGAGAAGCCCTGCCTCCAAAGAGCATGGAGGAAAAGGGATGGCCGTCCTTCGACGAGAAGAAACGATGGCATGGCAGAGACCGGCAGCCAAGCACGGCCGCCATATGATGTGGAGCGAACCTCATGGCGAGATTTGATCCATTGTTGGCCCGATCTTTCACAACACAAATCTACATCGTAGCAAGTAGTGGTCGTAGGTTTACGATGATATTCGCAAACTCCGCAGAAACAACACGCCAACCCTTCTAGTCGAAGGGACGAGCCATATAGGCTCAGCTTGTAATCTCCTACGTGTCGCAGGGCCTCATACGCCCGTAGAGGTTTTTGCAAAGATTTATCAGGAAACTTAGGGATTTTTAGACAAGTTTCGCCAAACTCGGTACGAGGATTTTAACCCCAAACACACATCATGTCTATTTCATATAACTCAAATCTAACTTTTACATGGCGCATTGAGACTATACTAGGGATCTTAGCGCGGCAATGCCGCGCCCGTTTGATAAATTTCAAATATTTTTTTAAAAAAATTGTTGAAATATTAATATTATTTTAATTCGAAAAAAAGCGCTTAAAAGAATGTTGAGATTTTGGAAATTGTCTGTATTGGAACGTATTCAAATTTGTGTTCTTTTAATGTTAACGAAATGATCAGATTTGGAAGGTATTTAAAATTCTGAAATATGTAAATGTGAAATTTGAGTTGAAATGATCAAATAGATTTTTAAATTTGTACATTTTGGAATTTATTCAAATTTAAATTCTTTTAGTGTAATATTCAAATTTGTAATTTGAGTTGGAATGCTGAAATATGATTTTTTTTCCATAAAATTATCCAAATATAGGCCAATCTGAATTATTCAATCTTATTTGTTTTTTGTCAAAATGTCGCGCTTGTGTGATAAATTTCAAATATCTTTTTTCAAAAATTGTTGAAATATGAATATTACTTGAATTCGAAAATATTTGTGCTTAGAAGAATGTTGAGATTTTGAAAATTGGTCGTATTGGAACGTATTCAAATTTGTATTCTTTTAATGTTAACAAAATGATCAGATTTGGAAAGTATTTAAAATTCTGAAATATGTAAATGTGAAATTTGAGTTGAAATGATCAAATAGATTTTGAAAATTATACAATTTGGAATTTATTCAAATTTGAATTCCCTTCAGGTTAATCTATTTCATAAAAACTTGTTTAGGTACGGTTGAAAAATATTGTTTTTCAGGTTAACTAATCTTATGAAGATCACCAATTGAATATCGCCTTGTTTCTTTGGAAAATAGCGAAGAAAATTACATGGTGACACGCTACGCCTTTCAAGTTGGTAGATCGTTGTTTAGGCACCGTTGAAATACGGCCTTTTGGATCAACTCACGTAATAAGGTACGGTTCGACAAAAATCCGCAGTTATAAGCACTGACAAATGTACGCATAACAACAGAATCCTATGAAAGCTAGTATATTCTGGTTTGCAGTTTCCAGATCATCTTCAACTTTGGAAACACCATGCAAAAATTACAGAAATTACCAAACACTAAGTAGCTTGATTAGCTACATTGACTGAATTTGCTTCATATCAGGTTTTTGACCTCGAGGACTGGAGGGGGCATATTCATGACAAAATTGGGGTTTTGCATGCAACATGCAAAAAATGATTCGGATTGTAAAGTTGTTGCTGTTACATCATTTGGACGATTTTTCAATGGCGGAGAGGTTTTTACCGTAATGTATCCAACTTGAAAGCCATCTCTTGTTCCCTCCATAAGAGCTTGCTTCAAATTACTGAAAAGATTACCAGGTGGCCTAATTCCTTTGTCCAACATCTCTTGGAAATATACGCAAGCTTCTTCCAGGCTGTTCTAAAAAAATAATCCACTGATTAGCGCAGAAAAGATGTGCCTACATGGGAGATCACCCTTCTCCTTCATTTGGTTCTATACCTTTAAGGCCATATCAACCCCTTCATTACTGAAGAACATACCAACTATTATTGTGTTGTAATATGCAAGATCCCTTGTTACACATAAATACATATGCAAGTTTTTTTTTTGTTATAATACATTTTTTATACCGTGCTATTTGATATAAGAATTGACGAAGAATAATAGTGGCAGAACTTGAACTTAGACGAAGTATTATAACTACATGCTGCAGTAACGCTCAAAGAATATCAATTATATCGTGGCAATTTTGCATAATGGTAAAGAAATTTGATAGTGGAAACTAAATTAGAAGCTCAACTCGTCTGTTGCATGTGACTGACTAAACACCGACATTTATGCGGAATATTTACCGCATAATGTATTCTTTATTAAACTCTCCTATAATTCCTAGTATGGAATAACAACAGTAGTGGGTACGCTGGGGATATCATGTATTATGATTCTACCTTTGTCATTGAAACATAAATCATAAATAAAACATTGTACGGTCTCCAAGTCCATTATAAACGGATATGTAAGGCTTCTTTAAACGCACAATGGGGAGAAAATACATAATGCATATCACCACAAAGGAGAACACCTAAAAATTCACCACTAAAAACTTCATTCGTTCCAGTTAAATTATGTGCATCAGTTTTATCTCAAAATAATTTCATATGTAAACTGAAATAATTTAATTCTCTTTGTTTTGCAGGTTTCATTTTTTAATATAGCACGCCCCTGTATTCATAGATGGGCGACGTGGATCGATCTTGACTACATATTTAAGATGAGTTATCAAGAATATGGAAAACTATGCTAAATTTTGAATATGAACAGAAGCAATACACCAATTGCAACCAGTTTGCTTATGCAGCAACCACAAGTTTCAATCTACATGGCCTTTACACTAAGAATACGTCCCAACCGTTCAGCTTTTTGACGGTGGGAACCAGGCTATTCTTGAATTGATATGAGAGTCGTGTTCTCTCAGCATGGCCGAAAGATGCAAAGATATATAAGTACAGAACCAATGGCACGTGAGTAGTCGCATAAGCTGAGAGGTTACCTTGTGGCACCATAAATTATTGGTTAACGGAGCTTCACTGCATATGAATTATTGGCAAATGCAATAACCTTATCCCCGCGTTGCTGCTCATGGAATCGAATTAGAAACTCTCAATCCCTGAACTTGTTTAGATTCATCACATAGAGTACTTAGTAGATAACTGAGTAACTAAAGCGAATATTGAATAATAAATATTTACAAAATCATGTTCAGCTAAGAACTCAGCTTGCTTGCACAACCAGCTTGTCCTCCATCATGTGAGCTGGTTTTCTCAAGTAGCATCTGGATTCACTACAAAGCAATTAAAATCCAATCACCTTAATCAATTCTACAACAAATGAATTAATAAATGTGGACACTTCAGACTAAAGAATAACATGCTTTGCTTAACTGAATGCTTTTTAACAGTGGAGCACATATGGACATCTTGAAAGAACAGTACGGAAAAATCAGAAAACACAAAGAAGGTGAAGAGCTCGATTTATCTGCGTGGTCACAGGACTGACTTTTTCTTCCAGGGAAGATATACATCGGTACAACAGAGGAGCTACAACAGCATGAACAACCAGATCAGCAAGGCTGGAATAAATGAGTGCAGACATTAGAAAACATTCAGTTAAAACACAATTGCTTTAGAAAAGTATATGTCAACATCAGAGAACACTCGGCCTAATAGATAAGCGGATAGCACAAGTACATGAATATTTACATAAATGGCAGGTTTAACTGGTTTCTACCATTCAAAATATTCAGATCAACATAAACTGAAGAATACATCTAGTTTATAAAACAATATTTTCATCATTATATGCAGTGTTATATTCAGTTCATATGCAACTATGATAAGGCATAATCTACCATGATTTTCTCTCCACCCAGATCATCTGACTTAAACTTTTGCTAAATGCAAGGCATAATGTACAGAACAGTTCACTCAATCAGAATCTATCGTGGTAGGTAAAGCTAGCTAGCATGGATGAATTTTAATATCTGTAGGAAACGTTTCCAGGGAATCAAAAAACGCTGACCTCGATCGGACATCAGCAATGGTGGCCGCTGCTATGGAGGACACCCCCGTCGATTGAAAGGGAGAAGGGGGCACGCGCGAGTGCCCTGGACGCCCACGGCCGCGAGAAACCGTCCCATGGCGCCGCCGCCCCTTTTTGGATACGGGAGTCTGGTCAGCGACATAGCTCCGCGGCGGCGGACACCTGCGTACACGAGAAGCTCGAATCAGAGCGAGGGAAGCGAGAGAAGAGAGTCAGGAGGAGCAGCAGGTCAGTGAGAGCACGAATCCATGGCCCGAGAGACCCGAGGAGGTCGTGGGCGACCGGAGCAAAGTCAGTGAGCGACGACCGGATGTGGAAAAGGCGGCATCGATCCCGGTAGGTGGGTGCGTCTCGGCCGGAGCTCGCGGCGGAGGACGTACAAGACCTCGTGGCGGCGCCGCTGGTGTCCTCAAATTCATCCGGCGTGGCCGGAGACGGCGGGTCGGCGGCGAGCACGCGCGCCGGCCGGATGCGGGGCACAGGCGGCTGCAGCGGCCACCATCCCCACGCGCCTCCTGGCTAGGGCGCCATCCCGCGCGGCTCCCGGCGAGGAAGCCTCCCTTGGAGTCGAAGGGAAGGACAGCTAGGGGCGGCGACGGCGTCGAGGTACAGGCCAGGGGAGGCCAGGGCTCGTCGGAGCCGGTGAGGACGATGCGCCGTCCCGAAACCTTCGCCTAGGGTTTGTTTGCGCGTCGACGAAGGAGAGTGTAATCGGTCGATTCCTTCGATGAGAAGGTAGAGGAGAGGGAGGCGAGTGTTTTGGCGTCGAAGGCTTGGCCAGAGATGGTCGGAGTTGGACGGGGCAGGGCGGCGACGCCGCAGGCGACCATGGTCGCCAGAGCGCGGGAGCGAGAGAGGAGAGAGAGGAGGTGGGATGGGGAAAGTGGGGATTATGCTGTCGATTTTGCAAAAAAGTCCGTTGGTGTTTCTGGAATTTTAAAAAGGTCCCTCGCTGTGTTAAAATTTGGACTGCGGGTTAATTTCTCGGGTTTGGGAGGTTGGTTTTGCAAACTTGGCGACGCCAAAAATCGTGCGCGAGCTCTGATTGGTAGAAAGTCCCGAGCTACAGTGCGCACGATTTTTAAAGCGATCTGCGCCGTCCGTTGGCTCGATCGAACGGTTGTCGTTTATCAGGTGACGTGGCCGTGTGTGAGGAAGCAAATCCGACGTACTTTTATATATAGTACCCATATAGCCGACTCCTCCTAATGATAAACTTGGACCAGAAGTTGGTCGTACATGACTTCGTATCTCTAATTGATTTCCTAACCGAACTAAGGAATAAGTCCTTTCACAACCGACTTGATAACCAAACGAAAATCTACTAAACAAAATTATTACGTGGACACTGCCTTTTATTCCTGCGCCATGCCCATGTGACTCCGTCTTCTGATTAATTCCTGCAGGTGGACCCATCCAATTGACGAAAACAATCTCCACGGCAGAAACTTCCAGATATATACAGCTTGCTCTGGTGGTCGAGCACGCCCAAAATAATATAGCTGATTTGATCTCCCGTATTTGCACCAGAAAATATCTGAACTGGGTGGTGCCAAAAAAAATGCACAGGCACCCATGTCTTGTACAGCTACGGGATGCATGTATGTATTATTTACTAATTCATCTTCGTTGCCGAGCGTCAACTGCAGATAACTTGGTTCAACTTCCACAGGATTAGAAACAATAGCGGTACTAGCAGGTGTAGCCCGTAGCCGTATCACCATAGCTCTGCGTCGAAGACCACCAGAGATGTGCTCTGGATCCCGCAGCAGAGACCATCCGTCGTTCCCTCATCCCGCTCGCCACCACCACGATGGCTACCTGCGATGAGAAGAAAGCCTGGGAGCATCTGCAAACCAGGGAAGATATCGAGCTTATTCTCAGGGCCTCCGGCATGAATCCATCCAGTAGCAGCAAGCCAACTGCGATCACCATCAAGATCATCACCAGAAACCGCCGCGCTCGGCTCAGGCGAGCCAGAGGCAAGGACCCAAACAGGGGCATGACCAGAACGTCAACAACACAAAGGAAACCTACATCTACCGTCCGCCCCTCTCTCCCGCTCATCGTCGGCAAGTCGTAGCCACCGGCGAGGCGGCGACGGGAGGGAGAGGGGCCAGCGAGGTGTCAGGCGTAGGTGAGGGGGAGGACGAGAGCGGTATCCACCAGACACTTCGCGAGAGAAAGAGTAGTAGCTGAATTCTCAATCGGTTGCTTCAGGTTTACCTTACGTGAAAACCTAATAACTTAACAAGGTCCCATGATTAGGGATAGTACCAACTCTCCTGACTTTGGGTCTCTTTGATTCACATGATTTCAAAAATGTAGGACTAAAGAAACACGTAGGATTGCAATGTCTTGACCACTTTAACCTCACGAGATTCTACATGTACCAAAAATTTATTCGATTACATCACAGGAAAAACAAAAGAGTCTGAAAAAATTACTCCTATATGATTCGATCCTACAAATCAAACAACATCGGCTAATCTGTTTTGGGGTGTAACCCTTTTTCCTTTTCTGGCCTAGGCCGGGTTGTCTTTGTTTCTCCTATATCAATATAAAAGGCAAAGTTTTTGCCTTATTTAAAAAAAACAATAGTAGGAAATATTCCAAAGAATTTGAATTCTCCCAAATTGCTACGCAAAATCTTTAAATCAATGAGGCCCTACTCTTTTTTTTCACAAACCGTTGTTATACCTGTCTGTAGTCCCCGTGTATCATACTCCTAGGCTAGATTGATTTCATCCCAATCGTCGTTGATTGACAATTCTTTTGACTCGTTTTACTCATAGACAAGCAGAGAATAATTGGCATTTTTTTAATTTGGCTTGGTAATTTATTATTCATAGAGGTGTGCAGAATATTGTTTTTCAGAATACTTTTTCTTTTCTTTTGGTGGCATCCCTGTTACTGAAAGGAACGGAGCAAAACAAAAGATAAATATATATTCCAAGTGATAATGTTTGAATTCTACAATATATACTCATTTTAATATGTTTTGTCTATTCAAGTAAATCAATGTAAAATCCTTCCCTCTGTCCGACGTACAATACCATGGCCTTGTTGGCAGTTGGCCACCCTCTCTTGAGTTGAGAATAGCCATATTCCTGTATTTTCATTCATGCGAAATTCAAATGATTTTGGTGCAAACATTAGCCTTTGGTGGCTAAAACATTCCACCACCACCCGATTTGAACATACCACGAGTTGTTAAGAACCATACCAGATGGAACTAAACCCACCAAGATGTACTTGCACGACTCCAATATAGCCACGTTATGGTACAGTTAGCCAAAAAAGAATAGATCCCAACCCACAAGAACAAACAGATGGAGAATAAGAAAAACAACTTGATTTTCTCTTATTCTCCAAGTGTCAAAATCGACCTCAAATAGATAAGATGGACATGCAGATCCAAGTGTTGAGGTGCCTCTCAAGGGAAGAATACAGGCTGCCGCCGCAAACTCTAATCTCTGCTCGCCTCAAGGTTGTATACATACAAGAAAGAAAGCTATTCCCTTCCGAGCCAATCACATGAAGTCAAACTCGTCTGGATCATCATAGGATGCACCCGGTCCAGCAACCAAGTCGTCCTCCGCTTTCTCTATATGTAGCTGCTTCTTTTTCGCTCCTGGGGAATTTATTTATCATCGATATCAGTATCACGTATTCTGACCCAAGCACTAGATAGATATATCAGCTTTGCCTAGAAACAACAGGAAGCAGCACCTAGGAGGTCCAAAAAGAATCTCACCTTGTTTCTTTTTTCCTGCCGCAGCTTCTTTCTCGGCCTTGATCTTCTCATTAGAGATCGCTGTGACGGACGAAGATATCTCCTTTGCATCCGCGCCTGTCAACGACGTCATGGACAGTCTCATGACATTCTTAAGTAGACCCATATAGTGGAAGCTTTTCTGTATACGTGAACCATGGATATCAGTTACCCAATACCAATATAAGCAAACAGATAGCGCTGTGTAAATGTTCAACATACCTCATATGGACGCATTTGGTTTGCGATAAGCTCTGCATATTCCGCAAAGTCGCTCTCAGACTTCGGAATAAAAGTCTCTAGTGACATTTCACCAACACCCTTCTTTGCAAAAAGCTCTGTTGTTGACTTGAAGTCAGCTTCTTCCACTAGCCTGTAATAAGTAAAACCATCAGGGTGAACAAACCGCATCCATAAAATAAAGCTACTGTGTACAAATCTAGGAGAACCAAGTCATGCTTCACTAGCACAATACACGTGTTGCTACAGGCTAAAAAAATACAATACATGTTTAAAGAATATTCTACTATCATTCATGGTCTCAAATTAAATATTATCCATTCTCATTTCGACAGCTTTTTGCCAAATCAGCACTGGCGCGGTTTGGATGTGACGGACCGCCGCCACCAATTGAGAAATTTATACAAGTAAAGATAAAGAAAAGGAAGAGAGGAACAAGAAAGCGGCACTGAGCAGTATACATAGTTTCATCATCAAACTAACAAGTTACGGCAACAGAAGAAATATCATACCTTTGTTGGCGAAGCTTCTCTTTGGTAGGATCATCAAGAACCTCATCTTCTACTACTTCAGTACTCGTTGATGGCTGTTTACCTTTTTTTGCAGCACTTTTAGCACTAGGTTTTGGAGCAGGCTTTTCTACAGGCGGTGGCTTAGGTTTCTGCATTTTAAGCACCAGCATGAAATCAGCGACAATTCGATACTAGGCGCACACAGCTGCATATCTTACGACTGGCAGATAGACTTAACAGTAAGTATAAGCAAAGGCATCAACATGGAAGCATTGGTAATTAATTAGCACATTAAAACCAGGCATAACACAAAATAACATATGTTCATTGCTCTAAATATTTCACTAAAGATATACTTGTTGAGGCCAAAATAGAGATACAAGCGCCAAGAATATAGTCAGCAGTTGTTAGGAAATCATGTACCTTACAGTGACATCAACTGACATTCATGGCACACTGAACATAAAGGTTTACTCAAGGCAAATTTTCAGCAACGACATAAAAATTATAGCGGGTGGAATCAACATTGGCAAGTGGTCACACATGTCACTGGTAAGCCTCAAGCTGGATATTATTATTTTCTGATTTACCAATACCCACAATTAAAAGAACAATATCTGGATAACCAAGTGATTTCCTTTACTTTCTAAACGAAGAACTAAATAATAATAACAATACACGGGTTTTGCAGGGGACTAAGCGCACATAAATTTATGTCTACTAAGAAAGGGTGGCATATCTTTTCAGTACCTCCGTCTCCTCCTCCTCTTCCCATGATTCTTTTATGTCATCTTCTTCTGCATCTTCATCGTCCCAGTTACTTTTAAGTGGCTTGCCACCCACAACAGGAGCAACTGGTTGAAAATCTTGAGCATCTGTAATATCAGTTACAAAAATTGATTGTCAATATGCCAGCAGGAAAGTGTGTGTCGGAATACACCATTGGCCACATCCCGGGATTGTTTTCAGAATTTTTTGAAACTTATAAATATTTTTTCAATTTTTTTAAAACACCAGAATCAGTGGCCCAAAAACACTCAGTGTGCAAGACTAAATTAAAACTACGCAGCCATCCATCGGTGGCAGCATAGAGCTGACGTCATGCATCAATATTTCCGATATACGAACCAGATATATGTCTGGTATGAAATACAAATCATCAACATACCTGTTGGAATCCCTTCTTACCACAAGGAATTAATTACTACATGTTTCTGATACATGAACCAGATGAAATATAAATCTCCAAAAACAAGCTGTGATGTTCATGTACTTAGTTAGAAAAAAAACATATATACACGTACTCCCAAGCCAACAGCGATGAGCGACATATAAAGCACAAATGAATGATGACCGCGGGTAGCAGTCTAGTCGCACTCTAAAGAACACAGGACCGGGCGACCCATTATCAATGCAACTTAGTGCTATCAATCTGGAGACACAGCAAGAACTCCAGTTCGGCAACTTCTCCCAGTTGTCTTGCATTTTTTATACCCCCTACTGCATGTTGCACTGTAGCTGAAGAGGAGGCATGGAAAAAAAAGCAATGTTAGCACGCTACATGCTGGATCAGGACACATACTCCTATAAAGGAAGAATTGGTACCTGAATCACAACATCATATTTTTCTCAAATTACGCCACAGTCCTCCATACCAACATGGGGTGGTTTGGATGGGCCTCGATTACTCTCTCCATGCCAGCCTTCATCTGGACCGAAACATCTGACCCTTATATAGCGTAGATTGGGAAGGCCTCCCATGATCTCCACATCTTCCTGGCAGGCACTCCATAAATTGAGGCACAATTTCTGGAGGTTGACAAGTGAGCCCATCCATCGTGGGACCTTTTCGACTGGATACGGGTCAAGGCAAAGTTCCTGAAGCCTACATTCGGCAGGGAGGTTTAATTCCTCTAGGAAATACAAGTTATTTGGTCC
The DNA here is from genome assembly GCA_947311845.1 of Poa pratensis. Taxonomy (NCBI): domain Eukaryota; kingdom Viridiplantae; phylum Streptophyta; class Magnoliopsida; order Poales; family Poaceae; genus Poa; species Poa pratensis. The sequence continues at coordinate 1,975,399 of CAMZMU010000049.1, read as the reverse complement.
TCCGGCTATAGCAATGTGTAGAGAACGAAGGTTTGCTTTCAGTAGCTTCTTGCGAATCGAACAGGCCAACATCCTCTCCTATTAAACAATCTATATCAAGTGTCTCTAAGTTCTGTAGTTTTGCTATTTCTTCTAGAAACTTTGGAGTTTGGACTGCGTACTACATCGATCCTCAAGCACTTTAGATGGAGCAAATTGCCTATAGTTGCAAGAATATGATGTTCGAATGGAAAATAGTCTTCAGAGCCCAAAACACGCAAGTGCTTGAACTCCAACAGAGATGGGATTATCACATCATGGCCAAAAATATTTAGTGACCGGGCAGAAGATAAAATAAGACCCGCTGGTATCACCCCATTATTTTGTAGTGACAATCTACGAACCTTGTTCAGTGGGTTATGACTTATACCAGGTATACCAATTATGGTAACAAAATTCTCTTCAGTAGACTTGATTATAATGAAATCAAGAATTGTGTCATGAACTCGACAACCTGTCACCTCATCAAATATTTGCCCCTCAAAAATAGGCTGAATCAAACTCCTATTTAATAGCTCATTAAAACATATCTCTCCTGCTTCATAAATGGTGTATCCATTTTTTTCCTGAATAAATCCCTCGGCAATCCATCTTCTTATCCTAGCTAGACCGTACTACCTACCTGTGGGTGAACAAAAGTCAGTTGTTCTTCAAATGAACCTGAACCCTTTGTCCTCGCTTTGAATTGTTTCCAAACCGCCAAAAAAAAGAATAAATGAGTTATTAGTTGCTTGATATCTTTGAAATCAATAAGAGAGACTGATATAGTGCGATAATGTTTGAAATTACCTTTGGAGCGTATCTAGAATGCCTTGGTACCTCTCCTCAGGCCAGTCCAATGAGTCGTAGACTTGAACTCTTGATCTATCAACTTCAATGACTAGCAGAATGTAATGATCGCTGCGCATGATTATATACACATCAGTAACTCATCAGTTACACTTAATTTGTACAAGCGAGTAACACTCTCTTACCTGAAGAAGTAAGGAAACATTATCTCCGTGTTGAAATGTTGCTTCATTAGGGCATTTAGCAAGTTCTTCTCCGTGTCCTTCACGTGGTTTTTTAGTGTCCTTGCATTAACTCGTACCGGGTTAACGAACCCAAAGCCATAGATGCCCTTTCTACCACATTCATCACTCTTCATTCTGCATAATACCGTAGTGAGCATAATTAGCGATGACAATGAACGAGCTGAGAGCTAAAGACTTTATCTTTTTTGGAAATAAATGAATTGAATCACTTACAGACAGTAGGCACCGACGAGAGCCAAGTCGAGGGAGTCAAGGTTGTATAAGTACCAGAGTTCTTCGAGCTGAATTGTGAATATATCTTCACCCGCGAAATGATTTTTTGTAACTTTCACACAGATCAAAAAGTCATCAAATTCCTTTGTGGTTTTCATGTACCAACTATGGAGTTGTCGCATACATGTCGGTAGACACTTTATCTGATCACCTCGCAGCATGGACCTCCCCCATTTCCATTTCCATGAATCATCTACATCAGACGGAAAAAGATTTTCGTTGTCCAGTTGAGCAAGAGTAATACCAGCATCTGCAGCAAAGTCCTTCTTCAAGGATAAAGTAGGAATTAGGACACAATTGTCTTCCCCCATGGTGCTGATGTTCGGCGGCTCCACGAGTACGGTGCGCCGCTCGCCGTGCCTCCCCGGACTGCCCCCACCTTCGTCCTGCTCTGCTTCTGGAGCATGTGGAAACATCGGAACGCAGTGGTGTTCAGAGGACAGGCTCCTAGCCTGCCCCTCCTTCTTAAGACATGCAAAGATGAAGCTCACTTGTGGAAAGCTAGATTACCTGCAAGTTTTGCCCAGGACGCTGCCTCCTGGCTGCTCTGCTTGGGTGATCACAGAATTATAGGCCATGGATAGTTTGGGTGTTTCTGCCCGTCTCCCCTCCCCCTTGTCTATACCTGTAAAGACAGTTTTTCTTCCCCTCCTGTCCCCATGTAAAATCATCTCCCTGTAAAAGAGGTTTCTGATGCTATATAAATGAGAAAATTCAGGTGGGGACTTCGTCCCCCCCGGTGACCATCAAAAAAAAAAAGTTTGGTACAAACCAAATCGTATAGGATTGAAATGTACATGACATAGCAATCCTATACTTTTCCTATTCCTATGTCTTTCCTACCCTACAAATCAAACAAGCCCTCAGTTCGTCATCTTACTTTTTGTTTATTATGATCAGGATGATAGTTTCCAAACCTTGGCATCTTCATCTGATGAACAAGAAACACCCAAGTTTGGGCGTGCTCCAAGTCCTCGCCTCCTAGCTCACCTTGGATACCCTTCTGATGCTTTTCGCTGCCGTCTCCACAAAGGTGCCTCGTTCTAATATGGACATACTCCATGAGTATTATGATGAATTCAAATACATATACCATTATATGCATTCACTTTCAAAGAATTGGAATTTTTTCAAACTTAAAAGTTCCATTTTTGATTATTTTTTTACAAAACGGGATAACTGGTCCCTAGGTGTACCAAATCTCCTCTCGAAATACAACGGATATATAAGGAACACATGTTTAAAATCCTTTCTCAAGAGTTGAGAATAGCCAGATTCCTGTATTTTCATTCATGCGAGTCTCAAATGATTTTCATTCAAGACGGTCAAACAATCCACCACGGCACCACCCGACTTGAACATATCACGAGTTGAGAACCATACCAGATGGAACTATCAGACATTCTCTCTGAAACCCAGAAAGATTTACTTCCAATATAACCACGTTATGTTACAGTTTGCCAAAAAGAATATATCCTAACTCACAAGAACATGAGTCAAAATAGATCTCAAATAGATAGATGGTCCTGTTCCCATGCAGTTCCAAGTGTTGATGTGCCTCTCTCTAAAGGGCTGCCGCAAACTCTTATCCCTGCTTGCCTCAAAGGTTGTATACATACAAAAAAGAAAGGTATTGTCATGCGACGCACCCGGTCGGGCGGCCAAGTCGCCCTCTGCTTTCTCTATATGGAGCTGCTTCTTTTTCGCACCTGGGGAATTTTATCGTCGATATCAGTATCACGTATTCCGATTCAATATTAGGTTTGCCTAGAAAAAAAAGCAGCACCTAGGGCCAAGAATAATCTCACTTTGTTTCTTTTTGCCGGCTGCAGCTTCTTTCTCGGCCTTGATCTTCTCGTTAGCGATCGCCGTGACAGACGAAGATATTTGTTTCGCATCTGCGCCTTTCAACGACGGGACAGTCTCATGACATCCTTAAGTAGACCCATATAGTGAAAGCTTTTCTGTATACATGAAACAAGAATGTCAGAGGGAGTACCAATACCAATATAAGCAAACTGATAGCTATGTAGATGTTCAACAGACCTCATATGGACGTATTTTGTTTGCGACAAGCTCTGCATAGTCCACAATGCCACTCTCAGACTTCGGAATAAATGTCTCCAGTGACTTTTCACTACCGTCCTTCTTTGCAAAAAGCTTTGTTGTTGACTTGAAGTCAGCTTCTTCCACTAGCCTGCAATAAGTAAACCATCGGGGTAAACAAACTGCATCATTTAATAGCTCATTAAAACACATCTCTCCTGCTTCATAAAGGGTGTATCCATTTTTTCCTGAATAAATCTCTCGGCAATCCATCTCCTTATCAATATCTCCTTACCAACAACAAAGTCTTCTGGAAATATACAGAGATATAAAAGACAAGTTTCGAGGTGATGGGGAAGGTCAAAGTAGCTGAGTGATATTATCTTTATCATGGCTTCAATGCTAGCATTTCTTTCAAGTCCACGGCCCAATGAACTTTCAACTTGATGTCATTGGTCCTTTGTTTTTTCCTTATTGGCCAATAAACCAGCTATAGCAATGATTGCCAAGGGTAAACCATCACACTTTTCAATATCTGACTAGAAACTTCTTCAAGGTGAGGTGGACATTCTCCAGAGTTGAATAGTCTTGAGTACACCCCACCAAGAGGGTTCATTGTATATACATGACTACTAAATGATGAAAGACATGATTGAGCAACCTCATTCACACGAGTAGTGGTGATTATTCTACAGTCATATGCGTTCAGGGGGAATGCAAACTTAACAACCTCCCATATTTCCACATTCCATATATCATCAACTACAATAAAATAACTCCAAAAGTAAAGAAAGTGAATAGTTTGTTGATTTACCACACAATATAAATTAGGAAACCGGTACAACTATGCAAAATATGTTACATACATAAGTACCTCTATTTCACAAATAAGGTGTCAATCTATATTTTCCTAAGTACAACCATCTCAAAGTTTGAACAAGTTTACACAAGAATCGTACCAACATTATGACAAAATAGAGTATATGATGACTTTGATGTTGCAGTAGTGGGTCATGATAGTTGCTAAATCACTTATGATAATCGTGGTACTTTGTTTAAATTAGCCTTACACAATTCTAGTCCCTTGTGTTAATCTAAATATTTCATTGTATGTCATTGATCAAATTTAAAATATTGATAAAACGCATAGAAAAGTTTGAATATAATACCTTTTGGCTACTAGGAAATTTGAGATCTGGGTGATGAGTTGTTGCGTGTCTTCATCACTTGGATAATCTCGACCAGATGTCTGGATTTCTTGACACGGACACAAAGGCATGACAATCAAATTGCTCTTTGAGCTCTTTATATACTTGGCAGGCAAGAGTAGTCTTGCCTAGCCCTCCAAATCCAACAATATATATCATCTTGCGTTGTCGTTGCTGCTTTGATTCTTGAGCAAACAATCGAATAAGCTCAGTCTTCGGTCCATCAATACCGACAAGAGTTGATACATCCTCAAATATAGCAAGTGCTCTGGGGTCAACGGTCACATTGTTGACCTTGGAGGTGGCCTGACTAGTGCCGTACCTCTTATGCCTCTCAGACGCCTCGATGACTTGCTTCTTCAACTCTTCAATCGCCTTGGCAATGTGACGACGATTCTTGGTCTTATCCAACAAATTCTTGATCTTCTTCATAAACCCAGGCTTGGTAGATTGGTCTTGGGCATTTACCATGAAGTCATCGAGGCTGTCCTCGATGTCATAGGACAACTCCCGCACCTCATTCATCCAGACCTTGTCCTGTACATCGGCATTCTCCTCCTCCATTGACCTCTTAAGGAGAAAAGCCTCCATGGCGGCAAGCTCGCGAGAGAGGAACTCGATCTCCTTGCGCATCCGGCGGAAACGCGTGTACTCGTCGCCAAGCAGAGCGGCTAGCTTTCCAAGGACCGGCTTCAGTGCTCCCGCCGTTGCGGTGATTAGAGCGCCCTCCATAGCGCCCCCTTTGCGGTCTCACTATCTGGCCACTGCCACCGTTCGCTCCTCACCAGCGGCGAGCTCCTCCGCCCCGACGAGCCGCCGTGAACCAACCTGCGATCTACGGGTCGCGCCGGCCAGCCTCTTGGGCGATCTGGTTAGAAACAGCCTCTCTTTTTTTCCTTTTCTGGCTGGCTCTCCCCTTTTCTGCTGCCCCTAAATGGCGGGGACTTGCTTGGGGCCGGAGATCTGCCGGCGCGGTGCGTAACGGCGGCGGGAAGGTGTGCGATTTGGGCGCTGGCGGCGGCGAGAGGTGTGTGTTCTCTAGTTCAGTGTTTGAGCTGCACTCGCTGCTAGAGTGAGCCGTCGGTCAACTGCGTTAGATTTGTATACATCTGCATGATTTAGTGGTTTGGTTTATCGTTGAAGTAATGTTGACTGCTGTCTGCTGGTCGTGTTTTCTTTACATTATAGCCTCACCCAAGAAATATCAAAATGGAGATGTTTGCCATGGTTTTTTCGGCGGTTGTTACTAGTTTTTGTTTTCTTCGGATTTATCGATGTTGCAGACGTGTTCCAAATTGTTTTTTTTTTTTTGATGAAAGGATCCGATCTAAATACAAGGCAGCTCAGTACACTTTACAAGACAGTCCAAAAGAAAACAGAAATTATAAACGGACCCAGGCAAAGTGCAGAGAGCACCCCAAGCTACCAGGAGAGATCACGATCAGATCCATCGTCGCGCCCAAAGCTCCGAGGCGACGCCGGAGACGCCATACCACGCACCGCCGGGAATACAGCACCCCCACGCTGAGCTGAGTGTTCCAAATTGAATTTTTTTTCCTTGCAAAATCACAAACCAGATGTTGCAATATTTTTGGAGGTTTGCTACAAATTTGTGTGTTTTCTTGTATTTTTCGATGATGTCCACAAGTGTTTTTAAAGGGACACGGATACCTTTTTGTTGTTATAATAGTTTGCAACATCGATAATCCGGAGATTTTTTCCCTACATCGATAAATCTGGAGAAAACAAAAACTAGTAAAAACCGATAAATACGGAGAAAACAAAAACTAGTAGCAACTGCCAAAAAAAACCATGGCAAACATCTCCATTCTTACCCCAGCCACTAGAGTTCAAATTCCAGGTTTAAAACCGGTGTTTCTCATTTAGGCGGAATATTCTTTACTTGGAGGAGCATTTTCGTTGACACCGAGACGACTGTAGTGATTTCGTCATTCTCAAGACTCGGCCTGCCGGCTCAATGTATAGGAGGTGCTTATAAGAGTAGCGTGTGCGTGCGTTCATAGGGGTGAGTCTGTGCACATGTACTGTATTTCGTATAAAAGGAAATAGCATGCAAATTGTCACTAATTTAATTCCTCTAAGAAGTATATGCAAATTCAAAGTATAATTTCTTCAATAATTTGCACCGTAACTACTAGATACTATCTTCCCCACGCGGGTTTCTAGGCGCCCGCTCTTCTCCTTTGCTGAGTAAAATTCCAGCACCAGTATATTGGCCACTAACGCACAGGTTACTGTCATGGGGCCGCTTCAGATCTGGGCCAATTATAAAATCCCCTCTTGTCGGATAAGTGTCTCTGTAGCCGCGCTTTTCTTCTCGCCGCTCTAGATCCCCTCCCCTCTCTCCCTTGTCCACGGTGAACAACTAGGAGGCCGACAACAGTTCCGGGCGAGTGTACATGTGGCCGATGGCCAAGGAGTTTGCCAAGTTTGGCCTACTCGCCCCCGTGTCTCATGGATGTCGGGAAACCGGCACATAAGCGAGGGCCCCCTCGCCGTGTCACCTTCCCCGAGGACGGCACAGCCCCAAGTTGGAGCTCCTCATCCGCATGTGGTGCATGGAGCTCCCCGACGACCTCAAGACCGACCCGGCCTATGTAGTCGACAACCGAGCGTGGTTGTCCATGCTCACGGGCCCGGTTTATCCAGTCAAAACAAATATCAAAGGGCGGTGGCTGTTCTGGGAGGGGCGCACCGTCGATGAGGTCCTCGCCGAGAGCTGAGCTAGCCGCCAACCCCCCACTTCATCTCGGGCCCCGTGCGCTCGTGCTCCACCAGCCCGTGGAGATGATGTCGCGCAATCTTATCGACTGCCCTTTCTCTAGGATGATTTGGCACGAATTATCCTCCTGGTGGACCCAATCCACGTCAAGACCACCGATTGCGGAAGATGACTTCGTGGATTGGTGGGGGAAATTCCTTCACTCCACCCCTCGCCAGTTGCGCAAGGGCACCTGGTCGGTGATCGTGCTCACGCCACAGTGGATATTCGCAACGCGATTGTCTTCGACCATGTTCGGCCCTCAGTTGGCACCTTCATTGATATCATCAAGGTTGAGGCTCGATCTTGGGTAAGTGTGGGGGGCCGGGGCCTCGGGGAGCTGCTCTCTTAGACTAGCTAGCTAGAGTGCGTTGAGTTGTCATGGTGTTGTGTGACTCCTTGTGGGCTTGTACATACACGTCCTTTTCTGTCAATGCATCGAAACGCAATGTTTTTTGCGTTTTCACAAAAAATATCAAATACCCTAAGCCCTCGCAGATCCGGATGCCCAAAAACAAATCCCCTTGTATGCGACCAAAAGCTCTAGTAAAAACTGTACATAGCGACCATACTGACCAGCAAAAATCTTGGGGGAAAGTGAAGACGATGAACCAACGCGAGTGCTGAAACGCACGGCCTCGTCATGATTCAAGCAAAAAGTGTGTGATCGAATGGCCACATATCTGACTGATGGCGAAATCTAAAATCAGCTACTTGAAATGTAGAAAAAAGTTTACGTTGTTGAGGGAAACTGAGTAGGATGCCCCTCAAAATTGTAATTTTTATTATCTCGCCTCATGGACCACCAAAGAAAGAGGGAAGATGGAGTTAAGATGTATTGGTAACCCTAATTCTCGATGAAATAAAGTTTAGTTTGTTTCGTCCCTTGTCCCTCGTTCTCATCTAAATGTTCAACATCAGGACCTCAAACTCGCGAACATGTGTTTACAAATTTATTATTCGTCTGTTGCAAAAAAAAACTCCGGGAAGTAGGACACAATAGAGTGTGAAAAAAGAGGCTGTAAAGAAGACTCTGTGGCGCATATTGTGGACGATGTTTTCCAGAACAGCGTCTCAGCATGCGTCGTCCATCGATGATGGCCAGTTCCCAGCAGCGCCGGTGGATGGCCCGTGGCCATGGCTTGGACGTGTCATTGCAGTCGGTAATAGATCCACTACAGGAAAACGACAAGTTGCCTACGGCCAAAAACCGTCGGCAAAGGCACAAATGCCGTCGGCATACAATAAGCCGACGGCCAAATGTGTATGCCGACGGTCTTTGCCGTCGTCTTTTGCTCCCTCGGCATATAAGCATAATGCCGTCGGCATACAAAAGCCGTCGGCATATACATCAGTGCCGACGGTTTCCTGTGGCCGTCGGCAAACAAAGTAACGGACACAGCCGTCTGACGGCGTCAACATATTAGCCGACGGCCGGACCGTCGGCATATAGCCACCACGTGGCACCTCCTTGTACACTTCCATCGACATCTATGCCGACGGTTTGCCGTCGGCATAATATCTGACCAGAACAAAAAAAAAAGGCAAAAAAAGCTAGCAATTTATAAATACAGTTACACGCATGATTATACAGGTTACAAACTTGTAAACATCAAAAAAGGCCTCTGCTTTCTAGAAACAATACCAGATCAAACATAACAGGTATGATATGTAGTTTGCACCTATTTTTCCCTAAGTTGTCATATCCTTACACAGATCCTCATGTTCTTGTTATCTCTTGACCACACTGCATTAAAGAAACTTGATTCATGCTTTATAGAAAGATCAAATATAACCAAAAACACAAAATAATACAACAAATGAATGTATAAAATGCAGCTCCTACCAGCAAATTATTATGTACATAATTAAGTTCCTAGCAAGTAGCAAAAGGCCAACAGCAGCAATAAGGCATGTCCTAGCACTAGCAAGCAAGTAGCAACAGTCAGACACCACAAGCAAGTAGCAGCAGCTCCGATTCAGTTCAGACATGAAGCCAAATCGACTAAAATTATTTAGCCCAAGCACATACAACAACAATACAGCACACAAAGGGAGTCAGGGAAACAGATCGATCCTTTACTTCAGCTCGGCCTGTACAACCTTTGGAATGGCTCCGCCTGGTACACACAAGCATCTAGTCAGTACATAAATAGAAACAAATAACTGCCTGGGAAATAACATCATATATCAGGTATTTACTTGCAACAGAAGAAGAATAGTATTGCAAGAACAAACAGTTTGCAGCTTTAAAAAACATTACTGTTGGAAAATTTTGGTGACAATCAAAGTTTTTGGAACACATCAATAATAAGACTCGCTACAGAGGTTCCTCGCTTAAAGCATACAGTATAGCATCCATGTAAATTTCATGACCAAGATAAAAGGTAAGACATCATTCAATATTCACCGCCATTTGAAATTAATTTCTATGCATGGTACATCTACAGTTTGCTCAAGGCATACACTCCTACGATTATATAAATGGAGGGGATAAGATGCATTAGCATATGACAGCCAGCAACCAGTATCAAAGTCAGTAGCTAGAAATTTACAATTTACAGTGTACTGAACCTCCTAAGCCGGTCAGCAGGAACATATATCTAGAATTACAAAGGGGAACACCACAGAAAAAATCTAGAATTAACTATAGCAGAGAGGGAGGGAGGAAGAGGAGAGGGGAGGGAGCATACGACCTCCTTGGAGGCGATGGCGAGCTCCACTGGCTGCACTCGCTGCTTCACGAGCTCCCGCGCGCCATACCCCTGCACGATTTTAACAAAAAACACGAGATAGATTGTGAGATAAGATGTTGCATGGTAAATCTCCAAAGTATACAATCAATTGTGTTTATCCTAAGCTATTTCCCCAAATCCGAAACCGTAATGCTCAATCTCCAAATTCTTCAAGATTAAGAACCCTAACCCTAAGATTATGGTGGCGGACGCTGACCTAAGGATGTCGTCGTAGTTGTTGGCCACGGCGACGCTGGGTCACCTCCTAAGCATCTTAGGTGCCGCTGGTGGTCGACGCCGACGCGGAACTGCAAGTGCGCCGACGCCTCGCAGAGGGCGCCGCCCAGAGCCAATCGACGGAACTGCGTGCTAGCCAAAGCCGCACGCAGTGCCGGGGAGGGGCCTGGAGGACGCCGGTGCCTCTCTTCTTCCGTCGGGCAGGAGCTCGTCGCTGGCGTGCTTCTCTCGGTCGTGTCTCTGTTCGCCGTCGCGAGAGTGAAGAGAGGAAGGGGACGGGATCGACGAGAGAGGAGAGGAAGCTAGGGTTTCCGCCGACGCACTGGTTTTATACCAGAGACGCGCGCTCACGACCGTCCGATCGGCAGCCGACGGCTCGCGTTACACCAGCCGTGTCCAACGGGCCTAAGGCCGAGGCGGGGATCAGTTTCAGCCCAGTTCAGCAGAAAAAAAAACTTTAACTCCCTCTATTTATCTATATATTTATGTGAATAACCTACCAAATTTTTGTTTCAAAATTGTACCGCACCAATTTTCAAAAATAATAGACCATTAGAATTAACCAAATGTTGCGTGTCATTTTGACCAAATGAATTAACCAATTTTCAAAAATAATAGACCATTAGAATTAACCAAATGAATAGACATGGCCGCTATTTTGGCCGTTTTTAAAAAAAAATAAAAGAAAGTGAAAAAATACTCAAAAAAAGAAATCTTTTGGCATGGAGTCATTTTATGTGTATTAGTTGATAGGATAAATGATAAACTTGAGTTTTGACAAAGTTTTCAAAAAACTTCTTCACAAAAAGATCAATCATCTATAAACATGTATAAGTTTCGACTCAAATGACCTAGATATGATCATTCATGTGGCATAGTTTGTGATAATGTGCCCATATTTTACACATAGCTGTATCTTGATATTACAAACAATGTTGCAGAACTGAGTTTTTCCAAATTACTTATATAAATATCATTTTCTTTTTATTAAGTGTCAAAAATAACATTTTTTGTGAAGCAAGTACAAAAAATATGGTGCAAAATGGCACCCATCCAAATATCTCACAAAGTAGACCATATTTGATGGATAATCCAGAAATATTAGGAATTTTCTCGGTTTCTACCTAATTTTGCCTATTTAAACGACTTTATGCCTATTTTCCAAAAGTAATTCAAATTTGAACTACAAGTGTGTGATAGTTTGCTCTGAAAATTTGAAAAAAATAATTTTAAGTTACACAAGTAGTGGTTATATCACAGAACCATCGATAGTTTTGAATAATTCGACCCCTTTCAGTGAATAGACATGACGGCCATTTTGACCGTTTTTAAAAAAAAATAAAAGAAAGTGAAAAATACTCAAAAAAAAGAAATCCTTTGGCATGGAGTCCTTTATGTGTATTAGTTGATAGGATAAATGATAAACTTGAGTTTTGACAAACTTTTGAAAAAAATATTCACAAAAAGATCAATTATTTATAAACATGTATAAGTTTCGAATCAAATGATCTAGGTATGATCATTCCCGTGGCATAGTTTGTGATAATGTGCCCATATAAGACACATAGTTGTATCTTGATATTACAAACAATGTTGCAGAACTGAGTTTTTACAAATTACTTATATAAATATCATTTTCCTTTTTTAAGTGTCAAAAATGACATTTTTTGTGAAGCAAGTACAAAAAATATGATGCAAAATGACACCCATCCAAATATCTCACAAAGTAGACCATATTTGATGGATAATCCAGAAATATTAGGAATTTTCTCGGTTTCTACCTAATTTTGCCTATTTAAACGACTTTATGCCTATTTTACAAAATTAATTCAAATTTGAGCTACAAGTGTGTGATAGTTTGCTCTGAAAATTTGACAAAAAATATTTTAAGTTACACAAGTAGTGGTTATATCACAGAACCATCGATAGTTTTGAATAATTGGACCCCTTTCAATGAATAGACATGGCGGCCATTTTGACCGTTTTTTCAAAAAAAATATAAGAAAGTGAAAAATACTCAAAAAAATAAATCATTTGGCATGGAGTCCTCTTATGTGTATTAGTTGATAGGATAAATGGTAAACTTGAGTTATGACAAACTTTTCAAAAAAATCTTCACAAAAAGATCAATCATCTATAAACATGTATAAGTTTCGAATCAAATGACCTAGCTATGATCATTCCCGTGGCATAGTTAGTGATAATATGCCCATATTTGACACATAGCTGTATCTTGATATTACAAACAATGTTGCAGAACTAAGTTTTTACAAATTACTTATATAAATATCATTTTCCTTTTTTAAGTGTCAAAAATGACATTTTTTGTGAAGCAAGTACAAAAAATATGATGCAAAATGACACCCATCCAAATATCTCACAAAGTAGACCATATTTGATGGATAATCCAGAAATATTAGGAATTTTCTCGGTTTCTACCTAATTTTGCCTATTTAAACGACTTTATGCCTATTTTCCAAAATTAATTCAAATTTGAGCTACAAGTGTGTGATAGTTTGCTCTGAAAATTTGACAAAAATATTTTAAGTTACACAAGTAGTGGTTATATCACAGAACCATCGATAGTTTTGAATAATTGGACCCCTTTCAATGAATAGACATGGCGGCCATTTTGACCGTTTTTTCAAAAAAATATAAGAAAGTGAAAAATACTCAAAAAAATAAATCATTTGGCATGGAGTCCTCTTATGTGTATTAGTTGATAGGATAAATGGTAAACTTGAGTTATGACAAACTTTTCAAAAAAAATCTTCACAAAAAGATCAATCATCTATAAACATGTATAAGTTTCGAATCAAATGACCTAGCTATGATCATTCCCGTGGCATAGTTAGTGATAATATGCCCATATTTGACACATAGCTGTATCTTTATATTACAAACAATGTTGCAGAACTGAGTTTTTACAAATTACTTATATAAATATCATTTTCCTTTTTTTAAGTGTCAAAATGATTTTTTTTGTGATGCAAGTACAAAAAATATGGTGCAAAATGGCACCCATCCAAATATCTCACAATGTAGACCATATTTGATGGACAATCCAAAAATATTAGGAATTTTCTCGGTTTCTACCTAATTTTGCCTATTTAACCGACTTTATGCCTATTTTCCAAAATTAATTCAAATTTGAATTACAAGTGTGTGATAGTTTGCTCTGAAAATTTGACAAAAAATATTTTAAGTTACACAAGTAGTGGTTATATCACAGAACCGTCGATAGTTTTGAATAATTGGACCCCTTTCAATGAATAGACATGGCGGTCATTTTGACCGTTTTTTCAAAAAAATAAAAGAAAGTGAAAAAATACTCAAAAAAAGAAATCCTTTGGCATGGATTCCTCTTATGTGTATTAGTTGATAGGATAAATGGTAAACTTGAGTTGTGACAAACTTTTCAAAAAAAATCTTCACAAAAAGACGTAGGCATACAAACTCACATATTATTTATTTGGAAAAAAAGTTGTATGCCAAAGGCCTAAATAAGGTGGCCGTCGGCGTATAGGTGGCGCCGTCAGCTTGGTAACGGATGCAGACTTGTATATGTCGACGGCCAAACATATGCCTACGGCTTTTTGGAAAAAACCGTAGGCATACAACATAGTTGCCGACGGCCATACGTATGCCGACAGCTTTTCTAAAAAACCGTACGCATACAAAGTATATGTCGACAGCCAAACGTATGCCGACGGCTTTTCTAAAGCCGTAGGCATACAACCATATATGCCAACGGCCCCGACAAAATGCCGTCGGCATACATTTAGCCGTAGGCAACTATCCGTTTTCCTGTAGTGATCCAGAGATAAGAAGAGAGAAACCCGTTTTCAAGCTGATTTTCTCTTTACTTTTTTAGTTTATTTTGTTCACTACGGTTCTATCCATACAGTACAGTTGGTTAAGGTTGCAAAACGTGTTACACGCATCCAGACATGTAATACTAGAATCCAACTTTTACTCATCTGCATGAATTTGATGACTCCAAGTCCATGATAATACTTGTCTGTAAAATAATGACACTAGTAGCATAATTGATCACAGCTGTAAAATTGGAATTATATATCGTTTTCACAACCAGATAGGATCCATTACTTAAATAAGATAAAATCATACCATCCTATTTTATGTTTTTCGGAGTATATGTCTAGGTACAAAAATTCTGACCAGGTCGATCAACTCCACTTCTCCCACGGGCGGCGTCCCCGGGAACTCGTCAGGAGCTGGCGCGGGATCATCCTTCTGTTGCCGTGGGAGCTTATCCAGGCCGGCTCGCATAGCCCCAGCTAAGGCGCCACAGACGAGAGCGCTGCAGGCGACAGTACAGACACCCTTGGGAATGCTGACGATCCCAACGGCACCGCCTAGCGCGACGGCAGAGTTCAGCACCCGATCCTCCTTCCCGCGTGCGGAGACCATGGCGCGGTGAATGGCTACGATGGCACCAAAAAGGACTGCATATTGGCAGCTCACGCGGGGCACCTTGGTCCAGACGGCCTGGAAGCAGCCCGTGGGCAAGTAGACGGCGGTGCCGAGCACGCTGCCACAGATGAAGCCGGTGCCCACATACTCGCGGAAGCTCAACGGCCTTCGCGGTCTCCTCGTAGTCGTCTCCTCGGTGTTCAGCAGCGGTGCGGTCATGGCTGTTTTTTTGAGTAGTTGGTTCGCCATTCCTGTACCGTAGAACCTCTTGGGTCGCCCCCCACCCGGGCGACTCCGGAGGCGCCCCTGAGCCTCCGCCAGAGTTCTCCCCCCGTTCGGCCTGTCCCCCCGCCGCCGCCAGCGGTCGCCGCCGGGCATTGCCCGTGCGGGGACGGCGAGGATCCATCTCCATGGCGGCGGCGAGGATCTTCCCCATCGTTGCGGCGGCGGATCTGGTCTTCTTTGGCGGCGCCGTCCTCTGGGCGCGGCGCGGGAGGACGGGAATTGGCGCCCTGCGGATGGGACTCCGTGGCTGCGGCAACCTCGCTCCAGGATGGGGGCGGGCCTATGGAGCGGCGGTGAAGTGGCTGGCGGTGCGGCGGAGATCTACCACGGCGGCGCGTTGACCGGCGGCGGGGGTTCCTCCTTGCTGCGCGGTTTGGCCGGATCCGGCGGAAGATCGCCCCTGTTCTGCCATCTTCTTCCTCATCTCCGGTGGGGTTGGAACGGCGGATCCAACAGGGTGCCGGCGGGTGGCGAGGGGGCTACTAGCTTGGCTTGAATAAAGGTGGTGGTCCTCGGGTTCCAAATCGCGAGAAGACGAAGATCTGCTTGACGCCGGTACCTTGATCTGGCAAGAGTGTCGAGTTTCGGAAGGCTCCGCCGGTGATCTTTCATGGGATAATTCCTAGAGATTGCTGGATCGGAGGGATTCGGTCGCGCCGGAGGGAGCGGCGTGAAGCTCTGCTTCTGTGCCATCATGGACAAATCCATGGTGTAGTCAGAGGCGGGGAATGTCATGAAAGCTGAGATTAAAAGACTAGCAAATGACGATTGGAGGCTTTGCGACGATGAGGAACTTGCTTGGAGTTGCAGGAGGCGGATCAGCGGCATGTTTGTGGGGGCAACATCACAGGTGAAGTTCAAAGTCCTACCTTTCTGGGTGAAAATCCAAGGTCTGGCCTTAATTGGTTGTACCTGGCAATGGTCTTGCTGAAGACATTGTTTTGAGAGCGGGACTATTTTCAGGGTGAAAACCCAAGGTCTAGTCTTAATTGGTTGTGCCTGGCACTGTTCTTCTTGAAGGCGTTGCTTTTGAAGAATTGGACATCAGGTGGTGTCTTGGTGGTGGTTGTGCGGCTGCTGCAAGGACTGTAACTCTGTAGCGGGACTTTTCTTTTTATTTATTCTTCTTATTGTCTTTCGGCTGTGTGCATCCGTAATAGCTTTGGTTATTGCGTTGTTGCAGAGACTGGGTGTAATTTGTATCTCCGCGATATTAATAAACACTCTTTATCTAAAAAAAAATGGTTGTTTCTTGGCTTGGATTACTGGTTTTTGGCACGGAAGAAGAGATTGATTTGACGAGTTAAATAGGATCGTCGGTGTGTGTTTGACCGTTTCACAAGCAAAACTTATTTATCGATCTAGCTGATGGTATGGTAACTCAAAAAAAAAAGGCAACCAGAACGAAAACCGGAGAAACAGCGATCGGATTAGGAGTCCACGACACATCAAACGAGACGCGACCTAAAAAAACCATCGGGCCGACACGCTAAAGAAACCATGGTATGGTACGTCACTCGGCGTACGAAACAAAAAAAACATACCATGGTATAGAAGCATATATACTGGAGAGAGTTAACGGTGGCCGTGGGTGGCCGAGCACCCGTGAACTTTGGCTCAAATTTTAGCAGCGACGATGGTTGTGCTTGGCCAGGCAACGGGCGTACGCTGGAATAAAAATTGAAATTGGAGAGAGCTTTTTTTGTTTTTTGAGAAATTGAAATTGGAGAGAACTGACGCTGGTCCATCTGGGAGGAAGCAGCCCGATTTCATTAGCTTGTGGGGCTGGTTTTGAGTTGCTGGGCTGCTCCAGCTCCAACATCCCTTTGGGCCACGCCAATAGGCATACATCCTGGCCTGCTTGCCACCCTCAGAACCGGGCCTAGGGACATGGTTCCAAGACTTTTTTTTGTTTGCAACTATGGTTCCAAGACTGCTGTGAAGGGTTCAGTACACATGTTAAATGTCACGCTTCCTATTCATGCTGGTTCTGAAGCACTTTAAGCCCGAGCCTCCTAACAGAATGAGTGATTGTGATATTTGACGCGCGTTGGCATGACAAGCTGAAGGAAAAGTCCCTAAAAAAAAACTGAAGGAAATTTGGCATCTCTCTATTTGTAAGTGATGCTGCGTTAGATAAGCATGCATAGTACAACTAACAGAAGGATCCATGAAGAATGGAAAACTTCATCCCGGTATAAGAATTTGATAGAAACCACTTGGGACGACGAAACCACTTCTAGCATGTAGACACGCCGACCGCGGAAGATGTAAGACACCTCGCTGAAGAAGTTGGGCCGCCTCCCCTGACGCCACCAGTGCAGGAGGAAGAAACCGAGACAGTGTTGCCCTGACATCAGGTCTCCTTATGGTGGCCCTTCGACCAGAAGAAACAGCAAGGATGCGAAGATTGGCAGCTAGCATCCAAAAGACGGAGGCCTCAACAGGAGATGTATCATCGTAGTGACCATCGTCAATAATGAGCTACATATCAAATTATGCTAGGATAATATCGAGCTTAAAGTGTGGGGATTTGTATTGAGCCTGTGAAACTGAAGGGGGCAAGTAAAGGAGCGGTGCGGGACGAGCCAATCACCATGGGTCAAGGAGCTCAGATCGGGCATGGAGTTGACCACCACAACTTGTACGTCCTCACTGAGAAAATCGAATCCCATATTTGTTTTGTTTGGCATGGATCCAAATGCTAGGTAGCTATAGCTACTCTAGGTGGATTCACAGAGGCCGGAAGACAGGGCCGAGGCCTCTCTTCCGCTTGCCTCCTACCGACGAGGCCAAGAGAAGCGAGAAGGAGAGGGAGCCATGGAAACAACAGGGGGCTCAGCAGCTGGAACAAAAGTCTGGCGAACTCATGTTATAATTAACCTCTCATGCAAACTACACTTGAAACTACACGACCATGAGCTATATCGCTTTAGAACTTTTTTTTTGCGAAAAAAGACCTTACATTAAAAGAAACACCGAACCGTACAAAACATCTCAACAAAATCAAAAATTACAACGAGATCCTTGAGATGCCCTTCGTCTTCAACCTCCAGACCGTGTCGACGGCGCGCCGCCGCTGCCGCTCCTCCCAGAGACAGCCTGACGTTGTTGGGTGCGGACGGGAAGTCGTCGAACGGGTCAAGAAAACCACATCCGTACCGGAGCCAAAAAAGAAGGATGAAACTCCATGACGATCCGAAGACCGCCACCGCCAGAAGAAGTACTCGAGAACCACAGCACTCCCACGAGTTTCTCGACGTCGCCGCCGAGATGGGGCTGAAACCGGGGAGACATTATTGCAAGAAGCGCCGCCGCCACCAACAGAACGCCGCCCCAGCAAACCTGAACATTAAACCAGAAAAACGGAGCCCTCCCACCGACGAGGGCCGAGATCCACCGCGCCTCCATGGCCTGAAGGCCACAGAGGCGGGGCAGACCTGCGGCGGCCGCCGGCGGGAGGCGCGTACCAGATGCAGATGCCATCCGCACCAGATGCGATTCTCGCTTTAGAACGTTAGTTCTATATTAATATGCATGGTGTTTTTTGATTTGGGACAATCTTTATTTTCAAATAAATTTAGGTTGATTTAGCATTTTTTTCCGTACATCTGATATTTTATTTACCATACCCTTTGGCTTGGTCGGAGAACAATATTATTTCCTATCACATAATGCAAATATACATGGAACTGTATATTTATTTCTGAAGTCAATATTGACATATTAAAATGGTTCTCACATTTGCGGGTCACACCACTACTAGTTTGATCGAAAGACAGCGTGTTCGAGAAAAATAGATAAAACCACCGGAATTTATCTTTACCTAATAATAAAGGCGTTAAGACTTCCTTGGTTGGGGTGCGTCATTGAAATTGCCCCTAAAGTTAGCGAAAATTACCCACCACTGTCACCCATAAGTCATACCGGTTCGAATTTTCTTTTCCCGTCTCCATCCCCGTCTCACGACCGTGTGTCGCACGCACGCACGCACGTTCAAAAAAACAATTCGTGGCTAATAGAAACGAAGGTGTGGCCCATCAGCTCTAACCGGCCCAGTGAAGATCCAAATAAGGTACGCTCCAAATATAACGATTCGTCGCTAATAGAAACCAAGGTGGCCCATCAGCTTTAACTGGCCCAGTCAAAATCAAAATAAGGTCTCGTAAGTTCGTTCGTCATAGCCGATCGAGCGATCGAAATAGCCAGTCAAAATATGAATCGTAGTACAACTCTGAAACAATCCTGAACATGCAATTCGATCTGTAGGCTCATAGCCAAGCTAGCCAATACGTGCATATCACCTGATCGATCAACCAGCCTGCTTGCTAGGTTGTACGTGTGCGCATCTCGGCGACTGAACTTTGTACGTGAGATGCAAAATTATATTGGTTTATTAAAGGTAGAACAAAGCACAATATATCCAACGGTGAGTTTAGCCACGACACACCATTCAAAGATTCCATAGCAATGCAGAACACTACTTATATTTAAACAAAAGAGAATGTTAGTACATCATGAGGTCGTATGAGTTTATATCAAGTTATCACAGAGTAAGAATATATTAACATATATTATTTATCCACCGAGCTATTTTTACTGTTGTGTCAATTTGATACTCATCTAGGTAAAATAATAATAATAATATCCTATGCAGGTTAATCCATCTTGGGTAAAATTTGGATTGTGCCAACGTTTTCCAACAAAAGTTGTTTTTTCATCCCGTAGCAACGCACGGGCATGTGCTAGCAGAGTATGTACTCCTAGGGGTATAGAACCATTTTCCTATATATAACACCAAGCATTACCTTATTTAGAGTCCAACATGGTTCTGCAATTTAAACTTGCAACGATCTGGGATGGATAGTGGAACAGTGGGTCGTCAACCTCGGTACCGTGTATCTATGTATAAATTCGGCAGATCATATTTATGAGTTTGAACGACGCGGATTTTTTCTCCCATTGCAACGCACGGGCATTTTTCCTAGTCAGACTTAAAGGCCAGTGAAAGTTTTTTTCCTGTGAAACATGTATATTCATTCATATATATCGAATAATACCACGTGGTATTAAAAAACTGTGTCCGTTTCCTTGAAACTTTCTTTTTGAAACCCATTGACCGAGAGATAGATCCGCACTATTGGCACAGTTGGATTTTCTGGAGCTTTGGTAACCCAGCATCTCCACGGGCGACCACCCAAATTTGGTCCGGCACCACCAAAACATACACGATTTAGGTGGTGCCGGACACCTATCCGGCCATTTACATGTCGTCTCTCCCACGGGCATCCCCAAATCAAAATACAGGCGAAAATTTTAATTGACATAGTATAGCAAAAGAGGCAATTTTCATTCAAATTAGAACGTATTTTACCCAAATTTGAACGAAAATTGCATACTACGACTATACCCTAACCCTAGCCGGCCTCTACTCGTCGTCGGAGATGTAGATGACGTCGTCGTGCTCGGGTTCCGTCTGCTCCGACGACACTGCCTCCTCCTCCTTCACAACGGCTGGCGGCTGTTCCGTCGCGGGCTGCTGCTCCAGCAACGTGCTCAACACCAAGTAGAAGCCGGGCAGTCCTACGGGTCGAGCGGGTGGCATGGCGGCAGCACAGTGTAGCTTGCGTAGTGGAGGAGGGCCGTCGTGAAGCCAGGCGTGTCCCCGTCGCCGACGGCGTCCCGGGGCGGCGAACGGAATGCGCATTCTTTGGGGATTTCTTCCTACGGCTGGGACTCCTCCTAGACGGCGCGACGTTTCAGCTCTGGCTCATCCTTGACGGTGCCGACGGCACCAGGGCGCTTGACACCGGGTTGGGGTTCCTGCTTGACGCCGAGTTCCGGTTTGACGCGGAGCTTAAAGTCGGGCTCCTGCTTGACGCGGAGCTTGACGTCGGGCTCCTCCTTGACGGAGCGGAGCGGACCTGCGCGCGGCGCGGCCTGTCGGGGTGGCTCTACGGATACACCGGTTGCTCCGGTGGCACGCTAGCGCGCCCAGGTGAGCACGCCCTCCAGCGTGCGGCCGGACCACCAGGCCTTGCGGCGCTCCGTCGCGTACCTCTCCGTATCATCCCAGCACTCGAGGGCGGCGTCCCTCTTCTACCGGAATCGGTTGAACCAGTAGGTGTAGTTGTTCGCGGCATTGTCGAGGTGGGGCCGCTATTTCGCCGTCATCCTTTCTTGTCGTTCCAGGATGCGCAGGCTGAACTCTGGCCGCTGGTAGAGGTCGTACCGCTCCAACAGCCATGCCTTGTCGATGAGGAGGTTGTGGCCGCGGTACACGTCAGCGTTTGAGCCACTGAACTCGCCGTTTTGCGCCTTTTGGAAGGGAGGGCAGGAGAAGGCGGTCGGAGCTAATATGGGGGGGGGGGAGGGAGCGGGGATTTGGTGGCCTTTTGTGAGCGGGGCGCCGACGCTATAAAGGGGTCAGTGGGTATCCGAAGCGGCCGAGCCACCACCGACATCAATGCCGGTGACGCATTGACACGCCTCAGGGCGACGCGTGGAAAGCAGCGAAGCCTTCTGGGAAACCGGCAAGGTCATTATTTTGCTTGACCCGGCCGTTCTGCCTCCCACATGTCAATGGCAAGTGGGTTCCGCCTTTCGGATGGCCTGTCTGGCCACTGTCCGGCACCCCCCTAGGGCCTCCAAAATTGGGGGTCTACGCGGTGGTGTCAGACAGATTTTGGTTCGGACCGAACAGTTGGGAGTGCCGGTAGGGCGAATTTTTGTGTACGGACTCCCATAGGGACTTTGCGGGTGATTTAGGCTCCACCGGCGGAGATGCTCTAAGGCTGCCTTGCTTGCCTGCAGCAACTGAAGCACAGAAGAGGAAAAGAGATCAATTGAGATCATGAGAGAGATGCATCCAGCTGCTGAGGCACAGCAGGTACTGCAGTAGTGAAAGTGTTTTTGACGTTACGCTCTGCCATGTTAGCTAGCTAGCGTCCCAAGCAAGTTCCTTTGCCGCTTGATCAATCACATCAAACTCTGCGACTTTGCTGCCACCCATCTACTTCATCTTCATCATCCCATATTCTTTATTAGTTCCTCTATCTCTGGCTCGGTTAGATCTGTACTGAGCGAATTGGCATATTTTTGTATCTAAATAGTGTGCCGCCAAATATTTCTACGTGGTGATTTCGACTTATATGTGTCTTCTAGTATCTTCTCCCTTTATTTTCTCTGAAAAATCATGTGGGTCGACATATAATATAACAAATACAACAGAGCCATGTTTGCAAATCTTGTTTACCTACAATTTGGGGGTGCATAGTAGATTAACCTTACGTTCCTTTGTTTACTAAGGTGTCAAGTGGGATCCCACCAATATCCTTCATTTTGTCATGTGTAGTACTAAATTTGGTGGTGGGATCCCAATTGCACCCCTATTGTTTACAGGTCATGTACATCCAAAAGGCTCTTACAAAGTCGTAACATAATTGAGACCGGTGAAAAAAATCCGCGATTACATTTATTTATTAGAGAACTAAGCATTTATAGATGTTGAAGGAAACTTTGGTTGCCTTTGGCATTGCAGGGGAATATGATAATTTCATGTGTACACTTTTTTTTGGTTTTTGTGTATCCCACTTTGCGTACTTCTGTGCCTAATTTTCTCTATGAGAATTTGATCGAGGACAACACAAAATAGCTGAGCAACTACTTTCAGAGCCTTAAATAAGCACATTACAACATAATTTAGCAACTACTACGAGCTATCTGAAATCATTATGCCAATAAAAACATGAATTGTAAAGCTTTGGGCCTTTGGCCCATTTTTATAATTTTGGTGGGTTTTAATAATCCAGTTTTCCATGTCCGCTTTCCACGCACTTTTGCTTATTTTTACAGGGCCCCTCCCGCGTCAACCTCTCAGGTGTGACTGAGCCCCCATGCAGCGAGCAGTTCACTATTAGAAGTGTAAAACCCAAAACTGCTAACCTAAGGCCATGCATGACAAACATATTGTATCATTTTGCGAAACATATTTAATAAGATTCTGTGTTTCAATTCCCCTGGTCATATATATGTGTGCAGTACGCAATCATGCATGCATGATGCATGTACAGTAGAAGATTTGGCTTAGGTTTAACTAATATTGTTGTGTCATTTTCTTTCTCGATTGTGAGCACTGATCGATAGCTCATTTTATATGTGGCATGCGTGAACAGTCATAACTATATACAGATGCTCATCTGTTCACTTGCGAAATACATTACTTTGACTTTGTAGAACGTGTGTGTGATTAAACTTCTCTGACATTGACCGCTTATTGATATTATTTACATTATAAGAGAATATACATGTATATTGTTTTTAAAAGTAGCCACACAATATTGATGGAGTAAATTTTTACTTTCGCATTTATTGAAACATTAACTATCAAATATTGCTCACTGGAAAAGCATACAATCTAAAATGGAGAAAGTATTTGTCGAGGTTTGTGCAGGGAAAAAATAGAAACTAATAACAATGGACCAAGAAACTGAAACCCGCTCATGTATGTTGATGAGCGCAGCACATCAAAGTTTAAGCTCTCGTGAATTAATTTCTTATTATTTTTCTGATAATGGAGCATGTAGCTTTTCCTAAATCATCCTTTCAGTGTTAAGGCAAGAGAAAATGACGAATAAAACAGATTTGGCTCATAGCGTACTTAAATCGCATAGATATATGCAAGTAGTTTCACAAATGTGGCAGCCTAATTAGCGCAACAATAAAATTTAAAAAGGTACAAAACCAAAAATAATGGTTAGAATTTTGAAGAAAAACCAGCAATTATATAACAAAGAGAAAAATCAGAAGCGTAAACAATTATTATTAATAGTTGACCAATCGAGAAAACAACAAAAACTAAAAAATTACTAAAACCAGTTTTCAACCATTTAGTAACATTTTGGAAATACTTCTTGCTTTTAATAGTATGCCAGTTTCTAGATTTCTTGTTTTTTCGC